>WFMF01000425.1:0-157202 GCA_011033025.1 Beroe forskalii
TATAATGTTGATTGTTGCCTAGGAGTTATATAATATGGTAATATGTTGCGATATACATGCCTCTTGTTGTAATATACACCGAGCCTAGTGTTTGTTTAAGAGACTTCTCTGGCATTCACAAAGCTCGAGAGACTGTGGGATATGCTGAAGGGATAGGAAGTAGTTCTGCGTCATTAGATCAGTAATGAGCTAATGGTCGTAATGACCTTCAAAGCACAAGGAAATATTTCCTGTGTGCTGGCAGTATATATGCAACTTATGTCCATGTGGGTGTGGGAGAAGCTACGTGCCTTGCCTGGCTTAATACGGTGGAAGTCCTTGCTGTACGGCTTGTTAAACAAGGAACTAAAACCGTAGGGGCTCCGTACAGGCTTCGCTCTGCACCTTCTGGTAATATGTTGCGATATACATGCCTCTTGTTGTAATATACACGAGCCTAGTGTTTGTTTAAGAGACTTCTCTGGCATTCACAAAGCTCGAGAGACTGTGGGATATGCTGAAGGGATAGGAAGTAGTTCTGCGTCATTAGATCAGTAATGAGCTAATGGTCGTAATGACCTTCAAAGCACAAGGAAATATTTCCTGTGTGCTGGCAGTATATATGCAACTTATGTCCATGTGGGTGTGGGGAGAAGCTACGTGCCTTGCCTGGCTTAATACGGTGGAAGTCCTTGCTGTACGGCTTGTTAAACAAGGAACTAAAACCGTAGGGGCTCCGTACAGGCTTCGCTCTACCTTCTGGTAATATGTTGCGATATACATGCCTCTTGTTGTAATATACACCGAGCCTAGTGTTTGTTTAAGAGACTTCTCTGGCATTCACAAAGCTCGAGAGACTGTGGGATATGCTGAAGGATAGGAAGTAGTTCTGCGTCATTAGATCAGTAATGAGCTAATGGTCGTAATGACCTTCCAAAGCACAAGGAAATATTTCCTGTGTGCTGGCAGTATATATGCAACTTATGTCCATGTGGGTGTGGGAGAAGCTACGTGCCTTGCCTGGCTTAATACGGTGGATGTCCTTGCTGTATGGCTTGTTAAACAAGGAACTGAAACCATAGGGCTCTGTACAGGCTTTGCTCTACACCTTCTGGTAATAATGTTGCGATATACACGCCTCTTGTTGTAATATATACCGAGCCTAGACTTCTCTGGCATTCACAAAGCTCGAGAGACTGTGGGATATACTGAAGGGATTAGGAAGTAGTTCTGTGTCATTAGATCAGTAATGAGCTAATGATCGTGATGACCTTCCAAAGCACAAGGAAATATTTCCTGTGTGCTGGCGGTATATATGCAACTTATGTCCATGTGGGTGTGGGGAAGCTACGTGCCTTGCCTGGCTTAATACGGTGGAAGTCCTTGCTGTACGGCTTGTTAAACAAGGAACTAAAACCGTAGGGCTCCGTACAGGCTTCGCTCTGCACCTTCTGGTAATATGTTGCGATATACATGCCTCTTGTTGTAATATAATGAAAGTTCACATTTCACAAGATGTGGCTGTTCCTACATCAAAGAGAAATCTCTGAATTCAGGTACAATATTGGTTGCTTTGAAGTTTCCAGCATTCTATGGGTGTTGCAGTAGCACCTATCAGGCAGGCTCCTATCACAAAACTAAATCCATAGAAATGGGTAGGAACAATCAATTCAGCCATAGGTACCACACCATAACAGGTACTATAATATACGCTTAGAGCATGGCTGGGAATGCGCTAATATACGCTTAGAGCATGGCTGGGAATGCGCTAATATAAATTATTGCACGAGGCGTAGCCGAGTGCAATAATTTGTATTGTCGCACGAGGAGCAGGCCGAGTGCGACAATACCAAATTATTGCACGAGGCGAAGCCGAGTGCAATAATTTTATTAGCGTCATGACCATTTGCCATGCTCTTAGTGTATTAGCCAATGTGAGGAGTGCAATATTACTTATTATTGCACGCCTACAAGTACCCTCAAAATTGGCTAATAGAAATTATTGCACGAGGCGAAGCCGAGTGTACATTTGTATTGTCGCACGAGCAGGCCGAGTGCGACAATATAAATTATTGCACGAGGCGAAGCCGAGTGCAATAATTTTATTAGCGTCATGACCATTTGCCATGCTCTAAGTGTATTAGCCAATGTGAGGAGTGCAATAATACAACTTATTTACACGCCTATAAGTACCCTCAAAATTGGCTAATAGGTATTAGGTACCATGCCATATTCAAAGGTGTGTCATTGTGTCGAAAACTCCACTTTCATAAAATGCCCCACTTACAGTTTGATTATACCCACATCGTAGCATGACAACTTTGACAGAGAATGAAATGAATGTTGATAATGGGAATTCAAAATTATATATCACGAATTCGATGAATAGAATTTTGAAATTCAACGAAATGCATGAGTTGAAGTTAACTCTGAGATATCCTACCCTGAAATTAAATCGTTATTCTCTAGATCATCTAGGGTGTTGCTAATTAGCACCTATATAATGCTTGGGTGTGTTATTTAACTTTCTATATAGTCAATAGACTAATGACCGGAATCTTGGGATGATCTCCAGGACAATGAAATATCTATCCTCGATGTTCAGTGTTCACTGGAGTTTCAACCCTCCCAACCCCCGGAGGGCTACAGCTGGTAGTCTTAATTAATACACCAGGTCTTATTGGGACCCACTAATATTGGGTTACAAGAGTCCTGTATATTGAGGTATTGCAAGTTTCATTGCATCAATTAATAAAAGCGAATAATGAGAAAAGGTTTGGGGTCTAGCAAATGGAATTCTATAGAACAGTGCTTCGTCCAAATGGATAATGAAATTACTAATCAAAAGCGACAAAACTTTGAGTTGATTGGGCTGGTAAAACCTGGCATTCGAAATTTAGTGGAATAGCAATAGCATTGGATCTCATTATTGTTACGAGAAAACCAATGCTATAAGAGTCAGAATTCACTTTTTTAATTATTGAAATATTGAAATCCCATGACAGTAATTCTAGAATTTCCTCAAATAATTTAAAGAATAATGAAATGAAACATGTTTGAGTACTTACATAAGAAGCTACATTTCCCTCACAGTCCGTGCTTAACACAGAAAAGGGCGTGAATGAATCCGGCCATGAAGTAAGAATATAGTTTATTACAACGGTTCGTTACTATATTTTCTTCGTGTTAGAATATGCGTGCACGATGAAAATTCCCGTTTGAGGACACCAATTCACCATTATAAGCCATGATAGTGACGTCACCCCAACCACCAACTGTGTCTAAAGCGACGATATAACGTATAATATCGTAAGCAGGTGCTACTGGTGTACAGGCGGCGTTAGTGTGTATAGTACATTTACATTCTATGATCTATCAATGGATGTGTGTGCTTTTCTTGCTAATAAGCATTGTACAATGAATACATAGAGTACAATGCCTCAATGTACAAAATTCATAGAAACGCGCTTATCGGGTCCATTTTGGATAACTTCCTGAGGGCGCAGCCCGAAACATTAATCATGATAGAGGTCATGTTTGGGGTATATTTTAGGTTCACCGTTCATGGTTAGGGCACAGGGCTTGGAAATAACCATTTCCTGATTCTCCCTAAAACAGTATGTTTTGTCTCCATTTTCACATGATTAACTTCAACAGTGCGTGATATTCCATCCACCCACAAAGAGTTTATTTCCTGTTTACATGATTATATCGTTTAATAACACTGGTCACAGATAATATAGAATTACACTTGGAACTCACGTATTTAAGATAAGCGGTTTGGAGTGACGTCATTATCATGGTTTAAAATGTTGAATTTTAGACATGAAACCGTAATCATTGGAGTGAGAACTTTGGCTTTATTAACAATCGAGTCCAGGTCTCACAGTTAATCCTAAAATTAGAAAATAACGTTATAATCGTTATATACGGGAGATAAGGAAGTGTGATTAATCAATCAAATTCAGAGATAAGTAAAAAAGGTAGTAGCCAGTAATAAGCATAAAGTAATTTGATTGTAAAAATTAAGGTTTGAAAATTAATGTTTCTTGAGAAACAGCTTAGCCCCTTTTTTCGGTAACCTCTCAATTCTAAGGATGAAAATCTAAAAAACGTAGTTATCAACTTCCTCTTTCATGAAACTCAACATCGTTAAAAGTAAAATCTAGCTCGATAAGATTTTGTAGTTTTGTACGTGCATTTTAATCTTTCGAGCTTTGACAATGCCAGATTCACTCCAATTTACTTGATATCAATCATGTTCACCTATCTGTCTTGAGCACGTTTTATCTGGTGCTTTAATCACTAGTGAGCTAGTGAAAGCAGAAGGATCCCACTGAATCCCGTAAACGGTAAAACAGTAAAACCATTTAGTAATAAATACACAGCATATTAATTGGAAGCACTCGGTACGCCTTATATATCGCAAGGTACTGGAAAGGATGAGATAATAATAGGAGATAATAAGAGCGGATAGTTAATATACAAAACAGGAGAAAAGAGATCTGGATCAGTTAGTGCTCAATAGGCATACACACCCTTTAGAGTGGTCAATATGCTTAGAGTATGCTTATGATGAATGTATTTTACACTCCATACTGCACAAAAACGGAGAGTACTCGTTTCATATTGTGATCATTTGACCATAACAAACCCTGATAATGGCGTCACTGAAAACCAACAATCGCTCAGGAGCAACCAGTGTAATAAGCTCACGGTGTATAAGTACCACCAAACCATGGCTATCTGAGGATGCTAACTCACTGCTATAATAGACCCACTAATAATAACGGCCTTTATCCGACCACTTACTCGTGTTCCGCAGAATTCATTAGCTGAAAACTCGATATATCACTGCCCACATTAGCTGAAAACTTGATATATCACTGCCCACAGAAGGCGATTTAACAACAAGTTACTATTTTATGCCATGATAATGACGTCATAGCAATGGGAGCTACTCACGCGCAACGCGCGAGTTGGTAAAACTAGAAATATCATCCGATCCATGAAGTCAATTAGTCAACTGTCAGGTGTGTATTAGAACACAGCTGACAGGGAAGTACCTAAGTGACATATATCTAAGAGAATTAACCACAAATGACCGAGAAGTCCATGGTATTGTTCCCTGGAAGTTGTGAGGATATATTACAGCGGATGGATTTCTTTGGTTCGTTTGTAATTGAGAATAGTGTTATCCTGGTTGAAGTCATGGCTGAAGTTAGGTGGTTCATTATTTTCTGTGTTTGACTTATGAGAAAGCTTGATGGTTCCAATAATCAAACACAAATCGATATTATGGGCCATAGCAGCCGACCATTGACAATTTGTTCGAAGGCCGAAGGGGAATTTTTGACCCCAGAAGGAGCGCAAATCACAAATGCCATCAAAGAAGGGCAATTTCAGTGAGGTGTCCACCTTTTAAAATGTGTACATTATACAGCCTTTTTTGGAGACAGCACCCAAAGTTGAAAACTATTGAAACATGACAATTTTAGGCATTACTCACTAATAGGAATGTGTTTTTGGGGGAAGGGAGGGTATGAGGGCGCGCTCTGGTAAATGAGGCAGTTTGGCAGCACTGTGTTAAACACCACTGACCACACACAAACACAACCTAGAATTAGTCAGGGCAAACAGAGCAGACTGTTTTCCTATAATCTTCTCAATCTCAACACAACTCATAAAAAGGGTACAATGAGCGGACAACAATATGTGTCCGTGAGTGCATTTCACACCTTTCAGATAAGAGCATGTGATAAGAATATACACTGTACATACGTACATAGATAACAAATGTGAGGTATGTACAGGACGTAGGGGTACACATCAGAAATGTTACATTTCAAGGCAGTATTGTATAAAACTTGGTTATTTTCTATGAATCGATTTTGACGCCATTATCATTGGGTTGGAATGGTATCGCCTCCTCAACCATCATTCGTGTGTGACCGGGTTAAACCCAACCACCCCTTCAAAGAGCGAGTGAAGTAGCTCTCCCAGCAAGACGAAGTGGTTGGAGACACTTTCTAATTTGATGGTGTCAACCTAAAATGGTCAAATCTCCCCCACACCACGCTCATTCTCTCTAATTCCCAGCCTTCCTCACCCCGTTTGCTGATATTTAAGAGGAGAATCTAAGGGGAAGCAGCTTCTAGAGGCTGCACCCCAGCCCCACTTTGCTGAAAGCGCTGACATGGCGAAGTGGTGACCGTCTGAGAACATTCCTTTACGAAATAGATCTTAAATTTACCGAAAACAGGCAAATGATATCGTAAAATATTTCATCAACAATCTGAATGTCTACAAAATGCCGTATTGAAATTTTGTTTTTGAATTGAAAAAAACCTTAGATAAGCCAAAGACGAATGGGCTCACAAGTTAGGGTGTATGGGAATAAATTTTGATATATTCATCAAAATATGAGCTTTTTTCATTATTTGTAATCTTTTTATTGCTCAAATATCAGTGAGAGGCACCGAAATTGCCCAAAGTTTTTGGGGACTCCGCCTAAAATCGAAAGAACCTCAAGGGGGGCTCTTTCCACATATTGGAGTCACAGCGCTCGCCCAGATCACCCCCCAGTCTGAGATGCGAATTACGGCCTTGTAAAAGGCACCGCTCAAATATTTGAATCAAGACGGATCAAAAATAATATAAATTCTAACATATTTGATGTCAAGTGAATAAAGAGAAACGAAATACTTCAAATTCAATAAAAGGTATGCCAATCGTTAGCATCGTACAAATTTTAATAAAATAAATTGAAGCTTTTAACGAAGGGTTTGTAAGCGTTACAACTCATTATTAAAACACTTTGCACTTTTATTTGAAATGGGTAATGTGATCCGCTGTCACGAATTCCTAAATACCTGAGAGGAAAGTGTCTTGCAAGTCACATTCGGTAGCACTCCGCAAGAGAAGTGAGAGTCTTACGTCACTGGGAGACTGTTCTGAACCATGATAATGACAGAATTCTAAACCGCCAAGGTGTTGCATAATGACGAGGAAACGTTTAATAACGACGGGGGACGAAAACTAGCGCTAAGGCACCCGTAAAAGAGAATTTATTAACTTCATTACTCTGATTACAAATGTCGTTTAAACCGGAATATAGCTAGATATAAATCCTTGCAGTTTTGAAACGGAAGAAGTTGAAATAAAACGTTCAGTCGCGGCTAGTAAGAAAGTTTAAGAAAGAGGAGTTGGCAAGGAGGAGGGGTAAAGACAACGGTTTGCTGGCAAGCCTCCTAAAACCGTTGACATCCTGAAAGAGGAATAATTTCCTACGGCACACTCCCCGGAAATTAGCCGGAAATCATTACGAGGATATGTAACTACTGGCGATTAGGCAATTAGCAACGGGTTGCATAACCAGTTTTTATGGGGAAAATTAAAACAAAGTTTAAAATAAATCATTATATTCACCTTCATTCTTCAATCCACAAGAATTGCTCTTGGCCTATGCTTTCAGTTCGAGGAAGGTGTAGTTGGTGACATTTGAAAATTGACTAGCCCAGTAATACTTCACAGCCATGTGCATGACGTGTGCCGATATTCAATATAATCAGGCCGAGTCAGCAGTGATAAGTAATAACAAGTTCTGTTTACACGCCTCAACGATGCATCTGATCCACCTACAAGCCACGTAGGCCATGGCTTTAGTGACACACTTCGCGATCATAACTGGACGACAGTCTAAATGGGTCTTTTTCAAGAATTTCGACTCCGTGAGCACTTGTGGGTACAATCAAAATGCATGTATTGGACCGCTGCCAGAAGTACGCCACAAAATACAAGGAAACTTCACAGTTCACAGCAAGGCTGTTTGCGATAAAAGTTTGGTTGAGATTCCGGGTATTATCACGGTAATTTGATAAAAAATTTCAAAAAAAGGGAAAAAAATCGAAAAACACAGCTTGGCTCGGGAAAATGGAATTGCCGACAGTCGACGGTGTCTCGACCTTTTGAAGCGCGGCGGCGGGCGTATCACGCCGCGTCGAGTTGCGACCTTTGCGCGCAAATGTCCTTTCAATGAAAAAAACGTTGCAAAGCGCATTTGAAAATTCACACGCAAGGAAGTACGACTCATGAGCTGCGCAATACGCCGTCAAGACACCAAATTAATTTATCGTCTTTTGTACACTTACACCACGATTTATGAATGTGTAGGAACTGTCAATTGTCATGGCTTCTTCTAAACTATCATACAAGACACCAGTTGCCATATCATACTGATACAATGTGAACGTTTTTTCTTTCTAAAATAACGTTCAACAGGCGATTCTTCATATTAACAGAAGAGCCCTTACAACTGACACACTTTGCACACCGATGATGTAATGCATGTCACAGGACTTGCTATAATTACATTACCACACGCATGCACATGGACATTATAACAACATAGTAATACAATAATAACATGGTGACGACAGCACACGATTATTATACGAGCAAACATTAGGGGAGAGTGACGTCACAACCTGGGTTCAAAGTTAACAGATGATGATGTCATCAACCCCCATTCTAACCCCTGAATATGACGTCATCAACCCCCATTCTCACCCCTGAATATGACGTCATCAACTGGTCACTTTAAACCCTGATAATGACGTCACTCTCAACTACCTTTCGAACTAAGGCTCTCCACAATATGCAAACATGCGACGTCACACACATAATGATATCAATACTTAATGAAATCTGAATAATAGGTATCATATAATTAGCACCCACTCTCGCCTACTTTTAACTGCATGGGGCATTATAATCAGAGCCCACTTCAATCAGAGTTCAGACACATGACCTCCACACACATGACCTCCACAGGGGGGGATTTAGTGGGCGTATGAGGTAATCCCTGTGACGTTGAACGATGAGAAGAGGTTGCTGCTTAAAATAGCTTCAGGTGGGTTGATTTCATTACGCAAGAAATGAACATTCCTGGCTTTTAATATCACGCCGTTGGTCAAGCCATGAGTCCTGTCAACGTCATGGGTGAGGAATGAAGGTATTTCTTGTAGTTTGAAGGCATTAATATCATAATTCAGAATACGTCACAACCTGTCGGCGTATGTTGACTGTAGAAAAGCCTTGATTCTTGGCAGGTTGTCAAAAACAGACTAATATAATCAAGGATTTATTATCCATTTGCCGGTATAATCACCAACAAAATCGCATGGTTTTGGTCAATTCCATTGGTGAACAAGAGCGACACGCAACGCATCCATCGAAAAAAGGATAATTGTGCCACACGGGCTCCTTTCAACCTGGCGAAATGCCAAAATGCCACTTTATGTTAATCATTATCAAACCATGGTGAACCATGCGTCGGCCATGTCAATAGATCTTCAGTGAAATGCAATTAGTTCAAAAGGAATTGCCACTCATTACTTATTTTGATCTGAGGACAAAAAGGCAATTTCTTTCTTTCATCAAATATTTGGCCAGAAAACTGAAGAACATGTTTACTAAGGCCTAAGCATATCAGTATCTGCCACTTTTACAGTATTCACCATTGACCATTGGTGGTTACCTTTCTGCAATATAAGACTTCTTAATTGGAGATCTTAAAACGTCTTAAAAGCATTATTTGAGCAATTCTATCACCAAATTGCCCACGGTCTAGTTGGTCCAGGGAGCTATATTATCAAGCTATTGCTAAACTTCAACTTTGGTCGCTTCGTGGAACTGGAAATCAGAGTATTAATAAACCTTTGCAATTCTATCAATTGTCAATAGTCCGAACCACGCATTGGTATACCTCTCGGCAGTTTAGATTGTGCCTTACGAAACATATTTATAAAGTTCGAAATTTTCGGAATTCTTGAAAAAAATTCCTCATATTTTCGTTCCCCACAAGATCTCAATATGATGTCATCATCATACGTTAACATGTTAAATATTCCAAAAAGTATCCCCAAATTTAGCATCCCTAAAATTTCGATCCCCGAATTATTATTCCATGTAAATTTATCTCGAAGGTACCTTAATAGTTCTTTGATTCCTGGAACTACAGTTCAGTAACGAACATTGAACATATAGAATTTAAAATATACATTCACTTCTCCAGCTACCATACCATTGTATTTCACAAAGAAGCCAAACTATTGCAGTATACATTACATCATTTCGTCGTAGAAAGAGAAAGTTACTAGGTTTAATAACGTCATCATAATTGAACACCTCAAACTATGATAATGACGTCACCATACATCATTCATGCTGGCAAATAGCTCAGTAATTGATAAGTGGATGAGATCATGGGAATCAGTGGGTGGAAATGTAGTGACTCCAAAACATCATCAACATACCAAATATAGATAGGTAGATGTATAGTAATGCTGCAGCTTGTCAACACGTCAATACATTTTCATTGCTGATACAAGGAATTGGGTTTAGTAAATCAAAACAAAACCGAAGTCTAAATGAATACTGAGTAGTGATGTGAAACATTAAGTCGTCAAGAGGTGACTTTAAACTTTGAAATAAAATTAGATGATCAAAGATGATCAATCAGCTTTGTCCAATAAAGTTGGAGATATCACGGAACCATGGATGCATAAATTGACGTTATTTACAAAATAGGACCGACAAGAGGTCACTTCCATTATGAGCAACATAAAATGTTCTTTGAATCCTTTTTTTCAGGCAATCAATGAAGTAGCGTCTTTATTTCACAAGTGCATCTCATCTAATTTTTGGTTGGGATTGTTACAGTGATTTATTTTTGAAAAAGATAAAGCTAAAACAATTTTATCGATAAAATTAAAAAGACTGAAATTGTTGACACGTTAAAAGTTCCGCAACCAAAGCTGTACTTCAGAACAGGGAGGAGTGAGTTTAAAGACAGGCATATCTCGAGCGCCAATATTTGGCAAACCTCCGCAGTTAATTGATATATGGAACTGTTAAATGTCATTATCATTCATTATCGTCATTATATAAAGCAAGGAATATCATATTTTTGAGTTGGGAAGCGGCCAAATCGAAGGATAGCCAACGACAGCAGGATAATCTGCCCACATTTGACCAATGAGGAACGAGGATTATCTATTTGACCAATGAGGAACGAGGATTACTTCAACGCCCATCTGATCAGCGAAACAACCAGCGTAACGTCATCAACTTCATACGTTGAGCTATGATGATGACGTCATCTTAACAGCATGTTTATATATTGTGTGGACAGTGCGTTGGAGGATATTATCCCAGTTTCGATAAAACTTGCGAAACACTTACCTTTTCCTTCATTGATTTTCAGAGCATCAAGAGGCATGTATAGCGCATCAAGCATGTACCCGAGCAACTACTCGTTCTTAATGACAACATATTACTCTATATGTCATGTACCTATCAGAGAAGGTTAAAGGGTTAACGGGCTAGTATCAACAATCATTAGATGCGAGTATATTAATAGATAATAGAAGTGTTTGAAACAATTTGTAAACTTTTAGTTTTCCTGAAAAGTGAAATAAATAAAGTGAAATAATCACAAGAAGCACATTTATTGTTTTTGGGACAGAATTTACGATTAAACGGAAGCGTGACTGAACTTTAATCAATATGGTAGACTATAGTCAGAATGAATAAAGCGTATTTTTTGATAGCTGGGCACTCATGAAGAGCACATTTAGACAAGGCTGGTGGTATTAGGACAATTTCTCTTCAGCCCCGGAGTAAACTCGGGTAAACATACTCTTCCTATACACAATAACAAATATCATATAGCGAGTACAAATAGTAAAGTAACAAAATAATGCGCCAGGCATTCAAGGGAACTCTGAATTAATCGAGCTTAGGAAAGATGCTATCCAAGAATCAGCCAACTTTTTCTAATCTATTAGCATACTATATGTTTATTTTGAGACTAACTTATTCAATGATTTCGTCTCTTCGAGCAATAACCAGATATGCATTTAGTATAATGACGTCAAAACATGGTTTTAAGAAATTAATCAATATCATGAAACGGCCTATAAGTTAACAGGGGCAGTTAGAACTGCAGTTTGCGCGTCTTTTGTTTGCGCGGCGTAAAGACATATAAGTAACAAGTCTGTACGCCGCGCAAACTAACGCCGTGCAAACTTACGCCGCGCAAAGTACAGTTCGAACTGAGCTGTCACCATTACAGACGATCCCACCATACATATACAGCCCCTGTACGCACAGAGCTCCCCTAATCTATACAATCATTTCGAGTTCCTTGGCGTATTCGAGCATGTTGTGCGTTACAGTTCCGATGGGAACACACATGTCCTCCGACTTGTCCGCCTTGTTGAATCTGAGGAGATTAGACAGGAATTAATATAAACAATAGTTGAAATTCCAAAACAAACCTTAGAAAAAGCAGAAAATGAATGAAAGACACTAATATGAGAAGAGCACATCCATGAGGGAGGTACATCCATGTGTAGGTAATTGTTAAATCGATTTTAAAGACAGTGAAATTTCCACACGGGAATATTCATATTCGATTTATGAATCAATTGACCCAATTCATCAATGATGGTATAAAACAGTGTTTGATACCTGAAGATCTTTCCGTCGCAGGTCCAGCCCATTTTCTGGGCAAACTCCGTTGTTTTGGCCGTTGAGTCGTAGAAGATGAGCTTGGTGGCCTCTGCCAGTGTAACGGACTTGTAGCTGGCAGACATACAGGCAGCGATCTGCTCCCTAATGGTGTCCAGCAAGATGTCGATAAAGTAGAGGTAACTTTCAGCAGGAACGTTGAATCGAGCAAGGAATACCTTGTTGTAGCTACCCTCCATTAGGTGCTGAAAGAGAGTGGGTATGTTTAGACTGAGGGGGTGGTAGTTTAATAAAACTAGAGAGTGGCTATGTTGAGACTGAGGGGTGGTAGATTTAATAAAACTAGAGAGTGGGTTAAAAGTTGATCAGAAATTATGAGTGGTTGCATCATCAGCGGATAATGGGCATGAAATGTGAGAAATAACGGGATCGTTTAGAGATTAGAAAAAAACAAAAAAAACAAACAAAAACCGTGTGGTAGACAAAGTGAACACAGAGTGCCTTGAAAATCATACCTGCTCCAGGGCAATGGGGTGCTTTATGTAGATGTTGTTGTGGATCTCCTTTGGGGGCAGTAACTCCAGCTCAGTGTGGAACTCTGCGACCCTGTTCTGGGACAGCAAGCAGAGGAGGTTGAGTCCGAGGAGTTGGTAGGTGAAGGGCGACTCCGCAAGACTTCCCGAGAAATCGAAGTAGTAACACTTCAGCTGAGCCATGTACCTGTGAGCGTATTGTTATGTCTTTCTATATATTGGAACATTGCTCAAAAGGCAAAAAACTATTAAACAACGCCTTTGTCAGACATGGGGTTGAGTATTCCATTCGATTGACCGACGAAAGTTACGGACAAAATGTTGCTAAATTTAGCTAATTCGTCGCCGATAATATCGGCAACGATTTAGCAAACTCATAGGATCAGCATGACAGCCCAATCACCACAAAAGTTTACGTTTAACCCGCACGTTGATAGGTCAATACACCAAAAAAACCTTTGGGTAAGGCTATACACTGCAAGGCGTCAGAATGAATACCTCTCGAAGGAAGGAATGTCCTTCTTGAGGATGCTCCACTGAGCTCCCAACTCCAGGATATCCCGTGCCAGGATCAGCTCCGGAGTGGACGCACTGGTGTTGGAGGTCGGCAAGAAGGAGAGCTCCGTCAACGATACCTGGCAGATATGGGGAAACTTGTCAACGATACCTGGCAGATATGGGGAAACTTGTCAACGATACCTGGCAGATATGGGGAAACTTGTCAACGATACCTGGCAGATATGGGGAAACTTGTCAACGATACCTGGCAGATATGGGGAAACTTGTCACATGGAAACTGCAGTCGGATTTAGTAAAATAATATGTAAACCCGAAATTAATTTATCCAAACAGAGTCCCATATCTAAGATTTCCATGTTATACCTACACATGTCATATTATCAAGAGTAAGAATGCCGATATCACCGTCAGCCACATAGAGATACAAATCTTGTCAGATGATGCTACACCATTGTTCTACTAGAGAGGTTATTATTACAGAATATTATATGTGAAAACACTAACCTTGAGAGTTGCGAGATAGCCCCCACATTTGTTCAAATCGCACGGTCGTTTGCTCCACTCAGCTTTCAGCTTCTTATAAATCTCGACAGTTTCCTGTAGCTTCGTCATTTTGCTATTAAGTGGAAATTATGAATAAATATTTAGTAAAATATTACAGATATTATCATTCAAATATGTATATTATGCCTCTAGTAATTATCTAAAAATTATCTAGAAATAATCTAAAATGTAATTTTCTAAAAAGCTATTAATTAACCAATTTAAGTTAAACAAGAGCTCCTTCAACCGAACCAAACCAGTAAACTGAATCGTCAATAAAACGAAATATCTTTTTCATGCAAGAATAATAAGTATCAAGAATAATAAGTATTAAGAATAATGAACATCTTATACGTATCTCTCAAATTTTGAGTCTACAAATAGTCATTCAATGAATATCATTTAAAATATCTTTCTCAAAAAGGAATAATAAACAAGTATCAATATTGAAAAAACTTAAGTTTATCTCTTTGTATGTAACAACACCTATCAAACCATTCTATATATCAAAAAACAAGAATATTATATAAACGACAAAAAATGAGCTCATTATCTTAAAGTCTGAAATATATGTAACAAACTGAAATAACCAAATTAAAATTAAAAAAGAAACACAATATTAACTCGCTTTATTAACTAACTGGGAATATAAATATTTGGCAGTATTTATCGAAAAGAATTTATAATCTACTATTATAATCTACTATAGGTATATAATCTACTATAGATCCCACTAGATAAGGAGAAGTAAGGCAGCTGTCGCGACGTCAAGAAACGAGAATCATTCTGAAATTTCCAACTTCCTGCAAATTGTGTACGTACATCATGAAACTCTAGAATCAGTGCCACGTACGTTCAAATAGCGATTGTGTAGAAATTTCAGACTCATTCACAGACATTGCAACAACTTCATAAGAAAACCGTCAGTAATTCTAAATACGCTCTCCAAAGAAGTCCATGTACCACTCAAACAAATCTCCTTTGGCCCGGTGCTCCTCTGCTAAAGCGTCTTCAAAGTTCTTGAGGCCGGTGTAAACCTTCAGGAACTCCTCTCCTAAGGCCTTCTTGAACACTTCCGTGCTCTGTAGACAATCAAGGGCTGCGGACAAAGTCTGGGGCAGTCGACTAATGTGGTCTGGCAGCTCCTTACAATTAGATATTTCTCCGTGGAACGGCTCACCTTTCAGGACCATTTGGTTCTCAACACCATCCATACCGGCGATGATACAGGCCGCTTCAAACAAGTAGGGATTGGTTGCCGCTCCCGGGAGACGAACTTCCAGGTAAAGGGATTTCAGTCCGCTGTTTTTAATCCTGAAGGCGATACTCCGATTATCCAGGCCCCAGGCGTTGTTTGTGGGAGCAAAGCCACCGACTTTACTGCGCTCTAGACAGTTGGGTGTCGAGGCAGCAAGGCCTAGCAGTGCGCTCGAGTGGTGAATGAGACCAGCTAGCCAGCTTTGAGCAAGGCTGGAGAGCCCATACTTCATTTGAGGATCATAGAAGGCATTATCACCGTCATTGTTCCATAAGGAGAGATTGAAATGGGCAGATGAACCGGATTCATCTGGGAAAGGTTTCGTCATCCAAATGGCTTTGTATCCATGATCCCGCGCGATTTCCTTGACCAGCTGCTTGGTCCGGAAGGCGTTGTCAGCACATGCAAGCCCAAAGGCAGGGGACTGAGACAGCTCAAACTGCCCTTTACCATACTCCGTGTGGAACCGCTCAGGTGCAATGCCGAGCTTCCGCATGTTCCTCATTACATCTCGGGCTATGTGCTCGTGGTGGGAAAGGAATTGAGTCGAAAAACAATTAACTTCATTATTTGCCCTTTCGCCTGTTTTACTATCCAGCAGGTAAAACTCGTATTCGAAGGATCCGTACAGACGAAGGCCATGCATATCCCGGAGTTTACCCACCATGTTTCTGCAGATGTTACGCGGGGCACATTGATGCAAGGCACTCTTGTCATCTTCCATCCTAACACGAGCATCAGCCAGAACACTGGCTGTCTTATCCACCCAAGGCAACACTCGGAAGGTTGCCAAGTCAGGGTAGAAGCTCATGTTCTCGTAGGAGATATCCCCTCCCATTCCAATGCCGAAAACCAGAGGACCATTGCTGTTCATCGCAAATAAACTCTGAGTCATACTGAAGCCTGTTTCACAATTTGCTATGAAGAAATGGGCATCGAGTAGGTAGCCTTTGGAACAACCACTAAGATCTGCAACTTCTATTCGAACAAAATCGACATCTCCTTCCTTGATGAGAGACTGAGCCTTTTCAAGATAGTGGTGGTCCATGATTCCTAGAAAAATGTAAAAATGTCAAATTCAAAAAAAATCATTGCAAGAATCTTGTTGATCTAAATGATGACTGAGGACCCTAATTTCCTTCTTTTGTCTGTGGAATAGCCATGATAATATTCCATTATGATAACATAGGAAAATATTACAAACAATATTCAATGATGATAATTTTCATGTAAAATAGATGGACAGATGGTTGTTCAAAATATTGGCAATTCCAATTATCATTTACATGTTTATCACAATAAATCATAATTTACCATCATAAATCATATATATATATATATATATATATATATATATATATATATATATCTGCAGGTCAATATTTCATGTAATGCATGTGGTATTCTACTGATTCTTTTATATTCGTTTACTAATTTATTGATTCTAATTTATTACATTCAGTTTTCAGATGTATTCAAGTTTGATGTTTTCAGGATGTAGTTATATTTTGATATTGTATGCTTTTAGTTGTTAGAAATTCATTGATATTGTAAGTTATTCCTTTTGATGTATTTGGATTCATTGAGATTGTTATAACCGTTGTAATTTGTGCTCTGACCGTACGTCATCACTTGACTTTTCCAGTTATATATTGTATCAGTATGTTTTTACTAATTTGTTACATTGTCTTTTAGCTATAATGATCCACAGAAGATTGCACAATTCGAAGTTACAGACATCCTAAATGTTGTTTCATTTGAGTACTGATGAAATTTAAACTATATATATATATATATATATATATATATATATATATATATATATATATATATATATATATATATATATATATATATATAGTATTTCTAAGACTGAATGAAGCAATAAAACAAGTATATGGTCTCACATGTCGAATTGAAGTTCTTTGCAACCATACATGGCTAGATAATAATAAGATATGGTTAATAACTGGATTGATCAATGATAATGAGTAAAATGTTTTCAAATCAAATACTGAATAAATTAAAAAGATAATACTAAAAGTGAAAATGGTCTTCTGAAAACAGAAAGATGGCTGAGTCTGACTTGGTCGATACTAGAGGGTGTGAAGGAGAGTAGAAGGGCATATCCCACCAGAAAAACCAGATGCATGTTAATGTGAACCATGCCTCTGCCTTCTCTCAGTGACATATTTCCTATTATCTCTCTTATTAAGTCCACCATAACTCTGGAGAGTTCTGAGTTGGGTTTGCCAAAACCCTTCCCTGGCTTCACATTTACTTTCCCTCACAGATCTAGCATCTTCAGGCTCAACTTTGACTTTCTCAATCAAAGTCACTCTGATATGTTTTGAAAGACTGTCATCATAATTCTTTATACTTGAAAAATCAATGTCATCATGATTGGTATTAAGTAAATGGTTAATTAATTCACAAGAAGCATTTTTCTTCTTAAAATGTGATTTATTATTGGAAAATCTAGTTTTCATATCCGTTATAGTATATCCTATATATGAAACTTTGTGAGTAGTACAGTCAATTAAATAAATTATGCAGTCACTCTTACATGTGATAAGGTCCCTATGCTTAAATACCTGATTAGTATGAAAACTACTGAACGAATTACAGACATTCAAATATTTCCTACATAGATAACACTTAGTGCATGCAACACAACCCATTGCTTCCATATTATTAGGATCTAGGTTTTCAACGTGTGGTTCTCGAGGTAATGCAGTATTTATGACAGGTTGCTCAGTGGTATCGGCTACAGTTTCCCTAGATCCTATTGGTCGTTTACTGGAGATGAGCATTTCTCCGATGGTCTTAGCTGATCGGTTACTAACAAAAATACTACTGGGGGGAAGACATTTTTTAATAACCTGATCAAGTTCTAGAATGTGCTTGTGCTTATTTATTATGCTAGTCATGTTGGGTAATGCTGGGTTAGTGTCCATGACTAAGGGGGTACAAACTTTGGTATTACTGTTATCGGTTTTTAACTGGTACATGCTCTTTCTATCAAGTTGTTCAGCTCTATGGAAAGCATTACTAACAATATCATTGTGATAACCCCGTTTTATCAAGTGGTCTATATATATATATATATATATATATATATATATCGCCGGCCTATTGCAAAAAAGCTTATATCCAACTATCCTATCTCCATGGGTCATTAGTTTTCGAGATATTCAACAAAAACTGTTTCTTTGATTTCCCTTGGTTTCAAACGGTCAGTGAATTGTTGATCCTGTAAAATTATGCGCACACTGTTGAGAACAAATTGGTTTTATTCTGCTAACGCCACCAACACGAGAGAAATCGAGATTTGTTTTTTCCAAAATGGAGATAGGATAGATAGTTTTTGTTTACCTGGAGTTAGGATACCAGAAATGATAAATAAATATCCTATCTCCATTGACATCAATGAAATAATTGAGAAACGCTATTAAAATACAGTATTACATGTATCCTATCTCCAATACAGTAGTTCTTCCATAACAGTTCCTATCATGGTTTTAACTTCTATTCATGATGGCACTTTGATAAATTCGTATGATATTATTGACAAGAAACTGCTCAGCTCGAGGGCTTAGGCTGTGTATTAATTCAATTTTTTTAAATTTAAGGTGAAATATTGAAAGGTCTAGGTAGGCACTAGGCTTATATCCTTTATTTTTCCAATCCTAATTCTCTTACCTCGGCCCTTATTAATTCTTTAAAATCTTTCTGTATGTCCCTCTATCTGTTATAACTTTTCCTACACTTAAGACGAATTTTCATCACCAATACCACCCTTTCGTTATAAGCTTATAGCCCTTTCTTTGGACAGTGGGCACTTCTAATTACAAAAACTGGCCTTGGTCAACTGGTAATTTGATAGCACTGATGGTGGGTGTTTGATATTGGTCAGCATCAGCAAATCCCTACAGGAATACAGGATACCACCTTATTACTTGTCAAGCTGACATGTAATAAAATAAGATGGTTAATAGTTAAAAGCAATTAATTCTGTGGATCATGGATGACTGCATACATACACGGCTGACAGTAAGTTAGGCATAGATTGCAAAGTTTGAGTACCCAACTGCCCAACAACATCAGTAAATGACAAAGGCATTGCTAAAAATTTCACAGAAGTTGGTAGTTGACTCAACCTGTATTGTGCACCAGTGAAGGACACTCCAAACAATCAAACTAAAATTAATATAAAATTTTATTATTTACGAGACAATCAATTCATATCTGATATCACACAAGCCATTAGAAAATTTGCTGGACAACTAAGCTGTTCTCATAGATAAAAAAAACTGAAAGAAACCTATACAGTATGGAGTTTACAATATAAGTCTACCAAATAAAAACAAAAGACCACCAACAACAAAAACATCACGAATGAAGCTGTTAGGACTTTTAAAGTTCCACTTTTTGGTTGTTGCGGTCATGTCAAAAACTCTTTTCGCGAAATGCTGACAATTATCATTTCTCATGTTGTATCCTCTGCAAATTTTATCCTGCACAACATAATCGAGTAAGGATCTCATCAGTAAGGTAGAAGTGTCGTGTTCCAACAGCCTAACTGGCTTCCTTCTTCTACTTGATGGAAGTGCATAGCACTCCACAATGTGTCGGAAACAGGTGCTTTTCCCCAAATAAACACCGTTTCGTTGTTTCTCAAGGGCGAAGAAAACTCCAATATTCGTCTCCAATACGATGAATGCATGGTAGTCAACAGGAGTGAACTGATCGCCAACACCTTCAACAGCTAAATATTCCGGTATACTGTCTGATGCTTCAATTGGACACTTGAACACCGAAACGTGAGTAACACGTACAAACGGGTTAACAAGTCGGTTCAACTCACCAAATACTTCTCTGGGAAGGTTCATGCCGTCTTCAACCTTGATGTGTCTTTCCCGAGTAAGGTAGTGTTGGAACATGAATTTAACGATAGTAATGATGATGAATTCCAAAAGAAACCTCCAGTCAGCTCTTATTGATCCCCAATTAAATCCATGTACATTATGTCTATATACAGTTAAGATCGCAGTGACGATGGCGAACATGAATGTGATAAAGATAAAAATGTACGGTAAATGATATAGCATGTTCGCGATAATTTCTACAGGTTTCATCAGAGAATGCAAGGTGATATGATCATACTGAATTAAATTTGTTGTGGCATCAGAAATTAATATCCAAAAGAAAGGGATGATCAATTCTATATTCAATGGCCCCAAAGCTTGCCAACGCTTACTCTCGGCAGCACAATGGAACATCCGTTCGGCAAAGGCTCGAGATTTCTCGTGATGATTTATCAGCAAAACGTCAAACATGGTTGCCCCACATAACTCTGAATCGTCTTCGATAACCAGTTTCATGTCATTCGTAATCACTGGAACTTTGTTCACATAAATTCCATCATTTCGCTTCTCGAATGATCTTTGCAAGATATGCCCCCTTTTGGTTTTTAAAATAAAAAACACAGCAAAATCACTGTGGGAAGGATCATTACGATGTGGTAGTTTGTAAACTGCAACTTTGTTTACCGTTAAGCTTTGAATGTTGTGACGGTCAAAAATCTCCCTCTGGGCTCTGTCCGAATTTGAACTGATCTTATTGTACCCGGCTGCCATGCCTACTTGATGGAGATGGTTATGGTATCATTCAGATGGTCTAATTAATTATTGAATAATTTTTAAATAAATCGGTGATATCATTTAGTATTAGCCGAATAACAAACTCATCAACTACAACAGCGAATTCAAGATATCGTCCTACCTAGATATCGACCTACCTAGTATTATTTGGATCAGAAAAATGAGTGAGAGGGTAAATAAATTGAACGGCAACACCAGTTGACAGGGTTAAATAAGTTGTTTAAATATTTCAAGAATAAAAATAATTGATTCCCTGATTTAATGATACGAAAACAAAGTTAATAGGTCATCAGTAAATATGCAACTATGACCAACAAGTTAAATTTCAAATGACAATGACATTTTCATTGAATGTCAGGCATTGCCGAAATCAATTGTTATATTCATATGATATGTATGTTATTATATTCATTTGTTATATAATAAAAACAGTACAACTATAATATTCATATTTTGTAAACTTTAAAAACCTCCATGATTGGAATGAAAATGTAGTGAAATTAAAAAAGGTGTTCTTAATTTTGAGATAAAATCAACTTTACGAACGCATTTTGGAGTTGTATACTTTCTTTTTGGTCTTCTGGTCGGTGGTACTACGGCAGTGTTTCAATAGGAGGGCATTCACTGTTTGACCGGGTCCTATCAAATCCTGAAACAAACCGCTTTCATGATAATGTAGTACTTATCTCTCATTTCCTCACCTCTAGATACGGGATGATTTCTCTCAATTCCTCACCTCTAGATACGGGATGATTTCTCTCAATTCCTCACCTTTAGATACAGGATTTCTCTGAATTCCTCACCTTTAGAAACATGATATCTCTCAATTCCTCACCTCCAGATACATGATTTCTCTCAATTCCTCACCACCTAGATAAATGATTTCTCTCAATTCCTCACCACCTAGATAAATGATTTCTCTCAATTCCTGACCTCTAGATACGGGATGATTTCTCTCAATTCCTCACCTCTAGATACATGATTTCTCTCAATTCGTCACCTCCAGATACATGATTTCTCTCAATTCCTCACCTCTAGATAAATGATTTCTCTCAATTCCTCACCTCTAGATACGGGATGATATCGTCGTGATGCCACCGGTCCTGCTGACTGAAGAGGTAGGAGAACCTCTCGGCGGGGTTGTTAGGCAGATCATTAGCTGGAAGGTACGTAATGAGGTGCGGAACGGATGTTCGGTTCACGAGGGCGAGGCCTCGCAGGTGCACCAGCGCTGCCGTCATCCCCTCCGGCAACGAGTCCTGCCACACCTCCATGAACTGATAGAGCGGTGGTGAGGATACGAAAAGGGCAGGGGCGTAGCTAGATTTTTGAAAAGGAGGTGGCGAGTTACATTCACAACCTGTTGAATGTTTTATTTTGCTTGACTCAAAGCTCTCATCTCAACAAAATTAACAAAATTTTCATATTGTCTGTCCAAAAAGGGGGAGGCAGCCGCCTGTGTCGCCACCCCCTGGCTACGCCCCTGGAAAAGGGTGGGGGCTATTTTCATTGTGAGTAATGAGAATGGAAAGTAAAACACTAAACGAGATATAGATTATTAAGATGTCATGTACTGAAGGAAGACCAAGCGTGATATTATGTATTCATGAAATGAATACGAAATTTGAATCAAATGAAATTCTAGCAATATGCATAACCCTAATGAAGTATGAACTCCTAATATTAATTGTAAACTTCCTAAGCTACCTCGGATAAGTTGAATTTCCCAGCCGTGCTTGACAAAATGTATTCCCCGTAGAAACGACACACTTTGTCCTCGACCAGTTTCATATACACTTCATCTCCTTCGCTATCAACTGTCTCCTCCATGGCTTGCTCGCTCTCAACCTGGGTTTGGGTCGTCGTAACGTTCAATCAATAGCGATTTTTTTAATCACCAAAAAAGTAAATTATACGGCTTTGCGAAACTAGTGATTCGATGTAAGTGAGGGGCTGTGAACGAATCAAAAGTCTTTGATGAAAATTTCTGTTGTGATTAACTGCTGCTATTCCCAGATTATTCACTGGTATTTGGCATTCCTATCATGACTACCATGCCAATACCTGGTTACCCTGGTTGCCATGACAATACCTGCTCAAAAAGTCACCATGCCAATACCTGATTACCATGCCAATACCAAATTAAAATGCTAATACCTGGTTACCATGACAATACTTGGTTACCTGGTTACCATGAAAATACCAAGTTACCATGCCAATACCTAGTTACCATAACGATACCGAGTTACTATGACAATACCAAGTTACTATGACAATACCTGGTTACCATGCCAATACCTGGTTACCACGCCAATACCAAGTTACCATGCCAATGTACCAAGTTACCATGCCCATACCAAGTTACCATGCCAATACCAAGTTACCATGCCAATACCAATTTACCATGCCAATACCTGGTTACCATGCCAATACCTGGTTACCATGCTAGTACCAAGTTACCATGCCAGTACCTGGTTACCATGCCAGTACCTGGTTGCCATGACAATACTTGGTTACCATGCCAGTACCTGGTTACCATGACAATACTTTGTTACCATGCCAATACCAAGTTACCATGCCAGTACCTGGTTGCTATGCCAATACCAAGTTACCATGCCAATACCAAGTTACCATGCCAATACCTGGTTACCATGACAATACCTGGTTACCATGCCAATACATGGTTATCATGCCAATACCAAATTACCATGCCAGTACCTGGTTACCATGACAATAACTGGTTACCATGACAATACCTGGTTACCATGACAATACCTGGTTACCATGACAATACCTGGTTGCCGTAGAGTCTGAGACACAGTTCGGTGACGAAGCAGGGCTGCAGTTCTTCCAGGGTTCGGCATGTGGCTATCAGAGGCACTCGCTCCCAAGACCACGCCTTCTCTTCCAACAGAGTTAGGATCCTGGGGAATCACGAATATAAACCAAAAATGACGTCACTATAATATAATTCCTCAGAATCCTAGCGCTGCTGGAGCGGGCTAAGAACGTGTAGATTAAAATTAAGATTTATAACCGATCCCATATCAGCTTTACCTCGACATGGCGGATGTCTTGTAGTCGTGCTCAATAACTCTCCAGTATCCGTTGTACTCTATTGCACCCAGCTCGTCCAGACCCCCACGTAACTCCTACAACAAGGAGTTCATTCTAACAATCTATCATTTCATCAATCTATCAATCTATCATTCTATCATTCTGTCAATCTATCATTCTGTCAATCTATCATTCTATCAATCTATCATTTTATCATTCTGTCAATCTATCATTCTGTCAATCTACCATTCTATCATTCTATCATTCTACAATTCTATCATTTCATCAGTTTACCAGTCGGCTGATGCACCCCTTATTCCACCCTAAACACCTCTAAATGACCGATGACTCGGGTGTGAGTAATCGCAGACTACTTTAGATGTTGAATTAATAATAGGGAAATAACGCCATGATTATAACGCCATGATTAGAAATTGACAAGCCGCGCTGACCTGCTGTGAAGCCTGTATAATCCCGAGGAGGTCTCAGTAGTGCACTTGTGACCCTGATCTGCCACCTCAAAGGTAACACTCATTCTGAATTCAAACACATGAACACAAAACAGCAGGCAGCAAAAAGTTCATATTTAGCGCCGTTTGCTCTGTTCTTCCAATTCAGCACAGGGTTGTCCTCTTGAGCAATCCTCGGCATTGAGTTCAGGTGCACCCTTCTACTTCAAGCAGAGTTGCGACTTTAGGAGCCTTCTTAGAGGGAGAGCAGTGAGGAGTCTTAAAAGGCAGGTTTTGGTCAGGATAGACTGAAGGAGTAGATGGGAGGGGCTGCAGCTAGTGCTGCCAATTGACAGCTGGAGCAGGCAATTGGGGTTGCGGGTCGTCGGGAGTTGTCGCACCAAACTTCGCCTCTTGAAATGTAGAAATGTTGCTCAGGATGAGCACTTTTCTTCGCTTTCATGAGCTCAACCAGTCTTCTTCGCTCCGCTCTCTCCTCATGAGTCAAGTCTGGGGCAACAAACACTCGCCGGGTTGATGGAATGTCCCGCAATCTCTTCCCACAGTTCCGTAAGCGGACAGCTGCATCACCATTTGTGAGGCAGACTTTGATGGGACGGGGTCTGTCTGTGCTTTTCCTCCCCAACCTTTCACAATAGCTGATGTGGGGCTTTTCGCCGACATGATTGAACACATCAACGACTGCTTTCTCCGCCTCAACATTGTCATCTTCATCAACCCCGAACAGAATAATGTTCTTACCCCTGTCCTCTGTCTTCACAACGTTCTCCACAACAGCAGCAATGTCCTGGGCAGAAACTATCGGCACTTGTGTACTGAAACTAGAGGCAACTGCGTCACTGTAACTCTTCAGCTCCGATTTCAGTGTTGTCTTTAAGTTACTCATGGTTTCACTCTGGCTTTCACAAAACTGTCTTCTTTGATTCTGTAACTCGTCCTTCTGTAGACTGATAACTTCTCCTTTCAGTCGATCAATCTTTGCCGTTGACATCCTCAAAGTGTCATAACACAGCTTCAGTTGTTGTGATGTCCATATGTCAGGTGGTGTCAAACGTCACTGGTACTCTGGTATGAACATTCCGATCATCGGCAATCGGCATGCTTGATTGGGTACTGAGTGGTGTCAGAAAAATCTGTGGCTATATATAAGCCACCGGACAGACAGAAATCATAAACCGGACAGACAGATATATATTTATTTATTTATTAATTTATATATGAGGAAGAATTATAAGTAGTAAGATTCTTGATAGTATCGATGAATCAATTGAATAATATGCGTACCAATCTGATAGACGTATTTGAGAACACACAGTTTTTAATTAAGGATTTTCACCTGTTCAAAACAGTCCGCAGTTTATCTAGCTTTGCACGACACAGCTTTAACTGAAAACAGTAATCTTGAATCATGAAAATCTCACCTTAGCAGGTTACAGAAGGTGGTCTGTGCATCATTGGGGCGCGTCTTAAAACTTAGAATAGAAACACCTTTAAACACACCCCTACATGAGTTTTAAATACTTTAAACATAAGTTTATAATTTGTATAGATAGAAAGTAACACGTTTTGAAATTTGCGGATAATATATATGGAAAATAACCGGAGTATGCAGTACTTTTCAGAACTTCTCAGTTTTCGTAAAAACTGCGAAAACCCACCTCGTAGTATACGAAGTTAGTGGTGGAGACAGATTTGCAAGTCAGCTCGTCGGAGGGCGTCACCTCGGTAGAAAGGTCTGGTATGAGGAGCAAGGAATTGGAGGTGGTGCATTCTTTTACTGCGTAGGTTTTGTCAGAGGTACACAGAACCGCATCCTCAGAGCCTTCACCTCGTAAAACTGTGTGGGAACATATTACGTAATCAATTTTTGACCGATTTTAACCCCCCCCCCTCCCCCTCGTAATCAAGTTTACAGTAGTTGTATTTGTTACAATAACATGTAACGTAATCATTCCGAAACCCCCTCCCTCCCCCTAGGTGATTACGTAATATGTGAACGATCACTGTACGGGAATGGGGCGTTTTCATTTATACCATAGGGAAATTTGCATGGGGGAATTGACCAAAATAAACGGTGAATTTCCCTCATTTTTCCCAAGACTTTGTAGAACCGTATAAGGAATTCAAGAAGCATCATTCAAAAATCATTCTAATCATCGCCATAAAACTGTGTGAAGGAGTTGGGGGGGGGGGAGTCAGAGTTTGAAATGATTCCACTACTGATATTTTTATGATACAACTTTGAGGAGAATGGGAGTGAGGAAAGGGAAGTTAGTAAAGATTTCAAGAGGTAGAAGCTTAATCGATAAACTGAAAAGAGGATTATTATCAGATCCTCTGAAAAGCTAAGGCGAGAGTTCGATCAGACGCATTTTGTGGAAGAAATTTTGTCAAAGTAGATGAAGTCAAGGTTTGAAGGAAGAGGTCTGAGGAAATGGAACTAGGCTCAGGGATAGTCTATACGTACCGAATTGTGTTTCCTCCTTAAGTTTTTCGAGTAGCTCGGGCGAGAGTTCGATCAGACGTACATCGTTGTTCCCGAAATTCTTGTCAAAGTAGAGAACCTGAGTCAAAAATCCGTGTTACTTCGCAGATAAAATAATCAAAAATCTCTAGGCATCGAATAAAATCGAAGCAGTTCTTTATTTCTTACTCAAACCGGGAAAACTAACGATTTCAAAATAAACTTCATACAATCAAATCAATATTTGATAATGATACTCACAAATCGTAACTGTTCTATAACAAGCTCAGTTATTATACACACGAAAAACAGCATAATCATTAATCATACCTGTGTGTTATTGAGATTGTCAAGATTTGCTTCTTCACATCGCAACTTAACCGCCTCTTTCAGTGATTCTCCGTTATCGACATCATCTATTATCATAACTATGACAGGAAACGGATGAGGCAAGCGGTATCAAATCATGATAATCACTGAATGTGAAATTCCTTTAGTTTTAGTTCTTGATCTGCGCAATGATTCGGTCATATATCCAAAATTTCATTCAAAATATAGAAATTATAGCCCTTATTCGTTGCGAACTCATTTTTTCATTTGATGAAATAGGATCGTTTCTCCAAAATATTGTCAAATGATCGAGATCATCTTTGGTTTTCGAATTCGATTTTATTTCCGTGTACATACTACAGTACCATGTATACTACAGCACAGAGGCAAGCACTGAGTAGAAAAGAGTAAACCATAAAACATAAAATTTGCGATAAACATTAAGAAGGTGACACAATCAAACTTAAACCATCGTTAAAATTTTGGATAATCCTGTGTTTAGACCTACAGTGAATATTTTCCTAAAAATTTTCTTGGACATTAAATAGTTTTGTTAACATTACAACACCACTTTTAACAATCAAACTTATGCAATAAGTGGATCGTTGAAAATATTTTGGTGATCCTGTCTTTGCAACATACAAAACAAGTTAATTTTCTTAAAAATCTGACTTCCTTAATTATATGTAATATTAAAATTTCAATGTGTACAAAATGTCATACGTATTTATTCAAACATAACAAATACTGTATATCGATTTGAATTCGTGACATGAGAGGCGGTGGAGACTAAACTGTGAATCACGATTATGTATTTAAGGCTTTTGCCATCTGCGATGTACCGACCCATCAGCAGGGGACAAAGGGTATCGGTTGTTTTGCACCCACAAACAAGTGCTGGGAACAGTTACAACACAGTTTAGAGGAAGGGGGGAGGAAAAAGAAAGTTCAGTGAGGATCTAATTATATTATAGAATAATACATCTCATCCATAGAAGTCTACAATGCCTTCAAAAGCTATAAAATTCTCAAGGCTATACCAGGCATTTCATTTACCAGGGACATTGTCTTGGAAATTTCCATGCCAGATGTCACAGGTTCTCAATGGAGCTATGAACAATAAAGCACCTAAAAATGGGCAGTGTCCTGGCCAACTCGGTTGCCACTGTTGGCAACTCCTCAGCATAAGATCACACCCAAGAAATGTGCACATTGACTCCAGTACGGTAGGATATGGGGAATATTATGATATGTGCTATCTTGAACTTATTCCTTGACCACAGAAGCGCCATGGCTTGGAGCTGTCCATTCCTTTGTGTTCCTGTTTATCTATATGAAGTGGAAACATCGGATTGCGGTTCTAGATAATGCCTTTTTCCTTTGAGCTGCATGTCATCTCCTTGGCTGAGCTGACGCCCGACTCGACGAGCCGCCTAAGCTGTAGAGAAAGCGCGCGCGCACAAATCACGCAGCACAGCAAACGCGCGCTCTTATTCTGCAGCCATAGCGCCATACGTTTTAGTTGAAATCTTGGAAGAATTGTGACAAAAGGAGCACAAAAGATGCCAAAAACCGCTTTCGGCTTTCTGATTAAGGTGTAGTAGAATGTTATTGTGCCCCTTCAAACGCAAGGAAATGATTTCATTTCCTTTCGGGTAAAAAGCAGGCACAAAAAGGTGCTCTGAGCATAGGTCCGATGAGCTTTTAGTCCCAGGCTGGCACCCTGGTCCGATGTCTATGAACGAATAGAGTCGCCGAACTAATGGTTACTTTAGCGCAATGCTTAATTGAATAATTGAGCGCAGACGGGCGCAAATATTTGCGCCGAATTGTGCTCATTTGTGCTCCTGACCGCTGAAAATGGCTGGTTGCGAATGAGCTCATTTGCAACCACCATCATCGTTTGTTTGCGCTCAATTGCTCACTCCCCCCTTTCTTTCTGCGTCCAGAAGACAGAAAAATGGGCGCATATGAGCGCAATGAGTGTGCAGTTTTCATGGGCACAAAAATATTTGCGCTCAGGTCTCCTGTGAAATACCAAGATTGCAATGCCACAGAGATAAACTTTGAAGAGGGGGAGGAGTCCTCAGTCTTGTTACAGGATGACATGGCTGATGGAAGAGGGCTCCTCCTCTGACAAAGAGAAGATGGGCACTGCTGAAGACACGGATCACGAAGTTTCTTTCACTCGCAAATCAGTCAGAACGTCCTTCCACTCACTTACTCCACCACGTTCACGTAAGAAGAGCGTGGGACGGCCCAGGAAGGGCAAGGTAGTCACGAGTACGCCTATATCAGACTTTGTTGTCAGGTTTGTAAGGGTGATGTGTCAGATGAGGTGAAGGGACTGATGTGTGATACGTGTCAGACTTGGTTTCATGGCTCGTGTTTGTTGATATCAGACGAGGAGTATGATGATCTCAGCAGCTCCGAGAACTCGTGGATATGTGTGGGCTGTAAGGCAGAGAACAGTAATCAGTTGAAGTGGGGGACATTGAAGGGCGACAAAACGATACAGCAGGTTGTGAAGGCTACCTACATGGAAATAACCAATTGGAAGAAGAAGCTGTTTACCTTACCTCGTGGAAAGGCAGGTATCCACTTCATCTATGAGGTAGCTCGCCTCATCTTCTTGTCCACAGACCAGACTGTATGGAGCGAGCTGGCACTGTCTACGATCCAAGACCCATGTATTCATCCCCCTAATGCTTCAAAAGCCCTCTGTGAACTCAAAAGCTTAGAACAATGCCAAGTTCTTAGCTTCTAGACTTAGATACTTTCTAAGTGGAGCATGGGAGATCTGCAGGGCCTCATGGATGAAGCCAGGGAGATTCAAGTGCGTTTGAGTCAATCAGCAAGATAAAGGAGGTCAGTTGCCATGTAGCCTTTACCAGACTGATGTTGTTGGGACAAGTGGGGAAAGCGGTGAGGCTGATGGACAATAACAATGATGTGAGGGGTGTTCATAAACAAACTCGGCATGTAAAAACAGTTCTGGCTTCAAAGCATCCTGATGGTAAACAACCGCCCCGAGAGTCGAAATTGGATATCAATCACCAGAACCCCAGCCAAACATCTTCGAGTAAATTGATGGTCAGCTGGTTAACAAAGTTACCAAAACTTTGTACGGCTCGGGTCGACCCACTCTCATGGACGCAGAGGCTTAGGAGCACATAATATTGTGCTGCAAATCCTATGGCAAAGCCTCCGAGAAGCTGTGTGAAGCCATTGCAGAGCTAGCAAAGCACATCAGTATAAACCTGTCAGCCCAACTGCGTTGGAAGAACTCCTGACAGGTCTTCTGATCCCTCTAGACAAGGGCAATGACAAGCGGTGAGGCATCGGAGTGAGAATAGTGGGTGTTGGTGAGGTGCTGAGGCGAATTGTGGATAAACTGGTCTTCAGTACTTTGAAGAAAGATATTCAGAATTCTGCAGGCCAGTACAAACTTGTGCAGGTCTGAAGGCTGGGATAGAGGCATCTATCCATGCAACCCGGGAGCAATGGGAGCTGCCAGACACCCATGGTGTCCCGTTGGTGGATGCAGACAACGAGTTTGAGAGCAGTTTGAGATCTATGCTAGGGAGCAAATTGCGACGATAGTAAGCCTTGCAGCATGTGATTTTATTCATTTTCATTTCTAACATTTGCAATTTTATTGTCTCTATATAATGCCAATTTCTAGAGATTCACCGTGGCACTATCCCCGGCGGAGTCGACTCCGCTCGGAATTATTCGGACCCGCTCAAACTCCGCGCGGACTTCAGCTGACTCCGCCAAAATTTTTAGTCGGCGGACACGGGAAGTCCGCCGCGGAGCCCCGAGCGGAACCGCGAAGACCTCCCATTCCGAGCCAAGTCCACCAGGTTCCGCCGCGAAGCGGCGGACAGTCCGCTGGAAATTTCTCAGCCACGGATGATGACTCACCAGACATCACTACAATAATATGTGCTAAATATAGTTAAAGATAGCTGCAGAAATTTGAATCTATCTGTTTCATGTAATTACAACACTAAACAAATGATTAGCGAAGTTCTTAACATTAAATACGGTTTGCGTGGTTTAAGCCGGGGTGTGATTAGATTAGGGTGTATTTTAGGAAGGTAGGTGAGTTGTCACGAAAGAACTACACACACACACACACACACACACGCACACACGGAACGTAGCAACCCTGGTGCTACAAACCAATAACCCACTCCATCAGAATGACGTCATTATCACACCACAAAGTGGAGAGTTTATAATGCTGAACCGTCAGCTCTTCTTTTGCGGAGGGTTCAATGCTCTCAACACTGCCGTTACCATGACGACATCCTCCAAGAGAAGGAGTTTTTAATGCGATTACAGGTCACCGCTATCTGAGTCCACTTGTTGCAACAGAGCCCTCTGGAGGTCTTGCAGCAACTGTTTCGTTGTGCTATTTATCCTTGTACGAAGTTGATTTTCTAGGAAAAATGAACCTTGTCTTTCTATGCTTTATTAAATCAATATCAACTTTATCATCATAGTTATGCATCGAAAAATTGAAGTTTTCTGATTGGACTAGTTGGTTCCGGTAGATTCATACTACTAACCTTACTGACATGGACTGATCAGGGTACAGCAATTCTGTACTGTGGTCAGTAGATAAAAATACTAATTCCACTTAGGGTTCATCAGCTGGTTGATACCGTAACACACCCACAGCAGCGCGACATTATGACCGACTCACTACGGAAGAAGATTTGTGTGCTCCTTGAGAAGCTGAAGAGCACGGAGGAGAGCAAGGAGATCTGTAACTTTGACGATCTCAAGAGTAAACTGGTGTTTGACGAGTACATGACCAAAGATGAGAAGTTCGAAGCGGTGCTGGACGTGGTGTGCAAGCATTGCATTGACACGAAGAGTCCCAACTTCATGGGACAACTCTTTGGAGGTAGCATTAAAGAGCTCCCGTTCACGGGACCTAGTGGCATAATCTAGGGAATGAGGGACCCAAAACCGAGGTTCAGTAGCTGAAACACCTACTTGACTTGAAATACAGAGGACACTGATTAAGACACTTATTGTCGCTTCCATCTTGCATGGATTGGATAGGTGTTTCAGTTTCTGCCCCAGTTCAAAGTCTTGGGTCACGTGGTCAAGCTGCCACTATCCTAATGCGTACAGATTGGGTACAACGTCTGGACCCACTAGCCAAATTGGTAAAAAATGCGGACTACGGAAAGTACTGACAATAAGAACATAAAAGTCGTTACAATCAAGATTTTATTTTTATCTAAGCATTTATATGTGTTGAGGCCAATTTGCTGCATTTTGGAATACGGTTGGTTAAACGTCAATATGTAACAGTTCCGTGTTCACTAAATCTAGGCTATAATCTAGGCATATAATCTAGGCTATTATTTAGGCTATAATTTAGGCTGTGATAATCACATACAGATCGTTAAAATGTTAAGCGTGATGATTAAATTAGTTGGAAATCATAGAAACTACCCAAACCCTCAGATCATCAAATGACAAAAAACAGGTATACTATCAAACTCTAATAATAAATTCAAACCTATGACCACTAATCTGACGACCAAGGTTCCTCAGGGGCCACGGAGATCTCGTTTATCGCTGAGATGATCATTGCGTACTTCAACACCAGCTGCCACGCATACGAGTCCAGTCCCTTCTTCACCTTGGCGGAAGAGGAAGTCATCAAGAAGGTTCTAGGGTAGTGATTTACAGTCAAGGGGGGGGGGAGGGGTCAAGGGGTGGGTGATTTACAGTCAGGGAAGGTTCTAGGTGAGTGGTTTACAGTCAATGGGGAATGGGGGGTCAAGGGGGTGTGTGATTCACAGTCAAAGAAGGTTCTGGGTGAGTGATTTACAGTAAGGGGGGTCAAGGTGAGTGATTTACAGTCAGGGAAGGTTCTAGGTGAGTGATTTACAGTCAGGGGGGGGGGTCAAGGAGGTGAGTGATTTACATTCTAGGGAGGGGTTAAGGTGAGTGAGTGATTTGCAGTCAAGGGATGGGTTATGAAGGTGAGTGATTTACTGTCACAGGAGGGGTCAGGGTGTCAAAGATGTGAGTGATCGATGTGATTTACGTTCAAGGGAAGGGGTAAGGAGGTGAGTGATGAAAAAGTGATTTCGAGCAAACTAGGGGGTCAAGGATGTGACTGATGGAAAAAGTGATCTAAAGCTATTCATAAAGTGTAGAGAAAAAGTGGATTCAAGGAGCTAAGTCAATGTTTTGACTTAGGGTGATTTCAGATGATAGATCCAAAGACCATATTATCATAGAGAGTAATTTCCGTGTCTTATCATAGCATTTCCATTATACTATTTAACTTTTAACCCTGTATCAAGGCATGCAGTATAGCTAATATTCAGCTAACATTGCCCAGGGTATGTAGGGTATGACGATTCAGCTAACGGGGTCTTCCTGCCTGGAGGAACTCTCTGCACTACTGTAGGCATGGTCTGTGCCCGGTACAAAATGTATCCGGAGTCAAAGAACACCGGCCTAACTCACCCTGTACAGGTATGTCACAGTTTATGGATACGTTCATTGATATGGCTAAATTTGATATTAAATGACTGTCAGTGGCAATTCGGTTCCCTAAGTCTCTTGAGCAAATAATTTCTCTTACTACAGGTGATAACCTCGGTGGACTCTGACTTTTCAATAGACAAGGCAGCTATCATGATGGGCATTGGTGTTGACAATGTTATCAAGATTGACTTCGACGCAACAACGCCCAGACAACTTGATACTATCCTAAAGAACAATAATGTCATAATGATCAACTCAACCTTTGGAACTGTGACGGATGGAAAAATGGAGAACCTTGACAGATTCTCCAAGGTAAATTATTCAGACTTATTGCAGTCGTTTGAAGGTGTTCACAAACTTTGCTTTGTCATTGAATTATACTTCAAATAGAAAATATATCATGTCCGTGATCATTAACTCATGCCATGACCTTGCTTCAGGTGATCCAGAAGCACAAGGTGTGGCACCACATTGATGCCAGTGTGGGAGGGGCAGCTCTCTTCAGTGAGAGATACCGCCGCCTCACCGACTCCTTCATCGAGGCAGACTCCATCACAGTGAACTGCCACAACCTCCTCAACATCAACCAGCAGTGCAGTGTTCTGCTGCTCAAGGAGGGCCAATGCCTGGATGAGGTTGCCCACCTCATCGCCCCCTACCTCTACCAGGCCAACACCCAGTACGATATTGGACAAAGGAGCTTCCAGTGTGGCCGGAGAGCAGACGGTTTCAAGTTGTGGTTCTGTGACCAGTTGGATGACCTCAACAGACAGGCAACCAGGATGTATAACAGGAATGAGAGGCTCAAAGAACAAGTGTCGGATGATGGCAGGTTCTTGCTAGTGAATGAGGATTCTCCAACTCACACTTGCTTCAAAATCAAGACAAGGAAGGAGGTGAACGTAAGTGAGATCTGTGAAAATCTCAGAAAGGAGGGAATATTCATAAACTTCCACAAAAACTTCTTCAGGGTCATCACTGTGAACGAGAACATCACTGTCAAGTCCTTTGCTGGAATTCTGGATAGAATTATAGCTGTCTGGGAGATTATCAAGAGCCAATGAATAAGATACTGCTAGCATCAATATTCAGTAGTTTTCAGGTTCAAACTGCCCAACAATAATCATCAAATCAAATGATCAAGCATGTTAATTGGCCAAATATTTCATTGGGTACAGATTATCAACATGTCTATCAAATACCAATCATATCAAGTTTAATGAGGATGTAGAAAACTGTGTCTTTATTATTAAATGATTTATGATGATTATTTAGAACTAAAAGACCTTCAGAACATATATCACCCTATGGTGTGCGTAAAGGCATTGTTTGTAAGCATAAAATAACATCTTGTTTAGTTTGCTGATCTTGTTTAGTTTGCTGATCTTGTTTAGTTTGCTGCTCCACTTTCAACCATAAAAAACCATGAAAATTTTCGAGTCATTTTTGATTTCAGTACCTAAATTTGTATGAATAATAAATATTATCATTTATATTGTACTGTGAAATATTAACGTTATGACCAATAGTTGCTTTATTAATTCAAAATGCTGTGTTATCAATTCATTATGACTTGTACATCAAATTAATCCACATAATGACAGGCCCAGGGCAAATTTGATAACTTTCATAATTACAATGACTGCATAATTGAATTAATTCAAATTGTAACATGTGAGTCATTTTGCTGATGCAATACACATATTTTTTAGAAAGAATCAATCTTGGGATCTCTGAAGTCAACTGTTGAACTTAATACTGGTGAAGAATGGTCCTTAAGGAGGTATAGGAATCATTCTTTGGTCTGTCAATATAATACAATTAATTTGTTAGAAGGTGACCTGGATGAGTTGTCACAATTGGCTACAGTAAGAGCTGTCCCTCGAGCAATTGACCTTATTTGATTCAATTTCAATATGATTCAAAATTAGAGGGCTTAAAAATTCTCTGAAGCATCTTATTGAATGATTTATTGTTTAGCTTACAATGCTTCTAGTTATGACAATAGAATATGAACAGATATATTACATTATATGGACCCTTAAATCATTCTAAAAGTAACTCCATAGTCAAAAGTAACTTCATTTTCATTTGTAATTTAAAAACACGAAAGCTGAGGTAGGTATTGAACAGAAGATGCCTGCATACCACTCATCTTGGTGTGATTCACTTGGATCCTACTGCTCTCCACATTGCATTAACTAAAGGGATCATGTTGGTGTTCAAGTACGAAAAGGAGAAAAGTCTTGAAGATTGATGCCTTGAACAAAGATTTCTTTTTGATTTGAAGATAACCAATATTTTTATGATATATGCCTCTTATTAAGTTGCACTTTGTGATTTCTGTCTTTCTGTCACCCACCATGGCAACATGTACACAGTGGGAAGAGTGCATGTGCAGATGAAGACCTGTGTAGGGTAATGCAATGGTCAACCATGAATAACATGGAACTACATGAAGACAAATTCCAACTGCTGAGCTATCCTCTTAACAGTTCCTACCTTCTAAGGTAACTACCTTTCTATCCGAAGAATGTAGAATACAAAACTCCCAAAGGACATGTTATTGAAGTTATGGACACTGCTAAAGATTTGGGGGGCCTCATTTCAAGTGATAGATCATGGTCGCCTCATATTGAACAAACTGTTCAAGGAGCTAGGAAAATGTCCTTTTGGGTTCTCAGCACCTTCTGTGATCGTCCTCCCCTCATGATGCTCAAGCTCTACAAGTCAATGGTTCACTCCAGGCTTGAATACTGCTGTCTGGTTTGGATCCCTACCACGATAACTGACATACAGAAATTAGAGAATGTCCAACGCTGCTTTGTCTAAAAGGTAACTGGACTTAAGATTTCAGTTCAAGAAGCTGAAACTTTTGTCACTTCAACACCAGAGAGAAAGATACTGCATCATTCAAGTTTGGAAGATAAGCCACAACCACGCTCCAAACGATGTCGAAATGCAGTTTAAAGCACCATCCTCGGCTTGGGATCAAGGCACTCATCCCTCAGATAAACACAAAGCCCAGCTATCTGTGTGTAGTGACTATGACAGTTTGTTTGGTGTTAGAGCAGCCTAGCTTTGGAATATCTTGCCATCTGATGTCTCTCAACTGATTTCACTTGAAAGCTTCATGATCGGTTTGGGAAAGTTCCTTGAGCAGTTCCTGGATACACCTCCTGTTCCAGGGTACACAGCTGTGAACAAAAACTCATTGCTGAGCTGGAAGGAGACGTGCACGACACAGATGTTCTGAGCCCGCCCAGTCAAACTCACCAAAACATATGTATGCATGTGCTCATTTCTGTTTAATGCTGTCTTGATTTCCTTGCTCTGTAACTTTTGATCTGATTGAAATCTTTTGATGTGGTAAAATATATCCAATCAATTTCAATTGTAGTGCATAGCAGGCCCAAGGGAGCTGCATAGTGCATATTTCCCGGCACAATTGCCTGCTAGTTTATGTATACTAAGACGGACAAACATGAACCAAAATGTATTACCTGTTTTGGAAGCTAAACTCTTCCATACCAACAAAGTGGAACACACAGAGAATGTTTAGATAGAGAATGATTTATATAAACAACAAATCACATACCTCATTTTAGATTATGTTGTTGAGTGCAAGTGACCAGCATCCAGTCCAATGCAAACTCTACACATTAAGTACTGCTACAATGGATATGGCACTAGGGAAAATTACTTTGAATTGGATTATGATAGTACTTAATAGCATTTAATTCAGGCTGGAAGTTCAATGCATCAAGTTATTGTTGAGCATTTAATGGAAATGGCTTTAAAACCACAAAGAAAAGAAACTGAATCACGAAGGATTGCAGATTGATGTCTTGAAGAAACATTTCTTTTTAATTCAAATATGAATCATTACTAACAAAACAAAGTATAGTACTGCAAACCGATTTTATACTTCAAGGATCGAAACAGGAGGAGGAACAGACTAAACTGCGAATCATCAGCTGTTATCCTACAGATGTAAGGTCCTCGACCTCTTCAACTGCGATGAAAATGTTTTCATCGGCAAAATCCATCTATTTGTGCTCTAGCCTTCCATTCAAAAGAAATAGACGAGTTCCTAAGCCCGCATAGCTTAGGTGTGTGTACGCGCGCGGCGCTTCGCACAACGCACACAGGGATATACGTGTTTAGCAAGCCCGCAAGGCCTCGTAGGATGTAACCCTACGTCGCGCGCGGCGCAACGCCGCAACGTTCCACATTTGGACGTCACTTTGCAACCTCGCCATCCAGTCAAAAGAAACAAACGGGGCAACGTCCGTCGAGCAAGGCCGCATAGGTAATTGCTTGCAACGTATATCCATGTCTACGCACACCTATGGGCTTATTTCCATACGGGAAGCGCGCCGGGCCGCGCAACACAAGCAGGGGTATACGTGTTTATCAAACTTCTTAGGGTGCTGCGTTGCGAAACCAGGGTCATGGTCACTAAACCAGGGTCTTGGTTAGCTTTAAGTGTTAGCCTGTTAGGGCTTCTTCATGACAGAGTTAAAGTAGAATTAAAAATAACGTTAGTAACAATCACTCTGTTGTACTTCCTAAGCCCGCATAGGTGTGTGTACGCGCGCGGCGCTTCCCTACGGGAAGCGCGCCGCGCAACGCAGACAGGGATATGAGTTCACTTTCAGCGTAGCCTTTTCTATTTTCAATATTTTATGAGCGTTTTAACTTTTTCAAGTGTGCCATGCAATTTTCTTACTATGGATTTATTGATTTTGGACTGCTTACCACTCTTTAGTAATGCACTAATGCAGCCAGTTTTTCAAAAAAGCTAAAAGTCTGTATCCATAATTCCTTGATCTTTGTTCAGTGATCATAACTGATAACTAAGTTTACTAAATTAAATTAATACCAGTGCAAATCATGCAAATCATAATGAACTTGGCATAAAATGAATAAAATATATGCTTTCTGTACATAAGATTACATACACAATGATCTTACCCATATGTGTACATATTGCTCGATTTAAAAAGGCCTTGATAAAGACACACAAAGTTGTGTGCTTTTGACAGAATTTATATAGAAAGTTGGAGAGCACAGAGGAAATTCCCGTGTCTTTATCAAGGCCTTTGTCAATCAAGTGGTCTGGACACATATGCTTAATAACCCTAGATTACTGATTTTTGAGTTGAACATATGGCAAATGGATCTAATGGTGTAGAAGGTGATGATGATATTGAACTAGAAGAAGAGGATGAAGGGCCTCCTGCAAAGAAGCTTGCTAATGAATCCAAAGAGAAGTTCAAGATTGCTCATGTCAATGCAGAAAAGAAGCGTAGAGAGGCAATAAAAGAAGGCTACAAAAATTTGACTGACTCCATTTCAATATTGAGTGAAGAGGAGAAAAGCAAATTAACAAGATCAGAAATCCTTGATGTTGCATGCAATCGCATTGAAGCCCTTAAGCAAGCTATTGAGGCAAAGAAGCATGAGAAAGATGCTCTTGATCAGAAGCTAAATGCTCTCAAAGTTATTTCTGATGCTTATGAAACAATGCCCAAAACATCTGAAAAGACATCAATTCCCTCTGATCTAGCATGTGTTGTTTCCCACCATATAAAGCTTAAACTGTTCACAACACTCATTTCAAAACAATTTGAATCATTTTGTGGGGTGATAAACACTGAAAACTTGCATTCTTTAGCCTCCTCTCTGTTCTACTGGGTTGAAGTTCACTGGAGGCCTGTAGATCTTAAAGAATATTTGATAGGGTTACTGAGAGTATTAAGGAATAGATTTGCTGACAAAAGAGAACCTGTCCAATCTATCTCATCTCATTGATCATGTAAGTGAATCATCATGTATACATTTTAAAAAATCATTTTTCTGTTTTTGTTATTATGCTTTTGCCTTATATAAACCTTATTGAATTATTTTAATATTTCTTCTTAATTGAATTGGGGCTTTAGTCTTTGAATTTTGGCCCTAATTTTCACATTATGTTGGTAGGCACTAGTCAATTTATTTGTGCTCAATTTGTGGCTGATTTTATATACCATCCATTTAATCAGTTTTATAGTATGTTTATCATTTGAAAACACCTTCCTCTTCATGATTACTTATAATATGATGTAGACTATCCTTCAACATAATTATGACATAAACAATGATTTTCACAAATTTTATAGAATAGTTCAAATTGCTAATGTGAGAGACAACTGAAACATTAATTGTATTTTCACCTCAAGATGTTTTGGTGTTAAAATTGGCACAGATTCCTTAATGCATCAAAAGTATTAGTAGTTTTTGAGAATGTTTCGTGATTCTGAATTTATCTTCTATTTTCATTTAAAGATTATGTTTGCATTTGTTCTTCTAGTTGGTTACATATTGTAGTAAAAGTTGCCTTCAGCTTTTCTTTCTCTAAATCAATTTCCTTGGTCTGGCATATTGGATTGATTCACTTAATTTCCTTGTAATGACTTTTAATGAAGATTCAGTAATTCCCTTATAGTTGGTATCTACAAATTCCTATGCCCTTAGGTATTCTTGACATTGACTTTTTGCTTATCCATCAAATTCACCTGAACAAGTTTCATCCAATCAATTATCGATACTACATGAAATCATGATATTGTGCAAATCTGATAATAATTAACTTTTCTCTTTTTAGCATGACTGTATAATAAAGACAAGGTGAAAATTTGGCTGATGTCTACAGACTACAGCAGAGATCCTTGAATGATGAATAGCTAAGTCAAAAGCAATTTATTTCCCATTTTGATGTCCTTCACCATTGCTAAAAGTATTTCTAAGATCGTTTAGTAGTACAGGTTTTCAGCATAGATCAATTAACACTATTTTCGATATTTTGTTTTAGTCGTTGCTTTTTCAGTGAATTCATCATTGTTGCTAGAATCTTTTAAGGTGATGATGATTATGAGTAATCCTCAATCCCCACTTTAAGGTTTTGATATACCTGATGATGGTCACTTCTGAGACGTCTCGGAGTATAATTATCATCCAAAAAACCGTACCCATACCATAATTCAGTATATTCTAGGCACAGACTGATACAGGATAAAAATATGTCGCATCAGATGAAGGTTTTTTCTCCGAAACTCAGTACTAAGTAGGTACTCCAATAATAAGATTTTCACTCCCTTCCTACATTTAATATTTTAATGAAGGAGAGAATGCATGACGAGCATCATCATGCCTCACTGATACACTGTATCGGACACCTCACCCTCCTAATTTGACATGACCCCTCCCTTTCCTTAGTCGTGTGTGTGTGTTTGTGTGTGGGTAGTTAATGAGTTGACGCATGACAAGCAAATCCTAGACATCATACAAATGAGATCACGAAGAGTGAGAAATTTACTCCCTGCACGGGAAATCGTCATAGATTTACGATTCTAAGCCCTGATAATTACATCTCGCTCCGCTGCCCATTAGTAGGATGTGTGGTGTTGTGGGTGCTGTAAAAGGGAGAACTGCTTCCCTGATTTATTGCACTCATCCGTTTCACAACACTCGTCTGTTTGTGCTGATGTTTGTGTTAGGGGTTGTGTTTATGTTAGTGTTTGTTTGTGTAGCTGCTGAGCCATGATACATTCGTACCATGTTATGCTCTGATTATATGTCATGACATGGCTTGTGAAATGTTAACCCTTGATTTATGCTTCCAGAACATTTCATGAGATTTCTTTATTTTCTGTCATGCACCATCGTTTCACCAGATTGCGTGTTATGTATCTATCGTGTGTGTATGTATCGGCCATGGCCGAGAGTTTATTATTCACTGACTTTCCAAGAATAGGATACTGTTTCAAGGATATTATTCCAGGCATATCTTTGAATTCATAATTTAATAATATCCGTAACTTGATTGGTGTAATATTTACCTATAGGTATTCTGGGTTACTTTGTAGCAATATGTTAACAGTTTAACTTTGTTTTATCCTCTTTGCTAGACAGTCCAGGAGGCTCGGTAGATTCTATTGAATTTTGCAGGTTTTGATGCCATATCGCTGATGAAGATGGAGGCTTTCCCAACCTGTGTTTTATGCTTTTTTGAACTGTTGCTTTCAGACAATGCTTTAATGCTTTATATCAGGTGAATGCACACTTGTTACTTATAATTGATAACGTCATCTCGAAAACCCGCAGAAAAATATAAAGCATTAACCGTAGTCTACCTTTATTTAGACTGCACTGTACGGATTCAGTCTGTTACAGCAGGTAGACTAAAGACGAGTTTTTGTAGACACTGAGCTGAGCCATAAACCCTTTATTTGATCCTATCAACGTGGCCCATGTATAATAGCATCAAGAGTCGTGTGTATCTCGTCAACTTGAAATAGTGATATTTTAATACCCTGAAGATACCACCTGCGTCCCCTCCACCTTGTTCTTTTCTCCCATCCCAGATACTGTAAATACCATAATATTGTACTACAATCTACATTAAAACTCTTAATAGACGATCTACTTTTACTGTTCAATTGATAACGACGGCCGTTAAATACTTCTTAATAATCCTGTCCGTTTAAGATCACAATACACTTGGGGCTGCTAATGCAATTATAACTCGCGTTGTCGCACTCCGCACTTCCCCGGCGCTGTTCTCTCCGCCTCGCATCACTGACGCTCCTTCAGTACCACTCTACTCCTGGTACACTCCAATATAGCACACCTTCGAGAAGAGTGTACGCGTCTGGGGGCAGCAATTCAACACTCTGAACCCTGATAGTGACGTCATCAACTCACACCCACCAGCTACCACTTGTAAAGAGTTTGATACATTGTACCCACTAATATTCGCTTCCCTCTGATATCATTGGTCGTATAGAGATCATAAGATAGGGTAATTGCATTGCTTCCCTTGGTTTCCTGTTTCGTATCATGGTAGGGAGCTTCCTGTGGGCACGTCATGCTTCATTGCTTCATTGGGTTGCTATTAATTGCTTGCTATAGCTGCTTCTTTTGCTGGTGGTACATGTTATGTTTTGTTGCTGTTTTGGAGGGATTCCACCCCAATGCAGAAATCAGAAGCCAACAATTTCAATAACGAAATCAGAAGCGTTGCAATTTCATTAATACTGATGTTATTTTATTGCCTAGTCAATTTATTTTTAACATTCTAGGCTTTTTGAGCGTGAGAAACTCAAATTTGGTGATTGACGAATTTGCTCTAATGAATTTATATTTAACATTGTAGGCTTTTTGAGCGTGATTAGAAAGTATATGTCAATTTTACTTTATTTTATTTGCCAAGACAGGCCGTGTTATTGTTGGAAAGATTTACAATTTCTAATTGGTCGTAGGCCTCGAAAGTCTTCACTAGATTCAGCACATTCCAGCTATTCTCTGCCCAGCAACTGTTTCCTAGCAACTGTTTCCTAGCATCTGTTTGCTTCACCAGTCACCACTATACTTATCAGTGCCGGCATTGCCTTTGAGCAGTCTCCTCACCTAGCCTTGCACGTGCGACCATCCTTGGGGTCCTCCGCACCAACTGGCCAATCACAGCCCTCCCTCGATCACAGCCCCGTGTCCGGTATTTGATTAGTGGTTTCGTTGGTTTACTTCTCCGGCTGCTTCGTGTACGTGTGAGCCAGTGTGTGGGTAGGAACGTGTAATTCGATTGGAACGCATGTTTTAGAGTATTTCCTATGTCGGGCCACATTTTTTCGTGCTTTAATTTCTCCAAATTGATATGGTACATAATAATTCGCGATGTTAAAACTTTTATCCTCGAAAATATGAATAAAACCAATCTATTTTGGGCTTTGCCTGTTTTGGAGCGGATTACCTTAATGCCAAATTTATAAGGACGTTATAATTGTGTGTACTAATTAAGGCAGTAAAATTCCTACAAAATCTTTAATAATGATTAAAATCGTTCACCAATTTATCCAAAATGCCGATGTGAAAACAAGAGGCAGATTTTTCCTATGAATTCAATTTATTTGGGATCTATGAAATATAGACAAGATAAAGCTAGGCGTTTTAGAGAAACAGATTAGCAAACGGGTCAATGAGCATCCTAGAGTCAACACCATGTTCTTGCAATGTTTCACTGCCTCCTTTTTTGATGCAAAGATTGGCCGATGATTCTGCTGAAATTTTGAAGGCCTTGTTTCCCTTATGAAAACATCGAATGCCTTATCAAAGATGGTTTCATTGCCTTGATATGGAAGATCCAGGAAGACGTAAAAAGCCGAAGAAATGCCTATAATTTTTATCCATTGATAATTGTTTATCATATCAAATTTGAGTAGGTCTGCACTGATGCTTTAGCTGAAAAATTCTGAACCTGTATTGAGAGAAAATAGAATGCCTTAAATATTGTAGTGAAAGAAAAGATAGGTATAGATGTACAAATCTTTAACAAAATTTTCTAAAATTTTGGTGTTGTACAAATTTGAAAATTAAATTTGTGATTTATTACTATTTAAGACATAAAAAATTATTGCCTTAAATAGTACACTTCTTAATTTCTACCACTAAGGTAAATCGTATTTGTGAGAGGTGAATATGTTACGAAATACTCCTGATTACGGAGCAAATGATACCGCAATAAGCTCATCGTTTCAAATTCTCATTATCGAAAAATGCGCGTTTTCCGAGCACTGTTCGCATATTAAATAATATTTTCTGTATTTTGTTGAAAATCCTGATACCTATGAATTAGGTAGCCTATCATTCCAATAGCTACCTAAATACCTAACCCGTACCAATTTATAAATTAGTTTATAACTAGTTTTAGTTTCACTGGTTCAAATATTATGAAATATATGAAATAAGCCGACAAGCTGTCATTCGTTAATAACAACACATAAGTAATAATGGGCCCATTGGGAAGAAAGCACCTCTTACTCCAGTAAATCAATTGATTTCTCACATTTGATTTTACTCAGTAGTAATGATGAATTTAAATCATGTTACGCATGGTTGCAACACAGTATCGATGACTGATCGTGAGAGCACCAGGTTAATATGTCAGTTTGACGTGTTTGTCTCTTTAGCTCATCTATCTGTGTTTTGTGTCGGTGTGTGTGTCGGTATGTTTTGCAGGTACTTTTTTGTGTACTACGTTTGTAGGTTTGTCTGTAGGTTTGTCTGCCTAACACTCACCTCTTGTCTTCTGTTTGGGCGTGCCTAGAACACTAGTGCAGTGTACGTTACGGGGTGACGTGTGTCTGTCTGACGTTCTGTCGGGGATGGCGATGCTGAACACTCAAATTATTTTAAACGGTGAATGAATGCTTTGCTTGAGAGCTATGCAATATCTCTTTAAATTTATTGAGATATGATTCCTCGATAGAATATTATTATTAAAGTATTAAATTATCTTCTCTGACGTCTATACGACATCTAACTAATTGCTATAAATTAGAAGATGTTTCTGTCACAGCCCGTATCGTATCCATTTATTTTTGGGGCTGCGGTTGTTTAACTGACAAATCTGAAACTCAGAAAGCGTGTCCAATTTTATCTTTTTATCTCGTTTGGTCATTATGTTGTATTATATGGCGACACCATGGTTGTGCGCCTGATTGTCTTTCAGTAGTTTGGAACCTATGTCCCGAGAACTGGTTAAATTTGGCCGATAAATCCAATTAACCATTTCTTGGCCTTGGTTTCATTTTCATGTAATTCCAACGCACCTGCCTCCAAAGATAAGGTTAATATGAACATACGCTGCATTATTTCCTTCTCGTGGTTTATAAGTTTGGTATCCCACCTTAATAATACGATGCATTGGCATCATGGAGCAACTGTTTCGTACCTCTGTATTTGACAGTATGAAGTTCTCACTAGATTATATGGCGGCCATGTCAGTAAGTTGAATTCCGATAGGAAGCTAGTTGAGGACCCTGCGACAGGAGTTTTTCAAAGATCAAACAGTTCAAACACGTTGAAGAAGCGTGGGTTTTACCATGTTCTCACACACACATACTATGCAAATAGATCTGAAAATGTGTTGTCATATCAACCATATATTATATTCACCGTGTTTTTAATTTCAATGTCCCTTCTTCAGCAGACATGTGATAACATTTAATGGATTTAAAAGCCTTGGTTGAACACTTCTTTGCTTGTTTTATATCACTGCCACGTGACTAATTTACGGCCACTCATTGGACGGACACAGTTAATGGTGGCCACTTATTGGCTGCCTATTAAGACACTGCAAAGCCGTTCCCACGGCCCTCACAATAGCTATTATTGATATAATAGTAGTAAAACTAGTGAATTAAGTTAGTAAAGTTTGCTCTCCAATGTTTACGAATGCTTATTACATGAGTTTTCACAAGGCATATACTCCCCATGACACGTAAAGCAGTTTGATTTCTATTTTAAAATTCTGATCTTATTATTAAATATATCGCTCAAATGAAACGGATCTTTGCATTGTTAATTTATGATTCTTTCATTTGTCTCGGGGATTATAATAATGCTTAACTGTTAACTAGCAATTTACCAACCTCCACAGATGCCACAATTATATAGGAAGTAATTATAGGAAGCAATTATGGGAAGTGATTATAGAAAGTAATTAGCCTGTTTGCTTCAATCATTAGAACGTTGAAATACTGAAATTGTGACAAACGCCGGGCGTCCTATCCGATTCTCAATTTGAGAGCTGTGCATCGCCCTCCCACGACCCTCGAGCAAGGTGAACGATGTGATTTCTTTAGAAGTCCTTGGAAATCCTGAATCCCTCCATTACGTTCTACATGGATATGTATTTAGGGTCGTATGAAAGTATACCAATGACCCCCTACTGATCCCCTGCTGACCCCCTACTGACCCCCTGGTATTTAGGTATTGATATTTCAAACTTTGAATGCCAACACGGGTAATTACATTCCTTTAAACCGTGTCCGTTATCACGCTACGGAAATGTACCGTAAACCGTATTAAATTTAATTTAAATCTGTCTGGATTAGAGAAGGTACGATTGTTGAAATGCCCATTTATAACCGAACCACATTTCATATTTCAGTTGTAAGTGTCGAACTGGCTAACGGGAGGCAAAAAATTTGATAACGTCTTGTTTGTACTACTTCGTACCCCTCTTAAGTAATTTCCTATACCGTGGGGCACGGTCTACAGTAATTATATTGGTGTTTGACCTCTTAAATTTCATTGATCCCCGCCCCCGGTCTTTATTCTATATTTGAAATTTGAAATGGCATTTTCTGCGGCCATTTCATGCAATTTATGTAATCTGAAGATAAAGTCCGGGTATTCAGATGTTCCAGCTCGTCAATGAACCGCCTTAATAAGCCATGATGATAACATCATTATTAGACGAGGGCACCCTTGGTTCTTTAGAACTACTACGGTACAGTGCTGTTCCTCATGCTCTGAGAGTTTGCCCTATGTATTGAAAAGAACAGGAAGGGTAAGAGATTATATTAAACGCTTATAACTCGTACGTGTGTGCCCTTACGGTTTGGGGGGGGGCAAACTTTCCTGCTCAAGCTTGAATCTTGTCCGAATATACAGGTACAACAAGTAAAAGGCTATTGATACTGCTACGGATGTAGTAATTGGTATTGTTTCAAAGCTCCCGTCACGACGTAGCAACTTCGTTTGATATGTAAAGTACTACGAGGTATCCCTACGTGAGAGGCTGTCATAACATCGTATTATTTATTGTAAGCATAAAGTTCGCAGATATATCTATATTAATAATTTCAGAGTGTTCGTGCATCTGTCTGTCTGTCTGTGTAAAATGACTATTCAAGAAGTGCATTTGATATTTTTGATCGGTTTTTTCAGGAAAATATTCTCCCAATTAAGTGGATTATTATTATTTAAGAAAAAAATTCCCCATCGTTAGTTATTTGCATAATAAATATCATGTGTTTACTAATGCTAATATATGCTATGGAAAGGCAATACTATATAGGTGATCTCAAATTACAAAGTATGTTGTGCGGTGCATTTCGCGAATATCTGTAATCTCGTAATTATTTACAAATTCCAAGATGAGGTCATGAAGCAAATAGCTGTTGGCTGCTGGATACAAGATGAACCAAAGGTATCAGGTTGATTGTTTCCGCGAATCTTCGCGGGCAAACGCTAGTTTATAAATAATATGTTTCAAGTCATAATATATTACTTGATTAGCATATTGAAATGGGTGCTTATTAGTTATTATTTCGGTTGTCCGTTGCTGTTTCCTTTGAGTCGTTGGCCGTTTCAGGGCTACTGGGCCACATACCGATATAAGTCATGGAAGACCTACCAAGCACTAATAAAAATAAGTTAGAAGTCATAGATTTATTAATATGCTATACTGAATATGATTTGTTACGGAAGGGAGTTTTTCTCTTTCTGAGAAGCAAGATTGGGTGTTTTTTGTTGATTTTGAGCCTATAATCTAGTCGGGGCTGGTTGAAAAATACTCTTGAAGCAAATCAGTAGCTCCGTTTTTAAGCTTCTGGTCCATCAATCTGAAAGGATCATATTATTATTATTCATTTCTAGTTTGAATTTTAACAAAGTAGGTATGTACTTAAACTTTTTTCCATTCATTCGTATACTTTTTCCTGCAGACAAAACCTATTTACAAGTCACCTTACTTCCTGTCGTTTTAATTGCATAATACTATACTTCTCTTAATTAAGTCAGAATGAAATGGCTTATTATAGCTAAGCCATTCCATTTTTTTTAGTACTTTCCAGTTATTTCCGCTTTTTGCAGTACTTTCTGGTTATATTCCCACCCATTTCAAGTTTGCACGCTCCAAATTAAAATTAGGTGACAGTAATTAAATGAGTTCTCTCCATAACGTAGTGCGTTGTGGTATTAATACATCTAAAAATAGCTCCTCAGATAAGTAGAAGGGCTCGTCTCATGCTGAACTTCATCACTTGGTGTAGTCACTAAATGTCACGTGATTTACATACCATGATGTCGCGTTACTGTTGCTAGGGGAACATGTGACGTATGAGATTGTAACTATAGCAACGCAATGTAAGACGTCACTGTCACATTATTGTCAAGGCAACCCTTTCAATGTAGCTCCTGCAGAATGCATTGCATCTACGTCATTTCTATAGCATTTAGTGGCGACTTGATGACGCAATCCCGCCCTTTTTACTACTGAGAGTAGCTGAGTGATTGCATGGGATGGGTGGATCCTACGCCTTCCCCTGGTATTTGGAATTTGCTATGATATATAAATGTCTTGGATTCCCTGAGGAATCACATTGTCACTTCTGTATCTTTCCGATACGGCGCAGAATGTTATTCTCGCACTTTTCTTCATTTTCAGTTCAACGTTTTTCTTTCACATCTCAAGATCTATCGTTGTTTCTCCTTTTACTTGCCCCCCAATAATACCAATATATCGTAATGATGATCAATGAAAGTTGTAAATTCGTCGTATTTCGTTCACAGTGAATGATGGATCTTTGTTTTCCATCCCCGAGAACTTGCAGCCCCCTTTCCCCACTTAACTCTCAGATATTTGGAGTCACAAATATATCGTCAAAGGAAATGCCATTGAATTAATAAATCTATTATCTAATCATAGACATTTATATCTATATTTATCATGTTTTGGCGATGTGATACGCAGTCAGCTTCCAGATCATTGATATTCAGATCATAAAGCTGTGATTTGCCGGTCATTCCTCCTGCTATAGTTACTAGGGATCATTCACATATTACGTAATCAATTTTTGGGCATTTTTTACCCCCCTCCCCCCCCCCTCCGTAATCAAACGTAATCATGGCCAAACCCCCCCTCTTTTTCGGAAAATATTACGTAATCATGACCCAACCCCCTCCAGTTTTTTTTGACGTCACCAAAAAAACTATATTAACTGACAACAAATTAGAACAGTATCGTGTGTTTCAATTTAATCATCAACATCATCGACCCTGAAGATGACATTCAAAGCTTCTTTTTAGTTTTTTCCTACGGAAATCTCACCTTCGACAACTCCTCTGACAATGAGATGGACACCTCCTCCTCTTTCTCTTCCTCCAACGCATCCTCATCAGCTCATCATCCTCCTTTACCTCCAACAGATCATCCTCCTCCTCCTACTCTACAAGTACACCTGAGGCCCCCAGTTCCACTAAAGAGCCAGAAATCAACGTCTTGGTCCCAACTCAACCTCTTTCAAAAATCAAAACCGATGGAACCAAAGTTTAGTATCCGTGTCCTACTCATCTGCCACCAAAGCCGACGGAACCCAAGATCCAGATCAGCCCTAGCCCCTAAGTGCCAGATCAGAGTCTGGCAACTTCACTGACAACTGCAGCTTCCTACATCTTCATCAAAAAGATTGATTCCTGGATAATGGAGCTGCGGATGTACGCCAAGACCTGCTCTGGCATCAACTCTAGAGCTCTAGGCAAAGAAAGGCCCCCGAACCTCTGATCAAGCACAGAGCAGCAAACCTTATATACAAAGAGGCACTGAAGTGGTTTGGAAGAGTTCAATGAATGGAGTACATCCCTCCTATATGGGCAGCACTAAAGGAACTATACATTCTGAACCATATTGAGTTAGAGTAGATCATGTTTTAATCATAATTAAGTAATTATGAAATTTTTTTCTGCAAATGGTTAATTTTTGGTAATAAAAATTCAGAAATCCTTAAAATTTTCATAAAAAATTCTTGAAATTTTCGTGAAAATTCTTACAATTTTCATGAAAATTCTTGAAATTTTCATAAAAATCCTTGAAATTTTCATGAAAATTTAGATATTTTGATTACGTAATCATTGGCCAAACCCCCCCTCCCCCCCTCGTAATCAAACGTAATCATTTGGAAACCCCCTCCCCCCCTCGGCTGATTACGTAATATGTGAACGATCCCCTATAGAGATTTGATATTATTGTGCTGTAATTGTTCCTATTCTTGTTGATCCTCCGAGAGTGGTATTTGCCGATTCCGAATAATTTCTCTGCGAAACGAGGCTAAGCAGGTGAATCTACCTTTTTTCTAACCAAATTGCACTGAAAATAATGTATACACCTTCAAAATAAATCAACTCCTGGATTCATTAAATATCAATAGCTTGGTATATTGATACATACTTTTTTGATTACTATAAAGACTAGGTGAACAGACTTCAGCACTTCTGTACTGTAGTTTGCTTTGTAGATAAAAATACGCCTTTTGTTGTAATAGGGCACTATTTGAGGTATGACGAATAAGTAGAAGTAGATTGCGTCATTATCGTGGATATTAGTGGGTATCTGATGACGCCAACCCACTAAGGGATCGTTCACATATTACGAAATCAATTTATGTCTATTTAGCAGTAATATATGGTCCTATGATGAGGCTACGCGCGCGTAGCAAGCTCTGGAAAGATGATGTCATTATCATGGGTTTCTGATGACACCAACTCATCTAACTCTTGATATCTTGAGTGTGACATGTTCGAATTATATCAGGCTCTGGCAAAGATCCAGTGATCCGTGCTGGTGTAGGCAGCTCTGTAAAGAATCATGTGCCTCTAATCTCTAGATTCTGGGGCCTCCAGATTGTCTAAGGTTAATGTGGGTTCGGGAATAGAACAACACAGAGTAACCGAGCCTTCTACAGTTAATAGTGGCTTTATTTCGACAGGTTATAGCGTTGGAATGAACTGTTTTTAAATTTTTTTGCGAAAATTAGACTACACTTTTTTCGATTTTCTTGCGTTATTTATGAACATTGAAAAAAGTGCCGGAAGTCTGAAATATCTGTGGCTCTAGCTTCTTCAGCTGACTTATTAACTGAGAAGTTCCTGGAGGCTGGAGCCATTACAACTCTCAGGGATGAGAAATGAATAAGCAGCCAATTAGCACTGAATTGTCTCGATGGTAACGACCCCTGCTTTTGGTTTGTCATGCACTCAAATGGGCCATCCACCACGAGACTTAGTGGAATATAGCATGTTTTAAACCACTTATGACATTCAGCACGTACGATTCAGTCTGACCATTCTGTCCCGTAATATGTTTCCTTTTTCTTGTACTTGAAGTATCGGCTTTAATCATCGGATCAGGGGCATTCAAAGACGCAAAGTGGGCGAGGAAAAGTGCTAAAGAAGTGTGCCCCGAATGCAGTGCAAAGAGCGATAAGTTCAATGGTATTCTCAACCTAATCCATTTGTACAATAAAATGGTACGCTGGACAAGGTATAGCGAAGAGTTCGGGATCAAAGAAGACGTTTTATTGGCACCTGAAACAGCCTTGATACACGTTATCGGAGAAGATTTTCATCGCTTGGAAGAGAACATGCCTTGGATTATGAAAGAGAGGCACCGTAAAGACAAAGCAAATCCGGGAGTTCATGCAATAAGCGATTTCTACACCGCTATTCATGATGTCTTTCATAGAAAACATACCCCTGGTAGTACGACGACGTGTGGTTCAAGGCTTAACTATTCTGATTTAAAGCCAAATCAGACTTACTTCCTCGAATACGTCACTGGACCTTATGTTTCCATGAAACACCCAGTGTATGATTTCATATACCCTTATTTTTCTGAGGTCAAATCTGAGGATCAAATGAAAGATGCTATCGGAAACATCACTACAGCTGATAATATTGGGGATACTCTGTATCGTATCCGTGATTTTGGGATCAAATTCTTAGAGCAGCAATATTGGTTCGAAGGTGATGTGGACTATTGCTATGAGATCACTGAATTTTGGGCATTGTTGGCATTTGAAGATCTCTTAGTCAATGAATTTGATAACCACTTTGGATACTGTTTCGCTACTCTGGAAGACTTAGTACCGCTCTCGTTTGGCGTTGCATTGGAAAACTTGATTGAAGCTTTCTCGGATGAGGAATGGCTAAATGCTGCTTTGCCAACCAGACATTCGGGATTCAATACAACAGAAGTAGTTGAGAGTATCCGATTTTTGAACCAATGGTCTCGCAGCAGCCTCAGAATACTCTCGGTGCCATTTGTTAAGGACGTAATAGAGGGCAAGGTCACCATGTTTGCCTGTCTTGGATGTAACTGTCTAATGTATAGGAAGATTGCAAAGGTGCAGAAATCATTAGAGAAAATACGAAGTGTTATGAACCCGAATATGGATAATTTATGCCAGTTTTCGGGCTACAATCGCGAGGATGATAGTCATATCATGCCCGAAAATATAACACAATACCTGTTGCAAGAAAGGGATAACTTGGTGAAGGGTATAAAGCAAAATTCGTACTTGAATGGTGTTTTTGAGGCTGGTTTCTCGCGTCTGCCACATTACTATCAGCAACCATACGCTGGGATCCCTTTTCCTAATGTGCCCGTGAAGCATGGCCTGTGGTGGATGGCATCTCATTACCTGTCCCAAGGCAACTGTGAGCACCTAAAACAGATCCAACGATTAGCACACCTTCTGGAAAAGTACGCCATCAGTCACCACTATCTGCTGGACTACACTTCCTTGGACGAATGTGGATTGTTTTCAGTACAGGAACCAGCTGGGAGCTTGACAATGGCTGGGATCATGGGAGATATGATCCAATACGACGGAATTAGGAGGTTTGACTTCAAAGATATGGTGGAAACTCTGCATCAGTATGGTAATGTATCCGCCAACGTTAACTCATTACAAAGGTTATCCACCAATTATTTTTCCTCTTTCATCACCGATAACCCAACGCTGGAGTCAAAAATAGGGCTCAAAAAATATCAAATGATGGATAAGTACAAAAATGAAAGTAAAGTGCCACCTTCTGATTCTGTTGTGGTGAGTCAGGTTAAGACAATCGATGAGGTTTGTGGCACATGTAAGGTGAAAGAATTCTATGCAAAGATGATACAGATCACTTATGTAAAACATTTCAACTTCATAGAAAATCGGCTTGGACTTGAGATGCACGAAATGGATTCATATTCGAGTGAGAAAGCCATAATTATGGCTGAGAACAGTCATCTTATGTCAGGATGTGATAAAACTGTTGATGTGGATTTTAAACTTTATCTAAAATTAGGGGCAAGATTCTGGGGCTCAAAAAACCTGGAAGATCCTGAAATTTTCAATGCGGTTTTACGGATCTTAAACGTGGATTCGAAATCAACTACCTTACAAATGATGAGAGAAGCTTTCAGTCGGACAACAGATATGCCTCATCAGTTTCACCTGGCAGTTCTACAGCGAATCGAATTCTTGGGTAATTTAATGATTATTCGTTAATGAGAGGTTATCAATTGAGGTGCAGTGCGTTACTGGATCTTTTCGCATGAGGCGGAGCTGAATGTGATAAGTTCCTTGTATTACACAGAGAAGCCGGGTGGTATAAGCCGAGCAAGTAACGCACTGTGTGGTGAGATTGATTGCCCCTGAATACTCCATGAAAAGCGTTCTAATAATTGGAATAGCACCAAATGCCAATTGGCACAATTATAAATAACAATTGAAATAATAGGTAATAGGTATATATTATATTATATTATAACTCTAGCTAAATTTTTATTGTGAACTATTACTAATTGGCTAATTAAATACTGAAAAATGAATCAATCTCAGGTGACAAAGGGGCTGCGGACGTGTCGGTTTTACCTGCTGAACCTTCAAGTAATATAACAAATAATGAGATGTTCAACTCTGTCTTCAAAGTGTTTGTCCAACGAATCCGTTGCCTGATGGTGAAAATGGGCGTTTTAGAGATGGATGTCACTCGAATGGCATCTCCCATTAAACCAGAATGCCATGTGATCAGACAGGTTCCTGAGGAAGGAGGTGAGAAATTGGATCAAGAAACGAACTTGGAAAAGAAGAATATGGAAAAGGAGATTGATATAAAAAGTTCAGTTAATAAAGATGAAGTGGTAGATCAAGAAACCAACTCGAAGTTCAACTCGAAGTTCGAAACAAAAGTTGATACGAAAAGTTGGTTTCAAAGTGGGGCAGTAGATCAAGAAACGAATTCGGAAAAGAAGAATATGGAAAAGGATCGTAAAAGTTCAGTTAAAGATGAAGTGATAGATCAAGAAACCAACTCGAAGTTCAACTCGAAGTTCAAAACAAAAGATGATACGAAAAGTTGGTTTAAAAGTGGGGCAGTAGATCAAAAAACGAATTCCGAAAAGAAGAATATGGAAAAGGAGATTGATATAAAAAGTTCAGTTAATAAAGATGAAGTGGTAGATCAAGAAACCAACTCGAAGTTCAACTCGAAGTTCAAAACAAAAGTTGATACGAAAAGTTGGTTTCAAAGTGGGGCAGTAGATCAAGAAACGAATTCGGAAAAGAAGAATATGGAAAAGGATCGTAAAAGTTCAGTTAAAGATGAAATGGTAGATCAAGAAACCAACTCGAAGTTCAACTCGAAGTTCAAAACAAAAGTTGATACGAAAAGTTGGTTTAAAAGTGGGGCAGTAGATCAAAAAACGAATTCCGAAAAGAAGAATATGGAAAAGGAGATTGATCGTAAAAGTTCAGTTAAAGATGAAATGGTAGATCAAGAAACCAACTTGGAGGAGGAGAATATGGAAAAGGAAGTTGATCTAATAATTTCAGCTATATATGAAGCGATAAATCAAGAAACCAACTTGGAGAAGAAGAATAACGAAACAGAAGTTGATATGAAAAGTGGGGCCAAAGATCAAGAAACGAACTTGGAGGAGGAGAATATGGAAAGGTAATAAGTTCCGCTAAAGATGAAACGATAAACAAGAAACAACTTGGAGGAAGAAGGAAGTTGATATGAAAGTGGGGCAGAAGATCAAGAAACGAACTTGGAGGAGGAGAATATGGAAAAGGATATTGATCTAAAAAGTCCAGCTAAAGATGAAACGATAAATCAAGAAACCAACTTGGAGAAGAAGAATAACGAAACAGAAGTTGATATGAAAAGTGGGGCCAAAGATCAAGAAACGAACTTGGAGGAGGAGAATTTGGAAAAGGATATTGATCTAATAAGTTCAGCTCAAAATGAAACGATAAATCAAGAAACCAACTTGGAGAAGAGAATAACGAAACAGAAGTTGATATGAAAAATGGGTATGAAAGTGGGGCAGAAGATCAAGAAACGAACTTGGAGGAGGAGAATATGGAAAAGGATGTTGATCTAATAAGTTCAGCTAAAGATGAAACGATAAATCAAGAAACCAACTTGGAGAAGAAGAATAACGAAACAGAAGTTGATGTAAAAGATTCGGTTAAAAGTTCGAAAAAATCCAAAAAATCGGAAGGCAAGAAAAACAAAAAAACGAAAAACAAATCAAAAAAGAAAGACTCTAAAAGGAAAAGTTCTAAGAAGAAGTCTTCTAAGTCTAAGAAGAGGAATAAAGGATGACCGATCACTGAAACTCTTACTCTAAGTATTGCAGGATCAATGATTTGTTGTATTCAAATTGCAAATAATAGGGTCACATTTCTTTCCTGAAGTGAAGACAAACCTGTTTATTTTCTTCTAAAGAACTCTTGACTGTGTGCACTAATATGGCATCACCTACAATAATGGAAATAAATCCACTGTGTCTGGAAACGTTTAGCTCTCCTGTCACTCGACACTTGGCAGACATTAGGTTACGATATAAATTCCCTTGAGGATCATTACGTCACTTCTAGGTCGGTAATGTTGACAGATACGATTTCAAACATATCAGCTCTCAATAGGACTCCTTAATAATCTTGATATTATGATGTATTGCAAGAGTCTGAATTATGAAGTTCCTTATAAGCTTATAGAAAGTCAGTTCCTTATAGAAAGTCAGATCTTATTTTGAGCATCTTGAAATGTATGACGAGTTGTTGATTTTTTATCAGATATTTTGACTTGATTGACACAAATTAGAAAATTCATTTCGTGAAATATATGTTGATGTTTTAAGATTTAACCAATGTTTAACTTTTATTAAACTTCAACGCTCTACAGTACGCCTGATTACTTCTCAGCGCCAAAAATCACGGGCCTTAAAGGGCTTCTTTTAGAAAAGTGAGCCAATGAGCTTAAAAATATTTATAAATACAAAATACATGCGCCTATCGGGCCCATTTAGGGATTATACTTCTCAATGATGCAGCCCGAGGGATGTATCCGGATTAGTCTCGTGGCCCGAATTAGACCCGATTTTGACGTCTAAGGGTTCTATAATATTCTGCTCTTTGATCATAACCAACTTGTTATATCACCGCTTAAGACTACTAGCTATTTTAAGTGTTAAAGGGATGATCTTTATCAGAAATAGGCACAACTTTGGGGGTTTTGGTGACGTCACTTTGAACTGATATATCCATGATACCCCATATATATCAAGTATTGGTAGTACTGGGTATCTGGTACCATCTTCAGGGAATGAATTGTCGTTACTATGGTAGCAGAGTGATCGGCACGTTACTATGGTACGTTACTATGGCATGTTTCTATGGCACGTTACTATGGCACGTTACTATGGCACGTTACTATGGCACGTTACTATGGCACGTTACTATGGCACGTTACTATGGCACGTTTCTATGGCACGTTACTATGGCACGTTACTATGGCACGTTACTATGGCACGTTACTATGGCACATTACTATGGCACATTACTATGGCACGTTTCTATGACACGTTACTATGGAACGTTACTATGGCACGTTACTATGGCACGTTACTATGACACGTTACTATGGCGCGTTACTATGGCACGTTACTATGGCACATTACTATGGCACGTTACTATGGCACGTTACTATGGCACGTTACTATGGCACGTTACTATGGCACGTTACTATGGCACGTTACTATGGCACGTTTCTATGGCACGTTACTATGGCACGTTACTATGGCACGTTACTATGGCACGTTACTATGGCACGTTACTATGGCACGTTACTATGGCACGTTACTATGGCACGTTACTATGGCACGTTACTATGGCACGTTACTATGGCACGTTACTATGGCACGTTACTATGGCACGTTACTATGGCACGTTACTATGGCACGTTACTATGGCACGTTTCTATGGCACGTTACTATGGCACGTTACTATGGCACGTTACTATGGCACGTTACTATGGCACGTTACTATGGCACGCGTTACTATGGCACGTTACTATGGCACGGCGTTACTATGGCACGTTACTATGGCACGTTTCTATGACACGTTACTATGGCACGTTTCTATGGCACGTTATATGGCACGTTACTATGGCACGTTACTTACTATGGCACGTTTGTTGGCACGTTTATGGCACGTTTTATATTACTATGGCACGTTACTATGGCACGTTACTATGGCACGTTACTATGGCACGTTACTATGACACGTTGTTACTATGGCACGTTACTATGGCACGTTACTATGACGTCATTGGGTTACTATGGCACGTTTAATACGTTTATGGTACTATGACACGTTAAGTTTTATGGCACGTTTGACAAACTGCATAGCTGCATTTCCTTAACCTCTGAATATTAAAGATATATCAATTGTAGGAATTTTGGTATGTTGGCTTGCTTTAATGATATCAATTTTCCACAATGCAGATGGCAGCATAGCGTAATTCTTATCTTATCTAGTGATGAATATTGTATTATGTAGGGAATACTGACGTCCAGGATATCACATTTAATATGTTAACCACAGCTTCAAACGAGCGCTTCTTTCCTCAGTTTGATATGTCAATTGGTAGTTTGCAATTCACGGAATGCATTAACCAATGAAATGTTCACGCCGAGACGTATTCAATAACTGTTCACCACAGATCGAACGACCTTATTGATGGATGAATCAAATAATTCAATAAATTGAAATCTTTGCTACTCGCAATAAACCAGCATGACGTTTTCTGTAAAGCATGAACATTAGTACCACTACCTATATTCTAGGACTATAAAAGCAAGTCAAATTAAGGAGTCTCCACCTGGCTTGTCCCTAATGTGGCCCTAATATATACGCTTTAGGTCTCCCTACATCACTCCAACATATTACCCTGTTATAGCGCTCTCTGGCCGACAGTCTGGATGTGAGTAATAAGTAGGCCAGGTAAAGGTGACGTATCAGGGTTTGGAATGTCCGTTCAGCTGATGACGTTTTAACGCCAGTTTCCCCTTGTGCGAAAGTGTTAATACCAGTTGTAATATATTTACGTCTGAGTCTGGCCTCCCTGGATTGTTGTTATACATGGCACGCTCAGCGTGAACATGCAATTAGCAGACCCACACTGCATGTGTCCATTAAAGCAGTAATATATGGTCCTGTGAAGGGTTGCGCGCGTATTAAGCACGGAAAAGATGATGTCATTATCATGCTTTAACATGATTAGCTGATGTGCTGAAACACAATCATCTGTGCGCACAGCCAATGATATAAGTCATCATGTACCGTCGTGGAAGGAGCACCAATATATTGCCAACACACACTGTATGTGGCACCCACAAGCACCCTTTCTAACTGGGAGGCCTGATTAATAATATGCCTTCGTGTTTATATATTCTGGGTAAAGTATATATGCTGGCCTCTGATTGGTGGTTTGAAGAGAGCATCCCGTGCTCTGATTGGTTGTTTGGTGTCATGTGACCTCACCAGACCCTGTGATTGGTGGGTGACGATGGTACCTCCTGCAGTGATATACCTACCACCTTTAGAGTTACCCTGCCTGAACGTACCGTGCATGCGACAAGCTTGTTTCCGGAAGAAGACCTTTGCTAATAAAACCACGTACGTTAATTAATAAACCACGCGCACAAAAGTTAAAGGCGATTAAACGTCGTCAGCTAACAACTTTGAGCTATGATAATGACGTCATCGACGTCGCCGATTATAATGACGGGAGCTTTATAAATGTCACATTACTTACTGGAGCTGAGCTACTGATTAGGAGAGTGGTTTCTGGACTCCTGCTCATTTTTGAATTACGTAACTATATAATATTATGATTAAAATATGAAACCTAATTATGAGGACAGTCCAAAGTATGAAATCAGAATTCAGTTGGAATGGTTTCGTCTGGCCTTCCTGTATCAAGAAAATATGACATAAGCCCTTTTAGATACTTAGATAAATCAGCCCCAATCCCCATATGAGTATTTAACTGCTTGCACAGTGTACAACATAGCAGGAAAACATTGTGACAACTCATAATTTGATTTGTTAAAAGCTAAGCATGTACCGACATTCAACATCAGGGTCTCTTAATTCTTTTTGTAATGGCTAATACCCCCGTTTTCGTCTGAAATCACCCCGATTAATGATGATTGCTCATGGTCCGTTAATAAGATGGTCACAAGAATGTCATCACTGCGCACAAATTAACGCAAGATAACGTCCCCTTTCCCACTTGCACTTATAACGGCATTTTACGTTCCCCTTTTTGCATTCGTGTGCATATTATTATCTACATACACAGTATGGAAGTGCTAATCATGATCAGCAATCATCCGTGTCTCAATAGTTAGTAGGAAAAGCAAAAAAATAATACTCCTTCACGCACACTTCCTATGCCACTGCGGGTTTCATGCTTGGTCACTCTGCGGGATTCATGCTCAGTTACTCTGCGGGTTCATGCTCAGTAACTCTGCGGGTTTCATGCTCAGTATCCCACAGCAGATCTGTGTCCGTGCTGGTTGATATAATACCGGACCGCAGACCACATGAAAGCAAAGACGGAGAAACCTCAAACAACAGCATAAAGGACATGTGAAGGTCGTCATATAACCACACGCTCAATCAGCAACTCATGATTCCACATGTAACATGTACGGGATCATGATTCTCACAAATGTTACAGTATGATCTTTCCTGGTTTTTCACTAGAATAACACGGATCATTGATCAGATTTGAGACTGAATCACTTCTGGAGCTGTGGTTTGTAGATAAAATGGTATACAGCAACTCATGATTCTACATGTTACCAGTGTTACTATATATCAATCTATATACACATGTATCAGGATATATGTTAACGTCATCAATTCACCATTCTAAAACATGTTGATGACGTCACTCTCGCAGCGTCCCATTATTCGTATGCTCTAGTCCTTGTAGTATGTTACTTATGCTTCCTAAGAACTTATTCATTTGAATGGTCGATTCCCCACTTTTTGATGTAATCTCCCTCAAGGTTTTATGTTTTGCTGTTTCGGTCTTCTTCCTTCAACCAATTTTGTTGAGCACTATATTTTGTTGTAAATCTGAGAGTTGCTGTGCTGAATGTTGTTGTTGATTATCGTGTTGTTGTTGTCGTTGAAGTTGCTTTGAATACTGTGGAGCTTGCAAAACAAGTGACAATTGGCATTATTGTAATTGCCGTGTGCCATTGCGCAATGAGAAATGCGCGAAATCCCGTGCTCCAATTGTGGACTGAAAGTCATTGAAATGTGACAAATACATGTCAATATTGGCTCATTACTTCTCACATACGCAGTTTACGCTTTTTGCTGCTTAGTTATCGCATACGGCAGAATTAGTGATTGACTTTCTACTTTCTACTCAACCCAAGGATTAGTTTTTAATTCTGGAAGTTTTGAAGACTTAATTTGACGTCTTGTCTTGATGCTCGTGATGTGGGAAGTTGCAGTTCTGATTCCTTATTAAGCAATCGTGAGTACATTAGAATAAAAATTTTTCCGCTTTTTCGTCGGTTGGTAAAAATGGTACGTTACAGAGGATACAGGTATGGTGTGAAATTTGGGGTCTTACGCCACTACCAAAATTTTTAACACCGTTATTAAGCCCTTTATAACTTCATTGTACATAGTACATTGTAAATTTGGGATGTAAATTTCTAAATTTGTGATGTCTGTCAATAGGTGTAATATCGCCATGATCATTGAAAGCTTAAATTCAAAAGGTTGTTTGTTTTTCTGCAGAATCATTGAGATTTGTTCTTATTCGATCATCAATTCAATTAAATGATAACCGTAGTCCATAACTGAAAATAAAGTCAGTCTTTTACTCTTTTATATCTAATCGAATTATATTTCCCACGGCACAACACACACAAAGAAAATATCATCTCCCTTCATAATAATCTGTGTTGGTGGGGCATCTATTCAGGGTAACTTCAAAATTGTACCTTATTATCTTCTAACACGTTTAATAATACCAAACTTACGACCGGATTCACCTGGCATTTTAGTGATTTTCAAACCCACCTTAAACATATTATCATAAGTCGTGTGCTCGAGAATTTAGACACTCGACAATATGTCGTAATTATCATGATGCAAGGCTGAGAATTGGTGTGGTTGAAGCGGCTACCATTTGTGAAACTCCCAAAACTCCCACGTCAATGATTGCTCCTTCCTTTGGGTCAGTCTGTGTATATGATAACCAGTCTAATGGCTATATTGTACCACATTCCGGCCCATAATTTGGTACTTATCTTTAGATTACGGGGCAAAATATAAATATTTTATTTGATGGAATTGAAAGGACTCTAAATGCTCGGGAAATATGTGCCCCGGGACTGTAATCTTGTAATGTGAGAATCGGGAGTTCCAACATCTAGTTAACACGATTTCTTTACTTTTTAGTGGGGCTAAGATTTTCTGTGAATTTCGGGTGCTAGTTAGAAGCTTTTTTAGTTCGAAAATAATCAAATTTTTTCATTGTTACGTAGAATTATTGTCTTAGTACTCAAATAATCCTATCATTTGCCTTCTAAGTAATTGTAATACTATACTATATTGTAACATTGTGACACAGCCAATGCGCACGTGCGGTTACTATAAATAAAAGTCGGGATTTCGTATGATAATTGCAAATTGGAATGTGAATTATTTCTACTCCTCCCCTCCTCCCGCCTCTTCCTCTGACACATATTGTACGGTGCATGTGTTTTGTACTCACACTTAATTCGGTTACTCTTTATCAGATTATCCTGCGCATACCTCTTCTCTCTTGGTCAAGGAGCAGCGACTTTGAGCTCATTCCTTTTCTCCGGGATAATATGTGTGTTATTACACCACCCACCCCCACCCTCCTCCGTGTTATATTGAGAGGTTTTGTAACTAGCAAAAATTGCAAACCGCGATATTATGCATAATAACACATTAAGACCGAGGCCGAAGGCAGTTGAAGGTTTGCAGTTTTTGTGGATCGAATATGTAGTGTTATTGGCTTGTCGAGCTATTGTAAAAAGTGCCTTGTATCCTTCAGTGTGAAATCTGCGGTCTGTCACCCCAGTGTTCATTTCTAACACCTCGTCCTCTCCCTCCTATAGTGGGTCGTTTTGAAAAACACCAGTACAATGCCAAAATGGTTTTATTATCAACTGTAGTTCCTTTGCTGTATTACACTTTTAAAAAGTGTAACTGTTTTAGCGTGCATAATGGGTATAAAGGAGCACTGCGTAAACCTCCTTAGAAGTTGCATAATTATACGTTATCTATAACGTCTAACTTTGAGTCTGGGTTGTCTGCAGAGTGTGTGTGGATCATGGCTTCGTTTGGTCTAGCCTTTAGTCTAGTGTGTCGAACTGTCGAGCCTTGTGAAGCTGGAATAGTGTGCATGGGTCGTAGCACCATGGCTTCATAATATTCGGTGTGATGAGCTGATGCCGAGCAAAATAACAAAATATGCAGTATGCATAGTCCATCGATTGTATGATCACGGCTCCTTATCTTAATTGTAACGGTTTCGCAAACGGTTCAAATACTTGTTTTGCCGGTTTACTTTTATCTCTCCATAGATTATTCCGCTACCGCTGCTATTTCTGAACTTCTCATTGTCATTGATCCGTTCATCGCATCGTTCACATACTTGTTTCAAGCACAACCTTCTAAAAATAGTGATTCGCCCACCATGCACTCCAAACTTCCAAAGATTCCCCTAAACGACACGCGAGTAGCGCGTGAAACATGATTTAACCCCTTTGCAACATGAACGGTGGAACATTCTGCCCCACAGATTAGTATTCGAAACATGCTGCTCCTCCAATTGTCATGTTCGGTTCCTTTCTCTCCTCTTTTCTTCTCTATTCTCTTCTCATCTGCTTGCTGGGGCATCTCTCTTCTTCTTTCCTCTAACTTCCTCTATAAATAGAGCGCTCTTATATTCGTGTGCGCGGCCACCAACACTGCTCCTTCATCAATATATTACATTCTCCTTCTTTCACAGCTCAGCAGATTTCACAGCTTTCCCACAATTTATTACATACTATATACAACGTGCGTGCGTCTTATATAAATTTCCGAATTCAGCTCGAGAGAGAGAGAGAGAAAAACACGGAATAGAGAGAGAGAAAAAACACGGAGATTATGTTGCATGTCACGGTGTACATTGTCCGATTGCCGTGACAGGTCACCAAACACCATTCACCATCTCACTCACACACTCACACACTCTCTCTTTCTCTCCTTTTGTATTCTTTCGTTTGTCGGAAATTGTGTACATATATGGACGAGGTGATTCGTGAACAACGCGTGTGTTTGGAGTGTAGGTGTTTATTTGCGCGTTTTTAAAGTTAGAGATGTATAAGGATGTAAACAGCTTGTTTGCGCGGATGCTCCATGATTTAATATGTTTTTTATACATCTCGGAAGAGAAATAGTATATTAATGTATTAATTAGATAATTCATCGGTATAATGTCCTTGCTGTACGGCTCGTCAAACAAGGAACTGAAACCGTAGGGCTCTGTACAGGCTTCGCTCTGCACCTTCTGGTAATAATGTTGCGATATACACGCCTCTTGTTGCGTTTTCGATTTTCGTTTCCGTGAGCTGTCAATTTGTTTCCGTTTTAAATAATTAGATTTAGAATTAGAAGCTCGTGATTCATGACAGGAAAATCAATGTGTTATGTAAACAATGTACATGGTATGAAATTAATTTGTCTAGCTCTACAAAATATAAATTTTACTTGTTGGGATTGTTTCAAAGTTGTTGATACAACCCCGTCAGTGGACGTTTTGATCAGATTTCCTTGTTGGTTTATCGCAATTCACCACTCAAACCACCACAATTCGTAAGTTGTACAGTGTATCAATATACCTGTACATGATATATCACTATGTAATAATGTACATGATCCATAGCTGTTCACAAGCATATAATATGAATCCTCGGAAAGGTTTTATTGTTATTGTGTGTACCTTAACTACCAAAGTATCCTTTTTGATATGTACAGGTTGCGCGTAGGTTGCCCTATATACCTATATTGATGTCATCGTCATGTTTTAAAGTTATCCGTTATCGACGTTAATATGCGCCTGTTTTTCGCGGGTAGCGCTCCCTCTAAAATGTACAAGAGTATATTATCACTATATGATAGAAGCACTTAAGGGATCGCTCGACTGGGAAGTGGTCTTGCTGGTCCACACACATTTACATGTATCTTGCTGGGGCATGTTATCCTGCGTGTTCTTTCAGTGTGATCTTGATTCTTGCCATGCACAAGATTATGTGTGAATTCCCGAAAACTTGTTCCACGATTCCAGAGAAATTTCCTTTCTCTAGGATGACGCCCAGATATTGTGAGTTGCATATTTCGTACTTTCGTAACATTATTATTGATAGATTTGTTAAACTTTGTTGTTATGCTTCTGCTTCAAATGATACTGACCGTGTATTGTTGTCTGCCGTCTGGCGCCTAACTTGGAGCAAGTTACCTTCGGAACCTGTTCCTTGGTCGCCATATCTCAACTATTTTACACTCTATGTTATCTGTCATTTGGGGGATGTTAGAGCGGAGCTTTCCATACTCCCACGATCGTCTTCCCATTCTTTTCTACTTCTTCTGACACACCACATTGAATACAGCTCGACCTTGTGAGAAAAGACACTTGTTACCATGGCACCCATTTTCCCGATAAGTCGATCTAGACACCCGATAATAATGTATTACCAACGTATCGGCTATTTAAATTAAATCGTGCATGGCATATAACTGGTCCGCCGTCACTCGGATTTACCTACGTGTAACGTAACCCTGTAACCACCTGTAGAATATTGGTTGTTTACGCACAATACGCGTTTCTCTGTCACTAATCCACCCTTCCCAGTCCTGTCAGACTTCTGTGTGATGACGATCTTTTCAAGCGCCTATTTTCAGGGCACTGGGGCAGAAAGCAGCCTGCTTTTATCAGCCCCTATCAGTGGTGCAATATATTATGCGCACATTGTATGATTATTGCCCGGTCGCTCGGCCCTTATTCACTCTTGGATAACATCTATTTTTGTAACCCCGGCTGTACCGTGTTCTCGAAGTCTTGCTCCACGCCACTTTTAAAGTTTCCGGTTTTCCTTATCTAGACCCATTGCTGCAACTTAAAATGATAATTCGTACTTTGAATACTTAGTACATGAATGAGGTGTGGGTATTCCGACGAAATTTTTCCTTGTTTCATCGTTTAATTTGACCTTAATCGGTGGAGGACTTTTACCCCCATTTTTGACTTCTTTTAGAGAATTTGCTAAATGCAACGTTGCAAACTTCGCGAGTGATTTAGGCTGATGATGATCGATGTTTATCATGTTTGTTTACCCTACCCACGACAGTCATTCTCGAGCAATATGCGGTTGAAAATATCGTCATTTTCATGGATTATCATGATAAATTGATCGCACCTCAACCTTTCTACCTAATCCTGTGAAACTTCATCCCGAGCTGTTAATTCCTCGCACATAAGATCACTCTAATTAGTGGCACACTTTCCCTAGCCTCCCCCACTGTATGTTCGTTGTGTGACTTTCTTATCATTTCTAACGTGCGATGTCTCACGCTTTCCTTGCCTCACGCCCCATATTTCTTTTCAGCTTGTCTCCTCCATCTATGTTTCTTCCCACTTCAACTATTCCTTCCTTCTTCATCCCCTCTTACCTTCTCCATCCCCTCTTACCTTCTTCATCCCCTCTTACCTTCTTCATCCCCTCTTACCTTCCTCATCCCTTCTTCATCCCCTCTTACCTTCTTCATCCATCCCCTCTTACCTCTTACCTTTCATCCCCTCACCTTCTTCTTCTCCATCCCCTCTTCTTCATCCCCTCTTACCTTCTCCATCCCCTCCTACCTTCTTCATCCCCTCTTACCTTCTTCATCTCTTCCTCATCTTTTGTCTTTTCTTTCGTCCCCTCTTCAGTCTTCCCTCCCATTTTCACTCCCTATTCCATCCAACTTCTTCCCCTCTCTCCTCGTCTCACTCACCCCCCAATAACACGTTGCAGCACTCGTAAAATATATTCTATTTACCCGTCTTGCTTTTCTGTCTGGTTCGCGTATTTTGCTCTAATTACATTTCATTCGTGCTTGCCACTTCTCTTCTACTCCAGCCTCCTTCTCCCTCATTCTACGTTTCGTAAGGCCGTTGTTCCTGGTCCGTTTTTGGTGCCGTTTCTGAAACGCCACCAAAAACGGTACCAAAAACGGCAAGTCATCATTGGTGGCCAAGAAAAACGGTCCAATGTGATGATGCCAAAGCGTTTCAAAAACGCTACCTACCGTTTCTGAATTGTGTAAACCGTTGATTAAATAATTGTATTATTAATGCAATCGCGTACACGCAGGAGGGGAGAGAGAGCTAGTTGATCTGTTCAGGAGTTGGTGAACTCAACTGGGAACTGGAGAAATTGACAATGGTTTCATATTTGCTTTCCATCATACTCAAAATTCAAATATGATGTGTTGACACATATTTTTTACACAACACCGGTACTCAAATTTCCATTTATACCTACCTATGAACTTTATTTTAGCTTGTTTAATTTGCAAATTCACTTTCAAATCATCATCGTCTGACGGATTCGCTCGACAAAATTAAGAGATAACAGTATTTGATTAATAAAAGCTGCAAAAAAAACAGCAGAGTAATGATATCATTGCTTCATTGGTATTAATCGTCACGTCATTCGTACAATGGAAACAACAAAAATCATTTGAAAGTTCATACTTCATATTGGACAAAGGGGTGATATTCCACCCCAAAATCCTAAACGGACAAAATTTTTCAAAAATAGGGTTTTGTTCACCGTACCAAACCATATTACCATTGTGAAATGAATCACTCAGATTGAAATTTTATGAAACTTTTTTCGGAATACCTCAGGCTGATTGGACAAAGGGGTGATATTCCACCCAAAATCCTAAACGGACAAAATTTTTCAAAAATAAGGTTTTGTTCACTGTACCAAACCATATTACCATTGTGAAATGAATCACTCAGATTGAAATTTTATGAAACTTTTTTTCGAATACCTCAGGCTGATTGGACAAAGGTGATATTCCACCCCAAAATCCTAAACGGACAAAATTTTTCAAAATAAGGTTTTGTTCACTGTACCAAACCATATTACCATTGTGAAATGAATCACTCAGATTGAAATTTTATGAAACTTTTTTTCGGAATACCTCAGGCTGATTTGACAAAACCCCGGTCATACGAGCGAATTACATTGCGGAGACTCCTGGAGTCCTCCGGGAGTACCTCCGAGAGTCCTCCGGGAGTACTGCGGGAGTACTACGAGAGTCCTCCGGGAGTACTGCGGGAGGCTCTGAGAGTCCCCGGGAGTCCTCCGGGAGTCCCCTGGGAGTACTACGGGAGTGCCACGGGAGTACCCTGGGAGTACCACGGGAGTACCCCGGGAGTCCCCGAGAGTCCTACGGGAGTACCCTGGGAGTTCTGGGGAGTACCCCGGGAGTCCTACGGGGAATATCCTGAAGTACTGCAGGAGTACCTGAGAGTCCCTCCGGGAGTACTCTGAGAGTCCTCCGGGAGTACTCGAGAGTCCCCGGGGTACTCCCGAGTCCTCAGGGAGTCCCCCTACCCCTGTAGGACTGGGGTACCCCTGTAAAGACCCCGTGGCACTCCTGTGGTACGCCTGGGCACTCCCGTAGTCCCGTGGTACCCCGTAGGACTCCTGAGGACTCGGAGTACTCCCGGAGGACTCTCGGAGTACTCCTGAGGACTTTCGAATACTCCCGGAGGACTCGGAGTACTCCCGGAGGAGGCTCGCGGAGGGAGTCTCCCGCAGTAATTGCCTGTATGACCTGATTTCCACCCAACCATATGATGCACTATGCAGTCTAAATCTTGGCTGTATAATAAGTTATATAAGGTTATAAGTCCCGAAGTTGAGCTCCCCATGAAGTGAAAATTGAAACCTATTATGAAAATTTGATGTTTCTGTCACAAAGCACAAAAAGCAACATTGTTACGCCATTAATTAATCAAAATTATGACTACAGTGGCACGATATAGTGAACGGAATTGAAATTTTGAATTTGGCCATTTTCGAAGCCACCGTGCAGCAAAACTATTTCATGAAATCCTAAGAAAAATAATTCTTATAAATTTGATCCTTTGTCTATGAATAAAACAATTTCCAACACCAGAGATGTATAGCGCCATACTTTGACTCTTTGAGGGTCTATTCTTCACCCCTTTGTCATATCTGAGTTGACTATGTCGTTAGAAAAGTAGGAAGATAAGTAGCAAACTTGAAATTGATCATTATGTAATGTGTAACGATCTCATATTCTCATTATATTTATACTGTATGGATCACATTAGCTCATTAGACGTATTGATTGACATACTACACTATTAAAGCATTGATGGCGTGTCACGGGATCAGTTTTGCCCAAATGGGTAGGTTGACCTAGTTACGTCGCTCATTCAGGTGCAACGTGATACAATTTCAATGTCATGAGATATTATCGTCTATTAGGATTATGATGATTACAATTAAGATCAGAAATGTGTAGGTACCCTTTTGCAGAACCTTGGTTCGCTATATATATCGTTGCAAAGTGCAGCTTTTTAACTTTATTTCAATAATTGGACCATAACTTTGGTTCTGTGTATCGTACGAATGTCAGAAAACGGGGTTGTTTATGTTTTAAAAAGATGAATCTAGTTGAATCATTTTCAACTTCGCGAAATTGCTGAAAACTATCCTCGTTATTTTAGCAAGTCACGTGATATTTTTGCCGTTTTTCGAAAACGGTTCCAAAACGGCAGATGGGAAGCGTTTTTAGAAAAACGCCGTTTTTGAAAACGCCGTTTTTATAATTGGAAGCGTTTTGAAAAACGCCGTTTTGTTGAAAATGCGGGAACACTGGGAACCGTTTTTGTCCGTTTTTGGTACCGTTTTTGAAAAACGGCACCAAAAACGGCTCCAAAAACGGACCAGGAACAACGGCCTAAGAATGCTCATCGAACTCTCGTTTTTATATATATATATTTTACTTTAAATGTGTTTTACTGAGAATAATAATGATAATAATATAATAATATGTATTTTGTGTAATAAATATATTTTTAATTTATATAATATATTTTCTACATTCGTGTTCGGGGTCTTGTACATATATAATATTATATTGATTTTATATATATTTGGTTTTAATTTGATTTGTTTTTAATTTCATGAGCCTTGTGATAGGTATTGTGCGCGTCTCAGACGGGCCCTTGAATTTATATAATTTCATGTCACACATAATATGATAGATTATATTATATCATACAAAACACTGGGGGTGTAAGAAACCAATCGCTCTTGGTATTTTTCGAGGGCTGGAACTTATCATTAGGACCACATTTATTAATATACCTTAGTACCAGAAATATAGGCGACTAATAATTAAGGCGCAAGATATTTAGGCGACAAGATATTAAGGCGATTTTTTCCTGGAGTTCAAATTGAAGTTTTTTTTTTCGAAAATAAACGATTTTTTAATTGAAATGGCTATGAAATGACTATAAAATTGAACAAAAATACAGAACATTTCTTGTTGAGTGAGTCCTCAAAATACAGTACCTACATCAGATCCTGAGATTTTTAAACCGGTCAATCAACATTCTAGAGTCAATATACCGGCATCTTTACATCAGATGAAGATTAGAATGATGATGAGATTTCCACTAAAATAATACTTGAATAGGCATTTAATTTGGTTTTGCTGCTAATTGCACTGATAACTGGCTATCAAGTGATTTATTGTGTTCCTATATTGGGAATAGTCGATTGTGGAGAAAAAAATAACTGAAAATGAAGTCTTTTAAAAAATTAAGACGACCATATATTTAGACGACCAGATATTAAGGCGACAAGAAATTAAGGCGATTTTTCCAAAATCGCCTTAATTTCTTGTCGCCTATATTTCTGGTACTAAGGTATGCGATTTTGTAACCGTAACGCGCTGATTGAATTAAGGTTAATTTGTAATAATCCCGTGCATTATAGCCTTAACGTTACTTTAGTGATGTCGCCCCTTTTTGCGAATATACATGATCATCTTGGTCCATGTCTTCAGTTGAGTACCTTGACTTCGTCAAGATCACATTTTCCATACAATTGACTATATTTTCACTAGTTGTATCATCACCACATTGTTACACACAACTAGTTTATTGTCTGTACCACTGTATACTAATACATATCTGTTTTTAGAGTGTGTACATTTTCTACAATATGTAAAGTCTAATCTTGATCTGCTCTGTTCCATCACGAAACCACATGTGATCTATGTAAATCGAGTTTAATATTTGCTAGATATACCAGATTCATGAATATAGAATATATTTTTAACTCCAATTTATTCCATAATAAATCCGTCTGTACCTACTACATAGATAGCAAATATTAAATTTGATTTACGTAGATCGCATGTGGTTTTTTTGATGAACAGATCAATATCAGACTTTAGTTATTGTGGAAAAGGTACACACTTAAAATAGTTACAGTTGTATATTCAATATATTATTTTATTGATGATAAATTTATAAGAATCCCTTTGAGGTGGCCCTACGGGTCTCATAATATTTTCTTAATTTCTAAAATAACAATAATAATATTTTTGAATGGTTTTCTGATAATATAGTGATCTTCATTTCTTAGCTTTTTTCTGAGTATTTGGTCGTTCTCTTTGTGTGTGTTGCATGGAATTAGTCCATGGAATCTTCACTATCCAGACTTTTATTCTGAAGAAAGTCAGTCTGGGCCTCTTACTAAGTAGAGTAAAGCAGGCCCTGTATTTTCGTCTTTGTAACGTATAATGTAACGCACGTACTATGCTTTTAAAACATGCTATTTTGTAACAAATTAACTGTAATAACTTTTGCTGAAATTGTAATGTTCCTAACCCTCGATTGCTTTAAAATTGCTTTGAAATTTAAGATTGTAATGTTCCTAACCCTCTTCTTCCAGTAGCTGCTGTATGTCCCCATGTAATCCACGAGACTACCACCCTGCGACTACCATGTAGCCTTCTCTTCTGAGAGACACATAGGGAATAAGAGACATAAACTCAGACACCACCACAGATCTAAACCACAGAGATCCACCACAGAGATCCACCACAGTAACTATGCCACCCTTCACAGCCCCTCCACACGCTACGTCCACCTCTACTCCTTGGATTTCTACCACCGCAGAGGAAATCAACATATACGTGAGTACCTTGATACCCGGGGATACTTGATATTTCGTGAATCTGCGAAGCCTTTACAGTGACAGTTTGAACTGCAGTTTTTTTCGCAGTATATGTTCGCACGGCGTACAAACATGTTATTTATATGTCTTTACGCTGACAGTTCGAACTGTCACCGTTAAAATCATATTTATTCGTCCAGATAGTTTCCTATGATTATTGGCCCTCTCATGACCACACTGAAATCCTCTATTGCTAATTTGTATCTTTCATGGCTTGTATGTGGCCTTTCCGTACGGGAAATTCCCTAAATTGAAGGTTTTTAATTCTGTATAATGCTGTATGATAATCATTTGGTGTGTCAATTTTATCGGTATATAAATGTTTTTGCAGAATTTTCATGAAACTTTCTGACTCTATTAAAAGTATAAAATGCCCCAAACCCCGTGATTTCCCCAATGGTACACCGGTTATTTTACCGATAATTTCATTATAAGTTATCAATCCGTGGTTTGTCCGACACCTGTCCTTAACTGGTGGAAGATACAAAACCACAGTACAAATTTGGGCCACTATAAGTTGTAGATTCAATATATACTGTAACCGCTGCCTGAAAATGATGTCATCTTCATTGCTTAAAATGGTAAAATCATGGGGTCAAACTGGCATATTTTCGAGTGAAAACTAATAATGTACCCCTAAGAAGTCTAACAAGTGTCTCCCAATATATGATATGATACATCTTTTATCTGTTCAAGAATCAATACATATAACACGTGGTGTGATGTGGTAAGTTCATGCAATACGAAACAAACCTTTATTAAGACATTAAGAAATTTAATCGTGTAACACGCGGGAGAACAATTCGCAAATTAGGTAATTTTACGACCGCTTTCATGCGTTTTGTTCCACAGTAATTCACTCACGTTTCACACCAGTGCTGAGCAAATTTAGTCGGTTCCAGTAGCAGAGAATAATTCAATACTGTTCATGTTATATGTACTGAAATAAAAGTTTATCGCCCGGAAAACCTATGGCCTGTAACCTAACAAATTTCATTTCGTTATCGGCCATTTCAAATTTTATTATGTGTTATATGAATCATATTATAATGCTAAAGAAGAAATTTTATCAGAATTGTTGTGGAGTGTGAACCTTGAAATGTTTCTTCGTATGAGGATTCTCTTATCTTAGAATCCTTATTTATTTTTTCAAAATTTCAATGCCATCAAAATCCTACAAACATACCAAAGTCCGGAAAACTAAGTCAGGAAAAGCAAAAGTTTCGAGGATTTCGGAATTCACCCGGAAAATACCGTCATTTGATGACATTTTCATTATCGCAGAATGTAATTGAAAGTACAAAACAAGTTTTCAAAATACGCATTTCTCGATAAGAGTTTGGTGATTTGATTATCGTGGCAATTGCTGAAATCACGTTGCTCAACTCTTGACAGTCATATCGTAGCCACGACCATCGAAAAGTGGTCAAAAGTTAAACAAGAACATCCTGTTATCGTCAAAACATTGCCCTGAAACTACCTTAAATATATCCATAATCGGCATAATCCTCTATAGCTGTGCACCTTCCTCATCCCCATCTTTCCTCTTAAGACTACACAATCCCCTTTATCCCCTTTCTCTAAGGATTAGACAACACTCTTATCCCTCCTTCTCTGCCAGGATTGATACCCTAATACCCTCCTTCCTGGATTTAAACCCTCTGATCCCCTACTAACCCCCTCCCCTCATCCTCAGGATTGCACGGGATTCTGAACACCCAATCCCTTCCCAGGATTTAACGGTCTCCCTCCATCGCAGGATTGCACGGGATTCTGACCACCTAATCTCTCGCAGGATTGCACGGGATTCTGACCACCTATTCTCTCCCAGGATTGCACGGGATTTTGACCACCTATTATCTCGCAGGATTGCACGGGATTCTGTCAGAACCACGGGATCTGCACGTTGACGGGGCCGGGTAACGCTGCAGTGTGCTCGTGTAGCAGTAATTTCAGAGGACAGCACTGCGAGGAAACCGTTCTCTGGTTCGAGTACTTCGTCAAGGACAACAAACGTGAGTCAGGAGCCACAGAACACATCAATCTAGATTTGCAAAACTATCTTTAAATTAAACTGAAATACTTTTTAGTTTAATTAAATGTAATTTTAGATTTCTAGCTTTATCATAAAATTATCCAACATTTTCTGAAAACGAATTTTGACTGTAAGGGTGTCTACGTCTTCCATGAGGGTGATAATTTTGCTAAATTTAAAGCACACAGACATTAGTCGTGTATTACTTTACAGAAGACAAATGGTAATTGGTAATAAAACGTAAATAACTTTGGCACTTGCTGTAATAACTCTCAACCAATAAAATCAATAATACGGTCTAAAACCGGTCCAGTGTATGATATTAGTCGATGTAATTCTATCAATACCATTAATTAAACATTCAAGTTTACAGCTTTACTGTATTTTTCACAATAAAATATAGATGAATCATTCCAGTTAATGCTTATGAATCACCAATAAAATGAACTTGTGTGGTTCGTACGGACTTCCATCGCCCGTTAATAATTATGTCAGTAGTAAAGTTGATGAAGGAGCGAGGGTAGTATGCGTGTGGCCAGCCTTGTATGTCCACTAATCGGACTAATACAGACCCGACTTACCGTCTCCCTGGTAACAACCAATGAGATCACAGGAACCCTATCACGTGATAGCTGCGTGACACGCAGCTATCACCTGACTGGTAACGCGCAACTAATCCATTTTAGAGTACCAAACTCTTGGACATTTTATACTTGAGCTCTCTCCCTCTCTATCTCCTCGTATATAAACGAGTTGTAGATTACTCGGTGTTCTGTTATAATAATGGGTAGCACGCATGTCCCTCCTGCTGAATCTATACTGAGTGTGTTACATTGGTTTTCCTCTGTCTCAACATGAAACGTATACAACACCTTGCAGAAGCCAGAATGTACAATGTACATATACCCGCGCCTATCGGGTCCAACACAAACACCTTACCACTGGGATATTATAAGCACCTTAGTACCTTGGAACCCAAACACCTTACCACTGAAACACAAACACTTCATATTGCATAGAAGACTGAAACCAGAACACCTTAACACTGGGAGCTGCCCAGTAGCTTAGGGTATCCCGCGCGCGAAAAATAGGCGGTTATTTTCAACAGTCTGGCAGCGCGCTTAATGTAAATGACGTCATAGCGACCGCCTGTTATTATTGGGAGCGCATATTATAATTTGATAGCGATATTCTACCCCGTTCAACGTGTGCTAATATAGCAGATAATTAGATATCTAGAGGTGAACTTTTTACAGCTTCTCCGCTCGTGTAAATTGTTTTAAGTTAAGGCTCTTTAAGGACTTAAGGGTAAAGTTCTAATTTCTAAACGATATCGATATGTTTATATAATTATAGTGTCTAACTGTCTACTGTCTTGTAGAGAGAACTGTGAGTGTGAAAGCATGAGGTAATGCTGTTCTCAGTAAGAAGCACAAGCATTTTGGAGATATATGGCAATAAACTCGATTAACACCAGTTACTGGCGATGCCAGACTCGTCTCATAATTTGTGATACCAGTTACCACTTGACCAGGTTGTATTGGCTCTTGCCTGGTGCTATATGATGAGGATGGAACATTTATTTACAAGTCAAGTCAAGGGAGAAAAGCTGGGTATTTGCTTGTTGGAACAAAAGGCCAATATTTGTACGCAAGTGATTACAAAACGTTCAAAAATAGGCCCTCAAGAGACGAGTTAATCTGCTTCTATCGGGTGTAAACATTGTCTAGAACTCCACAGTCCATCGGCTCGACTCGTAACACTCGGAGTATTGTAAAACTAATTAAATCATTAGCAATTACCATGAAATCCGGGTTAGGGAAGGTCAGATCATGCGTATTTTGGATACTCTGTCTCAGTTTAACAGCTATGTGTGATACCGTACTACGACTAAGTCAATCTTTAATAAGCTTTTAAGTCTCTGAATATCCGTATGATTATCTATGTCATGTCATAGGAATAAGTCAATCTGCTTGGTTAACAAGGTCTCAGAAAATCCGTATATGATTATCTATGTCATAGGTAGCGATAGAATTTGGTGCTGGTCAATGATTTCCATTAATAGTAAAAGCTCGCCAAATTTTCTGGACTCTTATAATCTAAAGGTGTTGACATTTTTCATAGTTCATAGTCAATTCAAATTAGGATAATGAAATGTTACATAAGTGTAAATATCCAAGTTTCAAAAAATCGAGTTTCTATGGCTTGTTTCTAAGAAATTTTAGGAAGTCTAGAAAATGATCAGTAATTTACTCGTACGTATTAGCAAATTTTCATTTCAAATTGTATTAACGTAAATTAATCAATGTAACGGGTAACGAATTATTATTTGAATCAAACCCAGAATGTTTTAAGTTACAGTTTGCCCCTTCTACCCATTTAACACCCACTAAACTCAGTGTATTTCAGTTACGGGTTTGCCCCTTCTACCCATTTAACACCCACTCAACTCAGTTTATTACAGCCTACTTTACTCAGTGTATTTCAGTAACGGGTAACGGGTTTGCGGCCCTCTTCTGCATCGGAGTAACCCTGGCAATACTGACGTTTACTGGAGTCATCATCTACCGGCGATAGTGAGTAGATTAGAGATAAATATACGAATTTAAAGTTCGCAAGTATTTTCAAAATCAAATAATCGTGATTTTTGCCTCGGTATTTCTGCAAATTTGAGTAAAGTTGTTGAGTTCGAATTTATAGCCTCTCAATTTCATACCATACTATAATTTTCAAGTTAACTGGTCAACACACTCGAATTCCAGCTCGAATTTAGTGTATAAAAACCTAAATCATCGCCGAGTAGTGTAGACATTTCGCTATTTTAATGTAGATCTACTCACTACTCTTTGTTTTTATAGGTCCAGTCCTTTCCGATGTAGCGAAATGTTTTTCTAGCTACAGCAATGACACAGTTTTTCCGAGAATAATATCAATGACAATGGTCTACTATTTAACTTACATATAGAATGATCGTCTGTTTTAAGCAGAATAATAATTTTCGTTGATTAGAATGTTGATTCAACTTAATAAATATCTTTCGACGAACAATTAGCCCGTACTTGGAATTTTTATTACACTTAATAAAAGCGAGATTACAAGCAGTACCGTTCTAAGATAGGAAGAGAGCGAAGAAAATTTTTAATTACAATATTTCTATAGTGGCAAAACTCAAGAGTCAAAAACAGTACTTACGAAGTTGCAGTGATTGGACCAACTCATTTCTCTGTTTTTAAGATGTAGATGTAATTTAATGAATCATTTCCACTACCGAATCATTTCAACTACTAAATTCTGTTACTGTTTCAGTAAGCATCGGAAGTCGAAGGCGAGGGAAAAGGAAAAGTTTCAGGAAAGCGTTACTACCAGTCCCCACTTTGACGAGGTAATTGACTAATTACTAATTATTTAATTATCTAATTACTATTTCTTTACTCAAGTATATAATCCACTATGAAATTATACGTTTTCTCAATAGTACTTGCCGATTCTATTTGAAAAATGAACGTGAAAAGGGTTTTGACCAATCTCGACTTTATACAGTTTGACAACGCAGTTTGCCTGACATTACTTGACGAGGTTTCGTATGTGACTCCGGAATTTAGTAAAGAATTTCACACATCCATATTTTACCCAAGTTTCTATGTTATCTAAGCTTTAAATGTCTGTAATTTTGACATATTCTGTCATAAATAATAAATATTCGTGATTATTGCATAACACTGCAGTTCTCCCCTTCCAAGTTGTTGAAATATATGCTAACGTGAACATTATATTCATTGACGGGGAAATTTATTAAAATTTATACTCAAATTTTAATTCGGGGCTTTAAGCATCTTGACGTGAATCTTGATTCAAAATGAAGAATATTTATATCATCAATCTTTATAAGTGATCCACTACCAACTTACCAATAAAATATGTTATTATCATTTACCGTTATCAACGTGTTAGTTAGGCCCCACCCTCACTCACTGCTGACTCTGACGTCACTGATTTGCGTGACATCACAAATTCCTGTGATGTTAAGTCAGCCATAAATAATCATGGACTTCTCTCCTCTCTAGACGTTATGCCGTTGTTAATGATGTACTATATTCTGGGTCTTATTGGAAAGCTGTGTTATAACTAAGTACCTAGGCGAACCTAACTAAGCAAACGAATACAGTGTAGGAGTTCTCATTGTATTGGGAATGTTAGAGATGATTTCACTCTAAAATCTCCTTGTTAAGACATGTAGACGCCCAATGATCCTGTCAAGAATTTACATATTTTGAGTACATTTAAAAACACTCTATTCAAATCATGAGTGAATGAACCAGCGTTTTTTACCTTAAAAACCCCACAACCTCCTACTCGACCCCACCAAACCCCTAACATTAACCTCCTTCCATTTCAGCTGGCTAGCAGACAGGAGTTACTGGTGTACCAGGTAGCGCAGCCCGTGCCCCGACGACCCTCTCCTCGGCTCCCCTCCCTCACGCCCCTCTCCCCGCAGCATCACGCGCCCCCCAGACCATCACGTGATGAGCATCACGCCAGGTCACGTGACTACCACGTGACCCCCACCTCACCTCCCCCTTCTTCTTCAGAGCCAGTAGTCTGGCAGGACTTTCACAATCCGGGCTACCGTCAGAGTTACATTGACACTGTCATATGAGGACAGGAACTGAGAGAGAGGAGAGTGGAGAGAAACTCTCGCTTGTGCGCGCGCGTTGCACGTGCTGCATTGCACGTGGACGCTGCGCGCGCTATGGTGCACGTGCATGTGGACGCTGCGCGCGCTGTGGTGCACGTGCACTAGATGTATGTGTGTAAGGCACGGCAACGCTAACTCTTAATTTATTGAGATGTGTATTTGAGGGAGAGATTGATCTACATTGTGTATATACAGACACTGTACATGAACTGCACGTGCGAGTGTGTTTGTGTGTGTGTTTGCATGTGGCTGCTGTGTATAGTGTATATACACATTGTACACGCACACACTTTGTACACACGCACACACATGTTACTTCAGACACCGTGAAAGTGACAAGTTGTACGATATGCCCACTTCATATTTGAAGTTGTTAAATATATATTATAATTAAGCTGTACAGAGTGTACCGCGTGAATTGAGCTAACATATTATATGTACTATAGATATTACTATTGATTCTATATATATTATATTGATTCACATATTGATTCATGTAAAAATGTTCTCTTTCACGTTTTCAAGACGTGTTACTTTGGAAAACTTTCAGAAGATTTTATGATGTATCATTCCCTTTGCAGACGTGCTCTTTCATACCTGGAGTCAATTTTCGTAACTCAAAACCACCAACTTGATTAGCATTAATTACGAAATTATGTAAGTAGCTGTAGTAATTTGCTATGATGCAGGAAAAAACTTTTTATCCATCAGTACAATTCATCCTGCAAGCATGATTTTATGATTTTCCCCCGAAAAAGTTACAAAATTATCCTTCATCACGCTCAGAAGAATCGTGACAGGTGGCCGTTTGCAAAATAGGCGGTTGAGGCTGACATCATTATCATAGCTTAGAATTGTGAATATTGCGGACCCAAACCGCCTACTTTTCAGTCTCAGCATTAAAAGTGGAAGCGACTTCGCCGCATAAAATATGTGAATATTCGGACTGTAATTTATACGACTTTTACATTGACTGTATCCTTCGACATTCAATATATATTGCTTGTCAAATTACGATGTATTAAAATCCGGTAAATTCTGCAATCCTTGGACTTTCTAATTGCGTTCTGGAGAGGCATGTTTACAACAAGTAATATTGGTGTATCCCATGAAATTGGCTGAAGTGAATGTGTAATCTTTAGACGATTAGCTGCCTCTTTAGGTCAATCTGACTTGGTGTAGGGATCTTAGAATACAGTTGATTTGAAGCATCTTGAGAGAGTATGTTTCAGCATGAGATTATCAGATAATAAAGCATTTATTTGAATTGAAATGCTGATAAACACACTCAATAGCACTAGATATACGTGTTAAAGCAGCCAACAGTCAATAACTATTGTCTAGTAAACATGAGTAGTAATAGGCATAGAGCTACAGATTTAAGTCAATCGACGAGTTATTAAATGATCGTAATATTGTTTCGGGTGGCAATTGTGTTAATAAATCTTTCATGTTGAAGCTTCTTTTCATCGATGTTTCCGCTACTATTCACACAATTCAGCCGCAACACTGATTCTCAATAGAGCTATATTTCGAATATATATATGATTCAAAATATTGCATCACGAAAATGATATTGTGGCAATTCTTCTATCTTAATTTTCGAAAAGGGGAATAATTCCTGTTTTTGGTATTAAAATGAGATTTTATACATGTTTTTAACTAGAATAGGTATAACGATATTATAGAGACAACCATCGATAGCGTATCAGCTCACCCCCAGATTAATTGACCGTATTAACTCACACAGTGATTGGTTAATTGGGGATCCCAATACGCTAACGATATTATAATCGTGTTCAAAGATGACATTACATTGTACGATTAACTACAATTAGTATACTACGAGATGTAATATACTAGATTAAATGGATCTAGATTATTTCTTTATATTATCATATGCATAGAGTGTTTTATTGTTATACATACTACCATTCATATTCTTGAGATTTTAAAAGGTTGATATCTCCAAAATAGCCATGTAAAGTATTGTCCAAATGGGTCGTGAGAGACGATAAACGTCAGCGATTAATTGCTTAGTTTTATAGTTATTCCCTTTTCAAAAGCATTTTAAAAATGATATAAAATAAATGTGGAATCCGAATTTGTTAAAAGTTTTTTCCTCCTCCATTTGCCATTTTCACATCTGACGTCATCGAATTATTAAAACTGGATCTATCATTGTTGTACTACTTACTTCAAAAGGAACGGGAGTCAGCAAAACGTAAAACAGTATTAAAATGTTATCAATGGCAACTGATGTGTACTGATATGTTATCATGAATAATTGCTTTTGTTGAAAGTATACTGTTGTGATCATGGAATATTACGATCTGTGCCGTTCAGTGATTTCACAAACTTAGTCACAGATTGATCCTGTAACAATAGAACAGTAAGTTCTTATTCGATGATAATAACCGTTTGAATGGTAGATGGAATGCGAAGAGAATCGTTAAAAAGATTACAGAAAAACTTTTCTGTTGTTCAGCTGATGTATGATTTTATCTTGGCTTTCAGAGCAGCTTCATCAAGAATAAGTCTTGATTTGAAGAACAACTAGAATCGCAAGGATAGAGAAAACTGACCATTTTGATGAGAAGTCTTGATTTTGTTTCTTAGAAAATACCTGCGACCATGATTTCATCGATTTCAGTTTTGGATTTTGAATTATTACAATTTTTGATTTTTACTGGGCTCAAAGTAAGTCGCATTGAATAGGATTATGTTGATTATGCAATAAAGTATCAGTGAAATAAAGTTTAAAGTTGTTAGACCCTTGGTTTAAACTCTTGAATCATTCCTGAAACTCCGCTTTTTATTTGAATTCTCTAGATTAATAGTCTTTATGAATCACTATGATCCACTCTGTTGCGTTTTCCATCATCTCAAAACCACAAAAACAACTTCAGTCATAGTTTATACAGTCAGAGTGGCTTATTCTTAGGTCTCACTGCTGCTATTTGAATAAGATGCTTGTTTGCAACGATCGAACGCATGGGATTTACAAGCATGTAATCTAAATCTTGGCTGTATAATCACATTCGTCGCAAACGCCATTCAAGAAAACATTAATCATTTTCGCGCAGCGATTCTGTTTATTTTAATTAGAACTACGACGAAAGTTGGCTTTAAATTTAATCAAATTAATTGCGCGCAAGATGCTCACAGTACTATTTAATTTCCAATTTGATGTTATATAAGCTAGTCTTTATGTGAGAGACGAGGCGGAAAACGACTTGTCATGCACAGTACAAGATTTATTGATTCGTAGATCGAACGATTTCAAGAAAAGTCTCGCGGCAGCCGACAAGCGCAACGTTCTGTTTAAAGTTAAATCGTCGTACGTAAATTTAATTAAATTACGGAACATCAATTCAATTGCCTGCAATCAAAACTATCTGATGGTTGAACTGGCTTCAAAACTACAATTTTAGATCTGAGATTTCCTAGCTAGTCTCGCGGCAGCCGACAAGTGGCAATATTCTTAAAGAGCGTAATTGCAATCAAAACTATCTGATGGTTGAACTGGCTTCAAAGCTACAATTCTAATATATGAAATTTCAGTTAGAAGTCCTGAGTTCGTACAAATAATTCGACAAGGTTCTCTGACAAAGAAATGTAGAGTTGAACAATGTCTTAATTATTGAATATTCAAAATATTTTAAATCACTGGTTCCATAGTTAACCTAACAATACCTCATCAAAAATGCTACGCTTCTACTATCGTCGCCGCTCATGAGTTTTAAACCATAGGACCCACAAGGATTATATTGGAATTCCATAGATCAAAACAAATTCGCTGACGATAACAATATAGAAATTTGGGAGTCCAATAAAATTTGGAATCGAGCTAGAAAACTTATTTACGAAATACACATATTTTAAAATACGAGTTCAGTATGAAACTGACTGCATCCATATGAACTGTGACAGGCTTGCCAGACAACTGGCGATGCCAAGAAATTCAGTGTAACGTGAAGTCAGGCGGTATAAAAGCAGAAAGGTGAAAATCAAGTATAAATGGGAATCAAGCTACAGCGCGCATAGAATCATTGACTGACGTAGTCAGACCTATTACATGGGGCAGACAACGTCTGACAATGAATCAACTGTGAAGGAACGTAAAATATGTGTCCCACTGTAATTCTTGCCTAACATCCTTTACATATTATCTTTATGACGCCGAAAATTATTTCAAACACACAAATCAATATAACCATATCTATATTGCCTATTTTCTAAGTAGGTGGTGTCATTATGATGCAACTCTTGTTGTATTGGTTTTAAAAATTCTTTAAAAATGCAAAAAATAAGTCAAAATCGTCCTGAACATGTCAATCGCCGAACAAGCATTCTATAAATTTTATCGAATATGACATGAAATTAAGTATGTAAATTATAAGAGCTAGTCCTGGTGGTGTTGATATTTAAACCCATTTGTTGGCGATCTTGAAACTCCACTCCCACGCCAAGTGCACGTGTTTGTCGTCGTCAATGAACTTACACTTGGAAGTGTAGGTCCCCAGAGCGATCGTTCCTTTGGGTGCCTCTTCCAGAGGTGTTGTGTACTGGGGAGGGAAGTGCCGTTAGCAACATTAAATTAGCAACATTAAGTAGGCAACACAGGTGTTGTTATAACCGAGAGTGGTTCTGAAATTTCCACCCGTGTGCACGTTCAACTGATTCTTGGCATATTTTGGAATGATTTAATTTGTGAATCAACTAAATGATTAGATTATATTAAATTCAGCGTTTACTTTACTCGACAGCAGCTCTATTTCATTCCAACTCACCTCGTGGACTTCCTCAGCCGTAGCGTTGGGACGGTAGCTTCCTACCATGTGACGCAGATTACTCACTGAGGCAGGGAGCAATACGTTAAACCTAATTTATGTAAGCCGTAGTATTATAATAGTGAAAGGCTTAGTATGTGATCAACACGGAGCTCCTAAATAGCAAGGAAAATAGCACCAAATCTTAAATATTTCGCACAGGTGACAAGACACCGCTTAATTTAATTTATTAGGAAATTTAGGAAGTACCCCACCTCCGACTTTGTGTCTGGTGACGTGCTGCTGAAGCACCAGACCCGACACGATCTGGTTCTTGACTCGGAACTTGATCTTCAACTGATACTCGCACCCAGCCTTGATCGTTATCTTGGGGATCTTGTTCTCCTTAAGATCTGAAGATTAACGCTATTTAGTTGATTGGAATTATGATTCATGACGCAGAGTTGAACAAAAGTCTGTCTAAAATTTATAATTATGATGGAGAGGAAATGTTTCGAAAAGGGATTGACTTCGGATTCGTGTAGAAAGGAGAGTTCGAAAGAAAAAGCATTGTCTGATAGGCGATAGACCCTGTAGCTGTTCGGGAAGTTTTTCAACGTTTACCTTTTAGCCAATGAGCTCACATTCAAGAATATGCATTTATCACACGTTATGTAACACCTCGTGGCGACGGACGAAATAACGTACGTTTCAGTTCTTCGTTTGAGCGCGGGAAATTGAAAATTCTTCAAGGCAGTCAATCTGGAAGTACGTGATAAAAACGCGCGGCAACGCGCGCATGAGTGCGCGCGGCATCAGCAGAATTTTGGACAATTTCTGCTAGTCTTTTGTAACACCGTACGGCGCGAACAGATAATTTACTTCCGGTCAAAGTATGATAAGGAGTCATGTGTGTGTAAAGTGTGTGCGTGTAGATTTAATACAATGAAGGTTTTTATGACCACGATTGAATTTTCTCAGCAGAGATGCGAATCATCGGAATCCTCAATTGATATATGCAGTAATAATATGTGTATTAACGTGCTGTTCCCGAATCCAGATGATAATTTCATTCTGCAATCAAATTTAATTTCCGTTAAATGATCACGTATGTTGAATTACTGATGGACATGGGACAATAGTCGGATGTCGAACGACCCGAAAAATGGTCGTTGAACCATTAATTTCATCGTATCAACCTACATCGTCGCATATTATGCTGAAAAACATTTATTACTTTTTGAAACATTTATCGATGATATTCGGGGCCTTCATCATCAATCCAATTTGTGTCCCACGATTTGTGTATTCTTTCAGAGAACTGTAGCGAATTCTGTCATAAAATTGTAGTAAATTCTTTCATAGAATCGTGGCGGGTTCAGTCAAATAACTGTAGTGGTTTCAATAGTGAAACTCACACCGTTTCTGTCACTTGTCACAGAAATCTGTTGGTTCAGTCACAGAATTGCGTCAGTTTCTGTTAAGCCCATTTGAGGCCTTAGTGCATGATTATCATATGTATGGGCATGGGATTAGTTTCTAAAGTAATGGATTGGTATCTGGACAGTAAAATTCGGCATTTTATCCTTCAACGGTTTTGAGTTTGGAAGACTAAAGCAAACCAAAGAATGTATATTAATGTGGTAGTGGTACGTAACAAAATGGGAATGAAACCTTGAAGCTGAGCTTCGTCTCGATTTCTAGCGTTTACCCACCATTAAGGTATAGTTAAGATTTGACAAGATCCGTTTAAATTTTAATATGGTTGCACAGGAAATGAAAGTTAGAGCAATTCAGCTTTTCAAGCCAATTTAACAATAAATGTAATATGTCGTTATTTAATACTATAACATTACATGCACCGAAGGTTTCAATTTTGTCAACGCACTGCTGACATTGAAGGAGAGCTAGTAAGATCACCAATCTTCTTGATTCATCTTGAATTGTATAAGATAATGTTAGATTCACATTTTCATTAATTAGAATGTTCAACGGTTATTCATCTCAGAGCAACTTGTTGCATACAATAGGAATAATGTCTTCAGGTGTCCTATTCTTACATTCTTCAGGTGTCCTATATCAAACAAGAATTGGTGTATATTATAAGGCATATGCTAAACATAACCATGTATTTATGCGACATAATTATGAAAATTATGATACTGTAGCCCGAACAAGTAGCTCTTGTAAAAGAAAATGTATGGTCAACATCATCTTTGAAAATTTGTCGTTACTGGGAGACATTGTGTACACTGTAAAGTGTACATAACTAATCCATGTAAATTTACTTTCAGAAATTGTATTATTAGACGAGATAAAATGAGCTAAAATTGTTATCTCCTTACTGTAATATAATCCTTGATTTCAGCGGTTATCGCCCCATTTTAAACTTGACAACACTACTTAATACTATCAAATTTGAGCACTGAAGATCATGTCAAAACTCAAACGTCGAGTTGAGGATCAATAACCTTTTGAAGTTTAAACGACATAACTGATACGAGAGAATTGTAGCCAGATAATCTTAAAATTATTGTCGGCAGCAGCTACCCTTGTTCGTGGCAATCAGAGGAAAACATGAATTTGTTTCAAATATCCGTTATTAAAGCATTATTTTACAAACCTTGAGTTAGGTCTTTTAAACCATTATTTTACAAACCTTGAGTTAGGTCTATCTCAATGGACTCCGCTTCTCCCTCCCCATCTTCAGCTGTTTTCTTCGGTAGGAAGGTCATGGAAAGCACATTCACTTCAAGAGGCTCGTCGTTACACATATCTGAAATAGTAACAAGTATAAGTGGACTTTTAACAGTAATTAAAATGTTCGGCATAACATTTCAGGGATTCAAAGACACCGCCGCCAATTCGTCTTTTTCCCTGGACTTTTTGATAAAATCTGACAGCTTCTATGGAACTTCATATCATACTTCATTCTGGAAATAAATTCTTGCAATTATCATTGTCTCGAAATACCCACAACTGTATTCAGAACAATATGTCAAAATACTATAATACCTTCAAGCATACTATATAACTAGTTGCACAAGTCACCTCTAAGCTTTCAGATATAGTAGCGTCCCGTTAGAAAAGCTCAAATAAGAGCTTTATCGATAATATTTTTCTGCCAGACATTTTATTCTTGATAATTGTTCTGTCTGCGTTTCCGATTAGTCGCACAGGCTCAATAGACAATTTGACAGAATGGGTTGAAGGCCGCCTAATTTCTGCGTATCAGCAGACCCAACGGGCCTGCTAGTAAGGTATAATAAGTATATAGCCTTTTTGAATTCTGTCCGGAGGTCTCCTTGACAATGCCATCCGCCAACTTTGACTCGATTGCCAACATAGAATAAAGAGCTCAAAGTAACAATAAATATATATACAATACAATATGGGGACTAGAGAGTCATAGAGTGTTATTAAATCGAAGCAATCAATGTTTTCTCCCGTTAAAGTACATTCTGGGGGTTCCAATACATGTGTTGTGTGACATAGCAAATCTATTACATTAAATATGTTGGAGGAGTCAAGTTGACTCAGTAAGAAGAACTTGATTGAGTTCACGAAAACGTACAACAAACATATTATGTATGTACTATGTATGTATGTATGTTTGTAGTGTTCCCAACGGGGCACCATGATGTCGCGGACAGGGCCCCTGGTGGGAACTGTCGGGGCATGATGTCAGCATAGGGGCAACAGGGCCCCATGATGTCAGCATAGGGGCAACAGGGCCCCATGATGTCAGCATAGGGGCAACGGGGCACCATGATGTATGCCTATATATCCGTTAGAACAAATTAAATGCAAATGAATAGGCGAGAAACCGGGAACCATTGTTGTCAGAGACTGAAAAAAACAATGTTGACAAAAAATTCAATTTTTGGTTTCGAGTTCAACACTACATTTTAAATAGTTTAAAAAGTGTTGTCATTGGCCACTTTAATTTTATTCGCCATTCAAACCGATCAAAAGCAGTAGGTAGTTGAACTTTGAAATTGAAAATATCCGCCTATAACCGATTATAATGGTCATTGGTGAGTGTGCTACTTTAACACTTTTATCCAAGTCATTGGTTTGCATCATCCTTATTTTTCACTGATCTTATTCTCACATAAGGACATAAAAACATACATATTTTTATGGTTTTTCACATAAAAAATCGGAAAAAACCGAAGAATTTCTGCTACATAAAACAAACATGAAATCCATACATAATACAAATCTCCCATTGCACATCTATTATGCTGCATTTTAATTACTACTAAGTACATTCCTCATCGATATATTATGTACTTTTAATGTAAAGACACGTTCACAACTCGTACAGAAAGTAAATTATAATTCACACCGCAGTATAATAGGATTCCATGATATTTATTAAGTAACGAATTCTTTTCATTAAACAAAGAATCTTGTGAATGCAAGTTCCTTAGTAGAATTCTCCATTAACGTCTCCTTAGTTAATGACTATGCGTAATTTTCCCCTTATAATGCACAAATAACAAGCAAAGTACAGTGTACATTCAAGCAAAGTAAATTATACACTGTACAGAGTTTCCGGATTAAACCAGATCATCATAGATGTCCAGTAAATCAGAACTACAAATCTCAAACCTGGTCTGCTGTTCATTAAATAAACACGTTAATGCCAGAATATTCTCACTATAAAGATGTTAATATAGTAGTGGTTTTCATTCGGGATAGTGATCACAGTTGAACATTTTCTTGGACTATACAGCTACATTCAAATGAGGAGAAATTACGAGGGGTTTATTAACTCCTTGACCCCCCCCCCACCCTCAACTCACTCACCCTCCACAGTCCATAGGTTCAGGTTCACTTGACATTGCCTAATCGGTGCACGAGTTGACTGTAAACTCGCATCTTCATTGGTCAATACTGATATATGATTTCGGGATAATACCAGCATTTTAAATGCTAGGTTGTTGGTACACTGATAATTATAAAGGGGTGGTAAAAGATAATTATCACACCCTTATTTAAGCCACGGGAGGGTGATAATGACGATTATCTTTAATTAGAACAGGAGAAACCACCATTTCACTGACAGTTGACACGTGCAAGACATTAAATCACTTAGTACAACGACACTTAGTACTTAAATCACTTGTTTAAATCACTTGTTTTAAAGTACAACTTCGTGCTGCAGAGTACGCACTACGCATTGACAGCTGCATGAGCTAGCTTGACTGTGTGTTTGTGTGTTTGTGTGTTTTCATGGAATAGAAATCTAGAATATGTACGTAAAATTTCAACATGGAATTTCAGGTTTTCAGACATCTCTGAAAATAAATATATAAGAAGAATAATTCAATTTTAGGAAAGCAAAAGATTAAAATGGGATTAAAATACTAGCCTTTAAATGATCAAAAAGCCGCATGGAATGAAGCATGTCCAATCATACATTTTCCGTCCATTTACTTAGTATTTCTTTTCCTATTCGGGCCTAGGTAACACCATGACGTATCTGCTTATTTCATTATCGTGAGTGGCCATTAGGCATTGCACTCTGTAGTACACGGCACACTGCAATCAACAAATGACTTCCATCTGGTAAGCCTGGTACAAGCTAAAACACTCACACTCAACCACGCCCATAATATACATATACCTAACTGTAATGTCATGACATAATGTTTTACATCAATTACTACCACCAAGCTAACTAGTTTTCATGGCACGTATTTAATGTGTAAGTGTTACACTTAGCAGCGTGTAATTTATATAACGTGTTTGGGTTGCACTTAAGTGTGCCTAATCAGAACTCTTGTACAGGAGAATTAGCGCAAGAAAAAAAAATCTGTGAAGTGGTTCGGATATTAATTGTGCGTACATCCGACTTTCTACAGGGCGAAATAAGCCATAAGGAGCTGCCGTGCTGTTACTGACACGGTTACGTTAATAACTTGCGTGTACTACTATTACATAATTCCTGGTGGTATGCGCTTCAAACTCAGCAAATTATCCCAAATACTCACCCTCTCTTACCTGTCGCGCTGCACAGCTAATCTGGATAATTAAAATAATAATACTCTAATAACCTCCGGGAGTCATTGTAATATATGCAGTACTGCACAGCTGCTGTACACATGTCTGACACAGGGCCGGTTATATAAATACCATTTAAGAGAGAGTCTCCCCAAATTCCGAAATCAATATAAATCCGTCTTTTAAAGAGACATATAAATGTGGATTTCGGAATTCGGGGACTTTACGTCTTTACGAAAATCTTATTCAAAATGACGTCATCAACGTATTTAACGCATAGGCTGTATTGAAAAAATCGCCATATTTTGAAAACTCAAAATTTACTTCCTCATGATTACAGGGATCGAACTCCTACGTGCGCGGCTTTTTCATGCCAAGCATAATAGTGCGCGGCTCAAAAGCTGTCAAATATTACAGGCAGTGAACCGCCAACCACTCTGACAAGAAGCGAGTCTTTATTTCCTACGTTCTTTGAAAGTCTTGGATATCATTATACGTGTCAGAACACGTGTCATAATGTGTTTCATTGTAACGGAAATTCGTCGGAAGGTGACAACCATAAACGAATATAATGTGGAATTATAATTCTAATGGAAATCAAATATTTAATTTATACCGTACGCTTGGAATTGTTCCTATCGTAAATACTTTGTGCCAATGAGTGACGCAAGTAACACTCTAAGTCTATAATAAATCTAGATCCATAATAAATCTAGATCCATATTTATATAAATAAAGATCCTCGCACGGGCCGTTATAAATCCCACACAATCCAAATAGTAATTCCAAGTCCTGGTTTTTAGAGTTTTCAAGGTTTTTTCTGAGACCAACTAGTCAGCTAAACAAGTTAATATATATACTCTGTTCCACAGCGATCTTAATCTTATAATGGTTTTAAAAGACATGTCTACAGTAGATCTACTTGGATAAATACCATAATCTATGGTTAAAAACATATCTTTATTAGTGGCATCTACTCAGATAAATGCCATTTATAATGAACTTGAAAAGGATTACGAACGAACAAACATAAAATCCTTCCTCGCAGGTCCTAACCAGAGACAGACAGACAACTTACTAAATTAATTAATACTTTACTACAGACAGACAGACAAATACTCGCTTACTACAAAGAAACCCTGCAGTATATAGATTGGGTATTGACAAAGGAAGCAAACACAGTAAAGACTTTGAAGCGCTCGCCACCCACGAAGTTCAAGGAAATTATAGCTGCTGAATTTCGTAGATTTAATTCTCACGGCACAATCTATTGACACTTATAATGGTTACGGCACAAGTGATTAAGGGAATGGAGTACTAGCTCCCACTATTTGTGGTTAATCGGGTGTGTTTCATATATTGAAATCTATCATAAAGCTATTATGGCACACCAAATCTATAAGTAATTTCGGAGTTTCTACTTGACTTGTCCCGTATTCACCAAAATATTCAATGAAATATTATGTGAAGCATGGCGTCAATAGAAAGAAAATAACGACTAGGGTATCGAATATCAAAGAACCATTGAAGCATTAATCGAATCAAAATATTCCTGATATTTTCATTATCTACTATATTCTGATTCTTGGCGTTACATCCTCGCGATGAAGTGATTAATTAACTCCGCAGATCCAAATATAGATTCGACAGAATATAATAATTACAAGAATACCTTGAAATATGAAAACAATAGTGGGATACGGCATATGAAAGTATGTATGTGACAATCTAGCATGCAACACGGGAATTCCCGCGTAGCTTAATTCTTAACGACCGTGGACAACTTATATTAAAGGTGCATGACGCGATAATCATGAAAAATTAACATATACATTTTATTGGCTTAATGTGATCCTTATAGCATAACAAAAACTTGTGGTAAGTATGGGCGTGTAAATTTCATGTATTACCGGTCTAATTGGATAAACTAATTTGTGCCGGATGCAGCAATACAGCACCTTCGCCTCTGATCATGTATTGTTTACATTGCGTTCCATGTTTCTGTTCGTGTTTAGTGTCATGTTGTGCTGTAAAATACATGTTTCTCGTTTTTTACACCTCGGCTAATTATGTTCTCTTGTTAACACACTGTAATAAGGTTTTTTCGAACTTTTGAATTACCATAATAATAGCTTAATAGTTAAAAACGAATTAAACTATGCATTTCAAGTTTCAACAATAACGAATCTTCAGCGTTCTGACCAGTACACTCAGACACCAGCGCACTCCTAGCTTCCTAGACCAATGCACTCCGAAACCAGTGCAATCTGGTCTGACACCAGTCCGCTCTGACACCAATCGGTTCTGACACCAGCGCACTCTTAGACCATAAGACCAGTGCACTCTGACACCAGTACACTGCAACACCAGCACTCTCTTATACAAACACACCCTGAGTCTGACACCACATTGAAACTCTAATTATAGTGCACTCTAGCACCAGTACACTCTGACTCTTTGACTCTGGAGTGCACTCTGACACCAGCGCACTCTGCAGACACCACATCACTCGGACACCAGCGCATTTGACAACAGTACACTCTGACACCAGTGCACTCTAACACCACGTCACTCTGAAATATGAGCTTTGACAGCAGCGCACTCTGACACGAGTTTACTCTAACACCATTACCAGTGCATTCTGATACAAGCGCACTCTGAGCCTGACACCAGTAAACTCTAATTACAGTGACACCATTAATTGCACTCTTGACACCATTCACTCTGACACTGGTGCCTTCTGTCAGCAGTACGCTCGGGCACCAGCACCCAACTGTGACACCAGTTCAATTTCACACCAATGTCCAATGCACTCTGAGAGCAGTGCACTCTGACACCAGTTCGTTGAGCATCTCCACACTCCAACACCAGTTCACTCTGGACCCACATGGAAATTACACTGGCTGTAGTGATCCAGTCAAAAAAGATTGAAGTGACTGTTGAAACTGTTCATTTTGTCGCATAAAGCATTTGTTTTTAAAATTTTTTCAGCCTGGTGAATCAAATGATATTAATCAATGTCATAATTATGCGGGTGAAAAGTGGAATGTAGTACCAAAACTGTAATTATAATGCAATTAGCCTCGCTGTATCTCTAGCGTACTGTTGTTGATATTGATATGCAGCGCAGGGTGCTGTATTGCTGCAGAAATCGGAATCTTTGAGGGCTCTAATGAGGGTGATCTAATTAGGCACGCGTTGCGGGATATACGTAGAAGTGATCCACTAGTGATCTGCTACTATTTTAAGCAAAGTTGTTTTTTTCGCGTCATGCACCTTTAAATGTGATGATCACAATTAGAATAAGGAGATGCAGAAGAGTTCTTGAAGAGTTGAAGCAGGTGCAAATTGTTGAACCAGTGATATGTCAAATAAAACACCTCGTCAAATAAAACACCTTGACAAGGTGAACCTTGTCAAGCTCATTGAAGTAAAGCTCATTGAACCACAACCCGAACAAAAAGATCAGTTTGTTATTTATATAAGTACGCTCTGGCATAATTTAGTAATATCAGAAGATTCTATAATAGCACAGTTGATGGGCTTTGCATCCTTTGCAAATCACGATTACATGCTGAATACTGATTTGTCATGTGACACCTTTAAGAGGCCATGACAGCTCTGAGTTGTGTATTCTAACAAATTGAAAAAATTTCGACGATGGGGATTGTAGATATTTTGGAGTTGCCAGATCAAGACAGAACTCGGACGAGAGTTCAGTTTCATGTAAATACACTCTTTCAACCTTCATTCAATTTACCCAGTACTGCTGGCCAGAACCCACATGACAGCAGTTCTGCATTCTGCAACGATAATTGCGAGTTAATTGCATACCGCAGTGTGCGCTTTCAATGTAATAATACATTATTGCTGCAAGTCTAATCATCAAATTATCACACCACTAACTCATCCCGATTCATCAACATTCCTTTGCACAGTCCACACTTACACCTTCAACGGAATAGAAAGCAATCCAACTTTCTGTGTGAAATGGGCAATTGAGTAGATGAAACACTGGACCACATATTTCTCTTCTATTATAGTAAGAAGGAGATATAGGATTCCTGCATACGTTACCCACACACACACACACAAACACATATCTCACTGTAGTATTACAAGTGTGTAACAAGAATATCAAGTTACTCACCGTGAACTCCTTGACAACACATATTATTACATGTTATGGAGTTCAGAGTGTCACCCTGTTACAGCAATACAGTAATATCACCCAGTATTGTAATGGAGCGCACAATATATGTAATTGGTATTCAATATATATTGTGTAATACAACATGTCTATAATGTGACACAGAAATACTGATGGAGTTGCATGTATCATATTGTGTGTATTTCCTCAGTGGATATAATATCAGTCATATTATCAATACTTCATGCCTCACATAAATCAATGAAATTGATTTAATCAAGAGGTGGATCTGTCTATCTGCCATACAAAAGTCAAGAATTATCAGACAGGCACCTGACATCAAGGAAGCAAGGAATTAGTTTCGAAGTTTCAATCAGGATCCTATATATTCATTTAGCATATTATTCAGATTGCATCATGACCCTTTTAAAGTCAAAGGGTCAACAAGCATACATACTTAAGCAAGTAATTAGTGTATACTACATAATTATATTTTCCAATCTTCACTGTATGGTATGGTTTAGTAGTCTTGCATAGTTAATAGAAATCTTGTCAAAGTTCAAGTCCAAAGTTGGAGAAAAGTCTTGCAGATCGATTTGTTTTAAAGGATTTATTCTTTAATTGTTGATACATATTTATTCCTGGAAATAAACAAGGATGTAATTAGACCACAAGTTCCACTACCTTTATTAATCTCCAGAACTTTATAGTGATACTGTGACTATTTTATTTTGCTCAAGAACTTATTTGAATTTGAATTTGAATATCATTTTACAGCACAATTACTTATTCATGCAATCAAGCAGTGTTGTACTATCCAGCCACCTGCCCTTATTATTGAAGAATGAAAAGATAACAAGCCAACCATACTTCAGGGAGGCTTGACAGCCCTCCAAAAATAAAAATTGGTGGTAATTTATTTAGTAAAAACCTTATAAAATATGTTGGACATATGCTTAAACATAAGCATAAGAATATTCTAATGAACAATTTCATTACTGAATCTTATTGTAACTTGCTGGAGCTAAGTTGTATTTATAATTGCACAAAGAGAAAATTTTCAGACTTTCAAAACCCTTTGAAGTAATCTTATCATGCTCACATGTCACATAAATATCTGCATTATCTCCTAAAAGAGTTTTCTTGTATCTTTCCAATGCATCATCTTCTTTATCACATTCCAAAATTTCTTTTATGTTTTTCTGAAAATATTGCAGAATTATATATCCTTGTGGGTATTCACTTGATGGAGTTCAATGCTTATGATAAATAGCAAAAATAACATATTCAAGTTGAATAACATTGAGGCATCTAGAGACCTTGACACAATTGAACAATTAAAATTTCTTGATTTGATGAGATTAAGTAAAAGAAAATTATTCATGACATTAATCTTTTATGTGATCCTTCATGATATCAAGTGAATGAGATGAATGAAACTCAATGATGATAATGAAAGGAATGAATCAAACAATTTCACACAACCACGCAAATCGACTGACAGTTTCGGAATTTAAAATTCCATCTTCAGGATCTCCGTGTGAATGTTAATCATCCTCAAAATTGATTGTAAATAGTAGTGTTGTTAAGTTTATCATGACATTAAGTATGATAAAGAATAGATTATTTTTTCTGTGCTGGAGCTACATATCCAGTGGCCAGAGTAGGGTCTTCTTCATCATCATGGGCAGCAGCTCCAGCACATACATCTTCTTCAGACATGTTATACCTAACTCAAAAAAATTGAAGTACAAGTAAGCAAAGATTATGTTCACAATGTTTTTCTACATGAAGCAAGACATGACTATGACAATGAGCACTGTCATGCTTGATGCTGACAACCTAATCATGTAAAAGTTCCTCAGGATGGTAAAAAGGTCCCTTGTCCACCTATAATGCCCTAGAGCAGCTCTGGTACTCCTTCCTTCAGATGTTGCAGCCACCTCTGGAGAGCTAGAGCATATGCATAAGTAGATTATAGCAATTGATTAGTAATTAGTTTATTCTCTTTTGACTCAATGGTACAGGTACAATAAATTAGTTACTAATCAATTGTAATCATGTAACTCTTATTCAATGACCCGATCCACAAAATCAGATTGTAAGCAGTTAACAAGTCAGTAGGCAAACAGTTGCCAGATGCAGTAAGAGGGAAATAAAGAATGATTGCATTCTGCAACAAATTGCATTGAGATTAGTTCTTGTTACTCAGCAAGCTACAAGAAAAAATGCTTTAGATCTGAATCCAATCATAAAATAATTGCTGGATATTGACTTTCTAATCCAAAGATCTGAATAGAGGTGAAGATACTAAACTGTGAATCATCAGCAGTTACCTTGCAGAGGCAAGGCCCTCCCTTGTATAGTATAGTATAGTGTAAAAAATTTTTGCTTTACAGCAACATGGTTCCACAACAAACTCTTCACAAAACTACACTGTTCAACTGCGACAAGGTTTTTCCATCAGCGGGTGACAAGGATTAAGCAACCATAACATAAGAAGGCTTTCTGCATATACTCAAAGCTTCAGAAAACCAGTAACCATAACTCCTATAAAACAAGTGAGTGAGAAAGTGGCTCCTTAATAGATCACATATTGATATCGCGTGGTAGCGCAGTGGGAACTGAAGTTTATACACTGATATATTGTGATAGTGAAGTTACGAGATATGTTATCTGAGTAGATATCTTGAGTTAGAGAGAGTGAGAGCGAGTACAGCAAGTACTTCCCCTAACCAGGGTGAGTCTCCCATATAAACGGGAGCCTTCATTATCTATGACAATGACGTCACTCAGAAAAATATAATTAAGCGCACCTAGCGTTTTAAGGACTAGGGTTAGGGTCACGATTAGGGTCAGGATTTGTTAGGGTTAGGGTTAGGATTAAGGTTAGTGTTTTGGTTAGGGCTATGGATAGGTTTAGGATACAGAAAAATTGACGTTTAGGTCTGTGACGTCACTCAGAGCCGTTTATATGGGAGACATACCCTAACCAGGGGTGTCGCGCCGCGCACTCCGTGCGCGTAACCAGGGTCCTGGTTAGGGCAACGAAAAACCGTGCTCAGTTTACTCTAACCAGAGCCCTCTTTTGCGCGCGGCTCGCGCCGTGATCGTTTCACTCCTCAAAATTAAAATGTAAAAGAAGATTTAGCACCTGGTGAAGTGCTCAGTTATGAACGCAACGAACCGTCAAGCGTTGCGACACCCCTAATGAAGTTGCCCTAACCAGCGCCCTATTCTGCGCGCGCGACGCGCTGTCGTTCCTCCTTATAAGAGCGGCACGCGCGTAAATTTAAAACTAGGGATCCGGATCTGGTTAGAGCAAAATTGTGCATTTTTAGCAATATAAATATCGAATTTAATCTAGGGAAGCGCGTACGCATACCTTCAACGGACGCGACCACCGAAGGGGTCTGACAACACTTCCTAAGCCCGCATAGGTTGTCTGACGTCACCAGACCCATTATTCCGCGCGCGCGAGGGGGTCAGGCAAGCCCAACAGCAAAAATTTGGGCATTTGATTTAAATCAAATGCCCAAATTTTGGCTAGTGTCCCATATAACTCTGGGCTCTTCATTATCTATGATAATGACGTCAGTCAGAAAAATATAGTTAAGCGCACCTAGCGCTTTAAGGACTACGGTTAGGGTCACGATTAGGGTCAGGATTTGTTAGGGTTAGGGTTAGGATTATGGTTAGGGTTTTGGTTAGGGTCATGGTTAGGTTTAGGATACAGAAAAATTGACCTTTAGGTCTGTGACGTCACTCAGCCAGAGTTATATGGGACACATACCCAAATTTTTACTCTTCGGCTTCCTAAGCCCGCATAGGTGTGTGTACGCGCCGCGAACATGGGTAATGGTATACGTGCTTAGTAGCTGTTCGGCGTTTGCTTGATGTTAAAAATCATATTAAAAGTTAAAGGAGTAAATCAATGATCAAATACAATTACAGAGGGAATATTCGATTCTTAACATATTCATACTGACATTTACTGATACTCGTATGAAATCAAATTTAAATCACAATTAACCAGTCAAACTTACCAAAACAAATCCTATGGTAATGGACGACCATGTGCTATCAAATGTTTTAAATACAAAATAATGTTGTTTTGGCATTTGACTTTGAGGGAATCTCACAATTCGACAATCCGTTTAACTTCAAGTGCAACAGCAAGGCGGTTTATTTTTAATTCATTCAATGGCAATCGCGCCAGCGTCCTTCACTTCGCCATTGCTGTGATTGTTATCCACGATTTCAATAACACTGCTCTGAGGCTTCTTCTGACTGCGTCTGGACTTCCTAGGACTGGGTGCTTTGGAGGAATTGATGAATCGCGTTTGTCGGTAACTCTGCAGCTCGTTGTTGTAGGCAGATCCGTGGAACTCAACAAGATCAACACCACTCTTCTCACTTTCTAGACCGATTCTCAGTATCCGGCATTTGATACATAACTATTCATTACTCCATTAATAATACTATAACTATAGAGAGGCCCAATGATATGAGATGGTCTCTGGACTAATGACTCCGCATGGATTATTCATTACTGAAACTAAAAGTGAACTTCAACTATAAATAAGCTAAAAAAGAGCACGTACCCGGCATTTGGAGAGCAAGAAGCACACCGGAGCAATGATTGCAGTGACGTAGACGATAGTGAGGAAAGTGATGAGAATGTTACTTCCCAGCATCTTCCAGCCGGTGGCACAGCCTGTGAAAATCCCACATATTTCCATATCGCCCTTGCGCGTTCCTGCGAAGAAAGGGCCGGAGAGAGCGCTCCAGAGGCCACATCCCAGGTGGACGGCTACAGCGTCAACCACGTCGTCAATCTTCAGGTGGAGCATGAGTTTGGAGACGAGTAGTGTGATCAGCCCGCCTACTGAGCCCACTACTATTCCTAAGGCAGAGGAGGCGTGACTAGCTGAATCGCGCATTGATGTCACCAATCGTTATCAGACATTGGGGGTTGGAAATAAGAATTCGGAAATTTGAGAAATCAGAGGGGCCAAGGTTATCCCTTTACCTCAGAGAATATCCCCGGCCCGCCCGAAGATATTCCTAAACTCATCTAGCTTATTCTGGAGAAGAAATTAATGATTTTGGCGCAGGCTTACGTACCTAAGGCAGGTTCAGTGATAGAACAGGCGCTGGTACTGCACACCAATCCAGCTAGGATACCATTGGCCAGGTCACAGGGCTCCGGTATCTTCCTGTAGAGGAAGGGGTTGGGGTTAGAACCATTTGATTTGGTGCAATAACGCAGGTGGTAAATGTAGTTCGAATTAGAAGGTCTTATGATGGTTTTATTGGATTTCAGGTATTGAGTGAATGGTAAACTCAGAGACTCATTTAAATGTTGGTCTTATGATGGTTTTATTTGAGTATCTCAGGTATTGAGTGAATGTTGAACTCAGAGACTAACTTCTTGAGAGTTACACTGAGCAGGAGGTAGGTGGTTCCACTGGAGGCTGCGCACATGGTCGTGTAAGCGGCAATGCGCCCAATCAGTCCCTCGTCAGTACCCCCTGTAACAAACGTATAACAAGTTCGAGAGAAATTATGGGGGCTGTCATGAAATTTCCGGGTGAGCGGCACCATCATGTACGTTAACAACCGAATCAGTATCACGCACGCACAAATTGTTGTCATGTGGAAATTAGAACAAGGGTTCTCAGAATGTCCGTTATGCAAGCGAAAGGGGTTGCTATTAACCCCTTTGAGAGTTTGAGGAATGAGGGGGGGGGGGTTAAAAGGTGGGAAGAATAGGATAGGAGGGTATTTGCACCCCAGACACTGACAGAAAGGAAAATATATCACTCTCATGGTAGTACAGTGTTTCTTCTGAAATTTGGCGGGCGCAAAAGAACAAGTTTTATTCGATAAAAACGGGAATTTTTCGCGCTGCGCGCAGAATAGTGGTTTTTGGGCGCATTGCACCGGGAACGCGCAAAAGCAATGGAACGCGCGATGAAAAATAGCATAAAGAATTTTTGTTTCCGAATGTTGCAGAGAAATCTATTAATATTTAATAATATGATCATTGCAACAATCATAGATTTGGAAGGTCGTTGATATCAATTTTGTTTCTTGCAATTGGTCATGATAGACCATTTCAAGAAAGAGGATCAATTAATTACTCATGAATTGTAATCATGTGACTCTTATTCATTAGTTTTCAGCACAACTGGTGGGATGGGCAATGAGGCAGCAAGGTTTCTGAAGCACCTGGCTGTGAAACTCAGTAATAAATCAGGACAATCATACAGTGATAGGTTTTGCTTGGAGACGCCTTAGATTTGCCCTTTCAAGACATGTGTCATTTCCTTCGAGGTTATAGGGTAAAACCAAGAACCAGAAGTAGCAGAAATGGAGACACACTGGACCCTCAATCTCATACCTAAAAGCAGTATTAGCTGAACTTGATCTAGTGTCAGCCAGCAAGAATCATTATCATCATGGAACTATGAATATCTTTTTGAACTTTCCAAGTTTAATGGTGCTTAGCTGTTCTTTTAACAAAAAGTTCATACATATTTGTTTTTTCTTTTCATACACAGTGGGCTGTAGACACAGTTTTTTTATGATTCTGTGGTAACATTTTTCATTAATATGTTCATGGAACTGAATTGTTTTTGGTTTTCATTCCTTATTGGGGCATTTTTTAATGTCAGGGATTGTTTTTTGAACTTGGTTAATTTGTAATGTCAAGGACTTATAATATATTTTATTTTACTTTTAAACTGAAATTATTTGATATGCTTTAGAAATTGTGATACACTATTGGTGATGCACCCTAGTGCTTTCTCAGAATATATTTATACTATTTCATTCTCTTCGAATTTTTCACACTTCATTGGTTGAACGCTTGTTCTAATTTTGAAACTTATCTAAAAGGGTTTATACATCATAATGGATTCTAACAGTTTTTAACTTTACAACACTACTTCAATACTTTATACAATCAAATTTGAGGAAGGTGCTTATCACCAAATGGTTTTTTCTGAAGACGAGAAATAATATAATCATTTTCAATGTTGTATTCTCGAAACTGGCAGTAAACCAGTGGTGTAAAGTAGATCTGATTTGAATCCATTTTTGCATTCTTAGTGTTTTAATATGGGGTCCCCCTCAGTCAATGCTAAAAGCAATCAAGTTCAACAAGGATTCTAACAGGGATTGTTTTTATAGTTTATTATTTTTTTTTTAAATTCAGATATATTTAAGTTAAGTATAATATAATTCAGATATTTGAATTAAAATTCAGAGTTCTGTGGCTTGACTACAAAGATGACTGTATTTGTTCTACAAAGAAGATGTTTTAACCTGCAAGCAAGGTAAGTCGCCCAGAATGGAGTCCCATTGTTCCTCTGTTTATCTCGCCTCTTCGAGTTGCAGCCTGATTTATGTTTAAGGCAACACTGAGTCGACTTGATCTTTTGATCTTGTTGGGACCAGATGGAACTTTGTCTTCCTACACTGGATAAAGACATTGATGAACTTAATTTCTTGATGAACTTGGGCTTCTGAAACTAGCTTTTTCATCTTGTGGTTGGGGAGGCGTTGGGCACCCGTCAAATGCATTCAACACAACATGAGTACTTAAGTCGTGTGCCCACAGTGTTAGCTTTCAGTATTTTTCATATCATTTTTGGTATCTCTGTCTTTTATTTGGATGCTAGCTCTCTGATAGAAGGCATTTCTTTATGGATCATCAAGGCTATGGTTTGGAGATTTGAAGTTCTGTAAAACTTGACTACAAAGATATTGTTGTATTTGTTCTGCAAAAGAAAATTCAGATGTAATTTTAATGCTGAATAATATTTCCTTTTACTTTTATTTTGTCATCACTTTCCTTCTATTTAAAGATAATAAAAATTTTAAAGATAATAAAATTTCCCAAAGCCCCATTCCCTTCCCTCACTTTAAAATTTTAAAAGATCTTCATCAAATTTTTTCCCCCCCCTATCTAAACACTTCTTTTTAATCTTCTGTTTTTTTGGAAATCATTCCACCCAAAAGTTGCCTTGATTTCTTTAGCCTAGGTCAGGAAAAAACAAGGCTAAAAGATGCCATACTAAAAAACCAGCACAAGCATAAAAGGTTGAATTTCCTAAATGATTTCCCTTCAATTTAAAATGGTTTTTGAAGCTCCATCCCTTTGGTTAAAGTAAGGTCTCCCCAAAAAAAGGGTTAACATTGTTAACATTTTAAATTTACAATATAACTATTCCCCGATTGTTTAAACCCCTGGGTTTTTGTTTTTTTCCGGGCCCGGGGGTTGTTCTTGTTTTTTAATACTGTGCTATTTGTTCTTTAAATAACTTTTTGGAAGTTTAATTATCCAAACAAAATTAGCTGTTGTACATTTATTTTAATTTGAACTAATGGTTATACCCACAAGCTGCATAATAATCCCATGTAAAAAAATATTCTTTAAGGTGAATCTGACAGAGCAGCCACTTATCTTCAATTCTTCATTCTTAATTTATCTGTTGGCTTCTCAAACCTCAGGCTTGCCTTTAACTTTGCATATTTTGTTTTGGTTCATACAATAGCCCCAGCAAGTATGATTCCTATGCCCCGAATATGCTATTATTGGCTGCATGTGAGATTACACCATGGGTAGTTGTTGACCACTCAGCCTGAATTACTGGAAATTATCGATTATTGGTCCCAAAATCTGTTCTCAGGATAACAAAGGCAGCAACTAACCATGATATTCCCATCCTTGATAATTTTATTTTACTTGTACGATCTCTATGTTTGTAAAAATGGCATGAAATTTAAATATCTTGTTTTCTTCAAATATCTTGTTTTCTTCTATTAAACTTTGAATGGCCTTTATGGATGGCCCCTAAAAAGCTTAATTAGAAATGGACAAAAGGGGACAAGATTTTAAATGAATAAATACTGACACTCCAGGCCCATCTTGAATGTGGCTGCAGGGTACAGACCCCGTTTTTCATGGTGCTACTGCCTTCATGTTTGTCCCAATCTGGGACTGCTCTGGCCTTATGGTGAATGTGGCCTAATGGTGACTGTGTGCCAGTCTCAGTGGCTCATCCCCCTCTCAATGATTGATAAGTTTTGATTTGCTCATGTACCAGTATGGCAGTATGTGTTTTGACTTTAGAAGATAACCAACCTCCAGGTCACATTCAAATAAAAACTATCTTTTCAAATAAAAACTATATTTTTTTTTTCATTTCAATCTATCAATAGATTATATAACGCCTGGATTTCAGTAACTGTTGAGTTAATACTGCAACTTTTGCAATTCACATTTTCATATTCTATTAAGAATCAAGTATGGTGCAACACTAAACACATCCTTTAGGTATTAATAACTTATCAAGACTATTGGAGTCTGGGGAAGAATTGAACAACACAGTAACCATAATGCAGTGCTTAACTCGCTTGTGTCTATTGCAAGACCAAAAAGGATCACTGCAAGAGCACCTAGTCTGGTTTCGATTTCTGTTTACAAGTCAAGGTTTGGGTTCAGTGTTGCCCATTTGCTCAATATTAGGGGCTCCAGGAGAGCAGACACAGTGACATCAGAGGTGCTGAGGGTGCCAGTTAAGTCTATCTTGGCAGCATGTTATGCTTCTGTCATCAATGGCAGCCTTCAGCCTCTTCAATATCCAAATTAAATCCAATTAAATAAAATTTTAAGAATAATTTTGTCCTGAGCAGCAACTTGCACTTGAACGCTTTTTAAGTAGAAGTATAGATTATGTCAAATTTACATGTCAACCCTGCTTGGAGTCTGGCTAAGCCAAATTTTAGATAAGGATCTCTCTTGGGGTTAGGGCCATAGATGGGGATGTGGTAACAGTCAGATTCACTATTTTGTCCTTGGCTAAGATGGGGTTAGTTTGTATCAGGGATAGGAGTATTAGCTTACACAGATTATAAGGGTAACAATAAGAGCAGGTTAAAAGAAGGAAAATGGTTAAAGGATTAGTGAAGCGAAATTGAAGGTATATAAAAAGTTTCATATTGTCAGGATATATATTTTGGTATTTTGATAAATTATATATCCTTTATTTGATTGATATACTTCGAATCATTTATTTAATGAGATTTGATCCGTAACTCATATTCTAGGAAGTCTTGTGTACCAGATTATCCAGTTCTATATTGGTCTGATATTCTATTGGAAATCATTTCATTTATATTCCAACTCTTGTGTATCATTCTGGCTTGACAATATTATGACAGGTACTAAAAGCACTTAAAAGCATATTAAAAGCACTTCAGTCAAAGTTTGATGTTTCTATTTACTTCCTACCGCACACTATAGCTAAATCAAAGAACAATTCAAGAACGATATTGGAACAAGATTATCTTCGCTTTACTCGTCCTTTAAGCTGCGATTCAGACTGTTGTTGAGGGAGGGCTGCTGAAGTGGCTTAAGGGTAAGAGGTTAGGTCAGGATTGGCTAGTTGTAGGAATAGGATAAGAATTGACGGAAAGAAAGAATTCTGGATTGATTTGGAACTAAACAGAAGTAAGCTAGGTTTAGGATTTATGTGTGGGAAATTTAGGTTTAAGACCATGAAGAATATGTGAGCATGATTGCTGATTTTTGTTTTGAATCATTGGTTTGCCCAGGTTTCTTTTATGATGATGAAGTAATAGCAATGCAAAGCTTTGATGCTATTTTTATGATAGTATGATGCAGGTTTCCTCCTCGCATTATTCCAAGGCTTGTCTGGTTTAAATTGATAATAATAGGATAAAGTTAAAAGGTTACTTTCACTTGCAACTGCTCAACAAGGCTGAAAACTGAACCTAACAACCTAATTCGACCCCTTCTTCAGTGTCTGACCCTCAGCTTGGCGACTTTTGAAAGTATTGTTAGGGCACGTTATCCAAGGATATATTCAGTCAAGAGATGGGGTAACTGAATATAGATTCTTTAAATTGATAGTGTAAGTCCTAACTCCAAGTCAATTTATGAACCTATCAATTTATTATGATCATAAGGCAAGACGCAGTTTGAATCCATACCATTTACCTTTCTATGGTTATAAATTTGTTTGTCGTTAATTTCAAAACTGAAACATGATATTGTAAATGCTGTGATTAATTAGATTCAAAGTGATGGTTTGCAAGACTTGCTCCCCATAATATACAACATGACCCTTTGTGATGAATTATTTATTGGTTCTGTTGTCCATGCTCCATTCTCTTTGATCAATTGAAACATGCTTAATGAATAATGATGGATATTAATACTATTTTTGAATTTACATTTATTTATTGTGATCCCTTTGTTATTTGCGATTTTTTCCTTTATTTTAAACTTTCGTCAAAATTGAAAAATATAACCAATATACCAATATACTGTAGTATATTTCAGTATTTTCCGATTCTCATACTCTTGTAAACTACTCAATACTCATATGCTATACAAGGGGACCCCCCCTATTCCTCTAAATTGCATCCTTTTGTCCCAGTCATTATGACATTAGACAATTAAAGTGTGCCATAGCTGCATCCTGAATCGATTCACTTAGGTTACTCCCTACGCACTGTCTCGTTCCATGTCCCATTTTCCACCATTGGGTAGTCTGCCAGTGGCCAATAAATAGACAGTGTCATAGATCGAGCTGAATCTCTCGAGTGAACTTTAGGCCTTTAATAAATAATAAGGATATAAGGGAGCTGTGTTTGAACCCTTACTTTGCTGAAGAGTATACTTACAAACATTTGTACTTTCGTAGATTTGCTTTGGGTATTTAGAGCATAGCTGCTGAGCTGCCGTCCTTTCGGGAGGGCGCCCTCCCATGCCCTCCCTTCGCCCTCCTTTTGAACCTTGCCCTCCTTTTGGGGCTCCTTCAAAATTAACCTATAAGCGCTGTCCCAGACGAGAAAATTTTGAAAATCTACCCTGCAAGCACTGTCGCAAATAGCATTTCTCAGATGGCAACCAAAAAAGGTTCGCCACACATTTTTCCGAAAATTTACCAATAAAACGCTATCCCAGATCAATTTGGAAAATTTACTTATAGGGATCTATCCCGGATCAATTTGAAAATATACCTAATAAAAACGTCGGGTGTAGGACTCTAGGTCGAAGGACTCTGGGTCGGGGGACTCTGGGTCGGCGGCTGAAAACCAGGGTGGACTCTGGGTCGGGAGATCCCCACAGGGTGGACTCTAGGTCGGGAGCCCTAATTACATGTTACGCTGATTAGGTAACAAGAATGCAGCATAGAATATATCGAGTTCAGTAGTTCAATGCAAAGGGTTACAAGAAGTTAGATGGTGATAAAGGTAATCAATAAAATATAATTAATTTCACACACTGATAACTGTTACAAAATTATATCAACAAATTTACAACTGGGCAAGCTCGTCAACAACATCAGAGAAGGTCTTGTTGAAGGACTCGCAAAAGTTGTTGGTCCTGCCCATCCCGGTCTCCACTCTGTCTGACTGATTCCAGGTCTCCGGGGGGAATCGTGCCCGTCTGTCGCTGACTCCGCAGACCCAATTCCTCTCGAAGTAGCCCAGGAAGGAGTCCAGGTCCAGGGTGTCAGGGATGGAGTCTGCGATGTCAGCGAAGGTCTCATGTCACTGCATGAGACCTCGTTACCTAAGTGGGACGAGATCTCTACGAATTAGCATGGGGAAGTGCTCGCATGAACGTCTCGTATCACTTATTGCCTCCGATGACATGAGATATGAGCCCATCAGCCAACAAGCGGTATAGTATAGTGTCAGCTATGATCCGGCGGATCACATGCTGACACCCTGTATCGTGAGTTCCTCAGTGTCTCAGCAATAAACTAGCGGATCACATGATTGGACCCTCTATACGGGCTCTGTCATCAGGGTTAACCGAGTGATTCCCCGTATAAGAGAAAAGCTTTAGGTAGTATATATAAACTAAAGGGGCTCCCGACCTAGAGTCCACCCTGTGGGGATCTCCCGACCCAGAGTCCACCCTGGTTTGCCGCCGCCGACCCAGAGTCCCCCGACCTAGAGTCCCCCGACCTAGAGTCCGTTCCCCAAAACGTCGCCACATATATTTCGAGAATATACCCACGAAACTTTGCCTTCCCCTTAATGGTATTTGCCCTCCCATTTTGGGTCAAAAAGTGCCCTCCCAAAGAATTTTCAAGAGTTACAACTTTGTGACTTGGATATTAACTTGAATTTGTTTTCTGCAAATCATGCCTCAAATAACATTCATGTTCCCGAGCAGTAATCCGACACCTTAGTCTGTATTGCAAGTCACGTGACATTCCGCTCAGCTCATAATCGCATAATACCTTAGTACAGGAAATTAAGAACTCCGAAAATTAAGAAGGCACAATATTACGCAGCACCAAATTAAGCATTTTTTGTGACCCCAGTGCTTAATTTTATGCTACTTAATTTAATGCTTTCTTAATTTCCTGCACGCAATTAATTCGAGTTAAATTTCGGCAGCAAGAATGAGATCATTTTCATTTAATAAGTAACAAAATTTTGTTATTAAGTACATATTAATGATCCATTGGGCTTCTTAAGTTCTTAATCACAAATTTGAATGTTTGAGAACGGATCTAGTAGCTAGTCTACTGATGGATTCCTACACTCCTGAATCGCTCTGAGAATACCAGCTCCCTTTCACCCATTGATTATTATCTTCCTTGCTTCTTCTGTTTTAAAGAAACCATAAGACTTGGAGATTGCTCGTGCGTATAAGGGCTTAAGGGCTTGAGCTTACTTAATAAGCGTATATCTACTTTAGTATCTGCAATATCCATGGTACTGGTAGGAATATTGGCAACGATTTCTGCAAGAGAACTTGAAAATTCCTTTTGCTCAAAAAAAACTTCAAAGATTTGTTCACAGTGAGATCTAGAGTGAAATTCTTTGAGATTTCGACTATCACGATATTAAGTGATGAAGCAAGCTGACTATCCTTAATGGATAACTGGTGTATCACTACTGCTGACTGCATCACATTTCTTTGTCTGATTATCTCATGACGTGGTTAAATATGCGCGGTGCGCGTTTTGATTTGATTCTGAAATAAATTAAGAAATAAGAACGCATATAATGTCGGACCATTTAATTAAGAAAGCACATTACTAAGTTACATCAAATTAAGCATTTTTGGCGGCGGGAGTGCTTAATTTTCTGCTTACTTAATTTCATGTACTAAGGTAATCATGATAAACTTATAATGTGATGACAGTACGTACTGTGTTCCAGAACATTACATGTGTGTCCGTTAATCAAATATGAATTATGAAAATGAGAAAGATTAGTGCATTGATTATCCAAATAACGGACAATGTCATCTAAATCACGTATAAGTTCTTTCACCTAGATTAGTTTCTTTTGTCGGCCGTGTAGTTTCGTTTCAGAATTCAGTACAATTCTTTGAGCTAGTGATATCGAGTATCACTACTCTAAGTAATGACAGGCGCAAGAAAATAAACATATTTTTCATGTCAATACTTTATTAATAATTGGTTCATTATAACAGTTTTTTTCTGTGTTGATACTTAATGCACGACTCGCTCTCGCCAAGGTTCACTCAGTAGCACAAGTTAACAGTATTGCACCACAGAAGCAGTAAAACTGTCATTTTCTGCTTTCTGTCTCACACATACATACTATTCCTTGACTCTCGCCTGCCACTGGGGCTGACAGCTCACTGAGCACTTACTGAACGCTTACTAGCGTGTTCCCTGTCAAGCTGTCAGCGAGGCACTGAAGCTGAAACCCCCGCATTTATAACATGCTGTACATTGTCAAGTACAGTGCGTATGTCACTTGTTCAGGCACCGCGTTCTTACCTTGTCACTTTGTCAGTAAATATTTCTGGTAACGCTACCTTGGTTTACTGTATATTATTTCTGGAGTTGAGATGCTGTTATAATGCTCGAAAGGTTGTGGTAGATCGTTTTATAGCGGACCAAGGGAGATGAGGAATATTGTTGAGTGTTCCCGGTCATTACCAGATGTAATAACGCCTGGAGAGTATCATAATTATTTCAAGTTTCCAGTTCTGTCACGGCTCACACTTTCTATCTCTCATAGTCATTACTAGTTTCGGAGACTCTTGTTTCGTAAGATATATACCTATTTTCTGAGTCACGCATCCTTCACGAAATTCCACAGTAATATGGACGCTACATCGCCATTACTGAAGCAATGGAACAATATAATATAATGGACACTGCTTCTCGGAATCAGTGAATTTTCGCTTGCACTCTCACGATCACCATTTAGTAAATTATCACAGAAATTCGGCGTTGTTTCGATGATATATACTTATTTATAATAATTCGTATTCACTTAAAAAGACATTACCTTCATCGTATATTATTCCTGCTGCAGAGTAACACACTAACACAATTTATAATATCATATTCTACATGTTATTTACAGCGTAATAACACATTATTTATCAGTGACAATGGGTTCCTGGCGCGACTTCCTGGGCTTTACAATCCAGGAGCTCACGTATTTTAATTTACAGTAACTATGGCCGGGTTCTCAGTCTTCAGCGTTGCTCACACATTTCCTACATTTCTAGACCTGGTCTGTTACGCCTTCTCACACTGTCCATTGATACAGCAGCGTGTAACACTGTACTTATCACTGTAACTCTGTAGCATAGTAACACTGTAGTTATCAGTTTGTCACTGCATGGAATGATCTAATAACTCATTACCCACTTTGTTTTCGAGTATGATAATACGTGCAGCAGCTCGCCGTGAGCAGCACGGTGTTCGAATTAGCATCCAAATTCTTCTGAAAGGTATGCTCTGAATATGCTGATAATTTATCTGATTTAGAGACGTGACTTCGATCGTTGAGAGAGAGAGGGAGAGAAAGGGCTGGTATTTCCTTTCGTGGCAGTTTAGCTACGTTATCGCTCGTTTTCATTAATTCTGTAACATGAATTAATGTTGAAAATTAGATTCTAATGCACGAATTTAATTTATTTTATACGCAACCGCGAGATTTCCTCGCCTTTGTCTGAGTATCTGCTTATCTGGAAGTTTTTGACGCATCAGTATACTATGCGTGATTCATGATAATTCTGAGAGTCAAAAGAGGGGCCTCAACCACACAGACAGGGGTAATGATAACACGTCGCTCAAAAAGGGCAGCATTGCTAATTGCTTGCATTGTTGAATTTATATGACCTTCTCTATAGTACACACAGCCACAGGTCATTTCGTAGACTAGATAATAAGTCCTCATCAGCATAATAGTCAGTTCATACAGACCCATGTCTGACACCTTTTGTATCGTCGCAAGCATTTCATCTGCTGTATTTCAAAGAACTGCTGTAATCGGGTGTTCAGAAATAGGGTACAGTGAATTTAACTACAGAACTCATTACTTTCACGACAGTTGAATGATCTTCTTATATTGAAAAAGGAGACTTTCTTAACATTCTGACTTTGGTATCTGGATTGTCTTTGAAACTTTGAACTCTTTCCAATATGCGTGATTCATGGATTTGCGGGAGATTAGACTTACCATGTATATCATACATTATACTTTACAATATACATTATACAATGTACACTTTACAGTATACATTGTACAGTGTACACTTTACAGTATACATTATACAATGTACACTTAACATTTTACAATATACATTTTACAGTGTACACTTTGCAGTGTACATTATACAGTGTACATTATACAGTGTACATTTTACAGTATAAATTATACAGTGTACACTTAATACAGTATACATTATACAGTATCACACTAGGTATTCACCAGCTGTCAGTGTACTGTAAAGAATCTGCTGTACAATGTGCATAATATCATGACGCATAAAGTTTTATGTTTCTTTTTATTCCAAGTTTTTCCATTATTCCATATCTTTGGTATCCTAGATACAGGGTTTATTTTCCAGTGCCCTACTATGTCCACCCACTAACCTTCTTAAACTCACATACCTAGCTGAGGTCGGAACCCTTTCTCCACAGACCCTGTCTCCAACTTGAATAATATCGCGTGATACCTTCACAGAATTTATTACGTTTAATGAAACAAGGTTGCTATTATTATGATTATTCGTAATCACGAATCCTTTACTCCCATGTGGCCGGCGCGTGTGGTGAATCATATCAAGTTGCAGAATGTGTGCGCGCTCGTCACATCGAAATTATGTCCTCCGTTTTGCTAGTGCAACATGATTTTATTGCATTGTTTCAATGGCATAATGTTAATGTTACATAATATTCAGTGCTAACCACTCATAAATTGATACCTCACCGTTATTAATAAAGTGGTCTCTGTTTTCTTCTACCGCTTTGCAACATCGAAATAACCGTCCTTTACAGTGAGTACAGAGTAGGCACCTTATTTTAATACTTTGATCTGTTGTTCCTTCTTATATTTCGAATTTCATACCTTAAAATTCTCAGATAGGTTCATAAGGAACAAAAGTCCCTGATGTGCCATTGCTTATCGCTTTATCAGTACATGGTATTTGAATAATTGAATGAGGCTGGTATTTCGCTGAGTTCTGGCGTCTGTCCATCGAATTACTGCTCGACTACTTGGGTATTCGAATATGAGTATAATCCAGGTTTCATGTTGAAATATTATGTGTCTAGACATACTGGACATGGTGTCGGCTTGTTAAGAAGTTAAATATTCCTGTAATTTTAACAAGTCAAACACTTGTCAGTTTTTTGTTAGATTATGCGCTGTGACTTGACAATCTTCGAATTGTGGCAGTTTGACAATGTACAGCAGAGACCATTGATGAGGGGAATAAGTAATTTGTTTCAATCCTCCAGAGTCCAGTCTCGAACCGAAAAAGCATAAGAATTGGGTCCTGATTGCTTGTAGCATACCTTTCTGGGAACAGAAACATATGAAAAATAAATTTTGTCATATAGTATTCTGCGATCTTTATGTTAGCAATGGTCGGGTTAATCTTCGTAATTTTTTGTTTAAATATGTGGTCTCATCAAACAAACCATATTTAGGCATAATATTATGAATAAATAGAAAAGCCCGTTGGGCCTGCTAGATAATAGAGAACCAAATAATAAGCTCACAAAAAGTTTATGAAGGAGCAAAATTTAAAATTATTCGTTGGTTACTTTTAGTAATGCTGGACCGGGCAAGTTTTGAATTTTGATTATTATAATTTGCTCTTGTATGATGAAATTAAATCTGAAAATTGAAACCGAGTATCGTACTCATACTGAACGCCAAGATTCACGCCAAGAGCAGTCTTCTAAATTCGCAATGTGTTATGCCCAAATTCCATTCAATTTGATTTTGCTATTGGTCGATCTTTAATTGCTCTAAATTCACATTTTTCCGTTATCATCAACTCAGCATTAATTTAAATCGACCGACGTCTGCCACAGATTTATGAAGAGATGCTATCGGAAATAGCCTCCACGATGCTAGCCATACCCGGCCTCTACCTTCAGATCTTGAATTTCAAATGAAAATAGTAAACACACCGTTCTTTCAATCGCTACAATGCAGCAGTCATCAACGTATCAGAAAGCACTCGCATAGAACTGATTATAATCTGCACGTGCAGAATACCTGTTTCCATAGCAACGGCGCGGATTAGCCTGGTTCAGCCTTCCTTTCTCTTGATATTTTCTTGGCAAGCTCAAATTTAATTGTGTACGGAAGCACAAACAAACATTATTCACGTGCTCTTACGAAATTATAATTAAGATTCAACATATTTGATAAGTAATTAGAGTGTCTCCAATTAAGAAGCCCTCGTTGTGCACATACATGACTACAATTACCTAATGCTAGATGCTGGGTTTCCCTTGTAGTTGATCATTCTCTCTGAGAATATATACCGGAGTCTCATGGTCGTCTCTCTGTCAAGATCTTTCTCACTTGTTTGCAGGGTGCACATTGTTGGATTCCGTGTCCGATCCGACGACACTTCAATCCGTGTACTACCTGTGTCTTGCTGGAGTTTTTCACTTGTACGGCTTGTCCTGGTGTAAACCCACATCCCTGGAATGCACATCTGACAGCCATGAAGTGGGAGGGAAGTGTGACAGTTCGCTAATTAGAATGCATATGACCTGCCCGTATCTCCCTTCCTCCTGGTGACGTGGCTTTTCCAACGTTGTTTGGTATGTGTTCTACATGAGAAACTACTCTGCCACTGCAGCTCTACTCACCTTGGAATATGAAGTGTGGCGGCGGTGACAGTGGCTTGGTGTTCTCTGTTCTGGGTGGCGGCGGCTCATATTAAGCGTGTCTCAGCTGCTGGGTGGCGCTTCTCCGTTCTCTCCTTCGTTCTCAGGCGGATGTTTCCGTGTCTCGCTTTCTCTTTGTCTCCTCTCCCTCCTTCTCTCCCTCCACCTCTCCTCACAGCGTTTTAAAACATACCCGGCGGTTTTTACTGCTTTATATTACAGTCGTCTTGTAATGCGACCTGTCACCTCATTTTGCATTTTCTCTGATAGTTGTAAAGTAACCTACTGTTTGTTTTGTGAAGAGAACATCATTCTTTCTTTCTTATCTAATTCTCCGCCATGTACTTAATGCAGATTTAAGGAAAATATATAGATACAATTTTCAAATCAGTCCGTTAACACTTTGCATGCATTGCTCAAACACTAAAACACTTCAACTCTTCCCGTCGTGCTATTTGTAAAGTTATAACCTTCATCAAAACTGCAGTAGAAGAATGATCGGTTCTAACAGCATTTACGATCCAGTCAGTAGTCTTCTCACCTAGGGTTTCCTTCCGTTTCAATAATAAAATAATATGTTCGATTTATTCGAGCTGTGAGATGGTCTGTGTCGTGCTGAAGTCTACTGAATGAAGCTTAGCATCATTTGCTGAAACTTCGAAACAGAAGACTTTGAAAAAGTTTCGATCTACTTAATCTTAACTTCTGATTCCTTCTAGCAAATTCCTTTTGAATACATAAAATTACATGAAACGTGCTTGTTTTATGTTCCCTTTTCCCCTCAAATCGTAACCCCTTTTCTCTGATTGAGCTATGTGTGATGCGAGGTTCGACCTCCAAGACGTATTGTGGTAGCTGCAGCGAGGTCCTGATCGGGGAAGCTATCAAAGTAGCAGCAAACCTCCACTACCATGTCCAGTGCTTTCTCTGTACCGAGTGCGGCTGCGAGCTCGTCAACACGGGATTCTTCAGCAAGGTAGGAAAACCGAATAATGCAGTGTACACCAGAGGCTTCTCTTGCCAGGCGAGAGCGTTTGGTAGACTTGTATCACTTATCAGAGATCACTCAGATCATAGTTTCATCCCGTTGTGATTATCGTTGTAAGATTTAGCACTGATTTACGCGAATAAAAAGAAGCTTTTTCTCCGTTAAACTTTGCGTCTGCTAATTGATCGTAAATTGAGCTTGGAATGACGGAATCCTTGCACTTCTGTTAAATTACCTCGCCATTGGATGTCAAGCCACGTCAAGCACTCACACGGCTACCGCATCTACCACACCACTCTGTGCTTGGATGAGACCTCGTTTTAATCTGGAATTATCCCGGATATGCCGTCGTTTGTCTTATGAAAATAATCCTAATTGCCCTACCCGTGTAATTTCTACGTATATCTACCGCCTTTCGTCTACACTGGTCGACACTACGTTTTGCCCATTATCCCATGTCAGAGGAAGTCTGACATCATGCATTAACATAGTTCACCTACCATTGTACCTTAATAATGCTTTAGTATGCAGTACACGAATAAGGGCATTATTATATGGGCATTATAGCATTATGTCAGAGTAAGGAGCCTCCCACTGTCACCAAAGTACCACTTTAGACTTTAGAATAATATGTTAATGACGCCCCATTCCACTGCTACTTATTAAGTTCTTTTAGAGCCAAGCTCCATGTGCACGTAACACCCAACCCGTGAAACTTCCTTGAGGGCTGTGCAGCGCCCTCCCACGGCTCGGGCGTAAGGTCTGCACGGCTCTCAAAGTGAAAAAGTGAGAAGGTATTGTTCTATACAACTTTCGTCGTAGTATGTGAGTGGCTAAGCGCCTAACCATGGTGAACTCAGTGGAGATCCTTCCTATATAGCATGTTAAACAAGGAATCGAAACTGAGTGCTTGATGGGCTCCGTACAGGAAATTGCTATTACGACGAATGTGATTATATTCACTATACAGCCAAGATAACGATCTGTTTCAGCTAGCGAAGTACTACTGTGCAGAGGACTACCACTCGCTGTTTGGGACGCTGTGCAACCTCTGCCACAAGTACATCGAGGGAGAGGGCCTCTCCATTCAGGGCAAGGGCAAGAGCTACCACATATCATGCCTCACCTGCACCAAGTTGGTAATTTCATAAACCCCGGGATATTTTAATTATTTTGATGTATTTTCAATGTACTTAGATCAAAATGGTAAAATTACAAAAGGGCACAATTGGCAGATGCTAAAATTTTCCTATTCCATTCTTTCATGTATTGTTTTTTATGAATCTATAAAATTCGCTGTACATTACATTTATAAAACTACCAACTCCAACTTGTCCTCTACTCTTCTCGTTGCTTCGTTGGATAAACTCCATGTTATATTTAAAAGTATGCATTGTTATGAAGTTAAAACACACACACGAAGTGCATGTTTGGCATTTTTATCTCGGGGAATCTCCCCATCATCACACCAGGGTGTTTAACACTCGTGTTTCACCTGTCTCTTCACCCGACAGTAGGACGAAGTATCTATATAGCGAACTTTATACATCTTTTTATATAACAATTCGGCAAAATATTATTTAACTTTTTAACATTTCTTACTTTGGTAACTTAAAAGTAGTATGGCACTATGGCAGGGAGTTAAAAGTTAAAACAAGATAGTAACTGTATCACGTACTTCTAGCTTTGAATTCGATATGAGTTATTATTGACAATGTATCTCTGTTAATTTGGCAAGGAACTAAATGTAGAACTAGGGCGCCCTCTCCGCACATTTTCTTAATTTATTTTGACATTAGGCTATTAGGGAGAATATTTCCAGATTCTTCTGATACCTTATCAAGTCAGCAGTAAGTAGTCCAACATAAGTTCAAGTTTCTCCTAATACCTGTCAGATTTGAGATTCCCAAATCCTAGTTATCACACGCCAAAGGGACTGAGCTCTGTTCTGATTCCTACCAAATTCAAATTCCAAAGAGACAAACCATGATAACGAAAGTACCGGCCTTTATGCCTTTCTGTTCTAATCCCAAGTTTAACGTTAACCAACCTACCAAGTAATGCGCGTTTGCCAATATGTTTTCTGTGTTAATCACAAGTTAACCGTGTTATACATTAACCGTGTAGCGTGAAAACAGGAGTTCCGTGTATTAATTTAATCAGAAATAGGACAACAGGAGTTCCGTGTTTTAAAACGTCGTTTACTGCGACGACGTTTTAAATTGTTAGTGTTCTTATCCCAAGTTAACCGTGTATTATACCGCGTACTCCGCGTCAGGTGCGGAGACAGGTTTGACGAGGGTTCCCGCATAACGTTCGAGCAGGAGCAGGCGCTCTGTGACTCGTGCAAAGTGACGTCCGAGAAGACGCCGGCCGTGAAGCACATGTGCTCGGCATGTAGCGAGGTGATCGTCGGCACCAGCATCTTCGCCATGGAGCAAGAGTGGCACCTCGACTGCTTCGTTTGTCAGGTAATACACTGGAAATGGAGCAGAGTGGCACCTCGACTGCTTTGTTTGTCAGGTACCTTATTACCCACAAAGCTCCTTTTAAAGGATATTCGTACATTTTTGCTTCAAATACTTCAAATAGCTGTTTATAGCAGGTTATATCCTGTTTATAGCAGGTTATATCCTGCTTCGACGCGGGCTGCGCGCGCAAAAATATTGCAGAAGAAAGTTTCTCCATTTTCTTAGAATAACTGTGATTTTGAAGAATGAGTCACAAAAGCGCAACATGCCATAACATCATGGTTGAGTGAGTTTGGAGTATTATACTAGGTAACATAGTCTGTGGTGGTTGGTGGTGTAGAGCTGTAACATATGCTATTATTAGAGTAAATGTGCGATGACTTAATCTCCCCACTTATTTAATACTTTAATGTATACCTACATATTACAGTAAGTAAGAAAATAATATTTTGTTAAATTAAGAGCTAAATTAACGTAGTTGATTAACCATCATAAAACATCCATTGTGCCGTAATAGTTCTAGCGTCTTTAGAATACTAGAATAGTACACTTTTTGCATTGGAATGAGATCATCGATAAATAACTATCACAGTTGCTGATGAGCAAATTGTCAATAGTAAACGGCGCCTTGTGTCTGCAATCTAAGTGATAAGCTTGTACAGCAGCTACATATTCACACATACAAACCTTTCAATCTGTATACACTATACATTGTGTTTATAACATGTCTAGTGCAAGTTATTGTCGGTCGAGAGTGACGTCATCATCATGGTTTGGAATGCTGAATTGATGATGTGGAGCAGGTCTATTTCTCATGCGTGATGATTATTAGTAGAGCTATTACCCTAATCCCTAATGACTCGCTGTAGCGCGCTCCATTAGGCACACCTGCCGACTTAACTGGTTACTGTTACTACTACAGACTTACAGACTTGCGAATAGTGGACACTGGACAGGAACAACAACAGCATAACACAGCAACCTCTGACAGCAAAACAGCAGCAGCTGACAACAACAAAGCAGCATCTGACAACACAGCAGCCCCTTACAACAACACAGCACCCTCTGACAACACAACAGCCTCTGACAACAACACAGCAGCCTCTGATAACACAGCAGCCTCTGACAACAACACAGCAGCCTCTGACAGCAACACAGCAGCCTCTGACAACAACACAGCAGCATCCGACAACAACACAGCAGCATCTGACAACAACACAGCAGCATCTGAAAGCAACACAGCAGCATCTGACAACAACACAGCTGCCTCTGACAACAGCAGCATCTGACAACACAGCAGCCCCTTACAACAATACAGCACCCTCTGACAGCAACACAGCAGCCTCTGACAACAACACAGCAGCATCTGACAACAACACAGCAGCCTCTGACAACAACACAGCAGCCCCTGACAACAACACAGCAGCTTCTTAAAGCAACACAGCAGCCTCTGACAACAACACAGCAGCCTCTGACAACAACACAGCAGCATCTGACAACAACACAGCAGCCCCTGACGACAACACAGCAGCATCTTAAAGCAACACAGCAGCCTCTGACAACAACACAGCAGCCTCTGACAACAACACAGCAGCATCTGACAACAACACAGCAGCTTCTGACAACAACACAGCAGCATTTGAAAGCAACACAGCAGCAGCTGACAACAACAAAGCAGCATCTGACAACACAGCAGCCCCTTACAACAACACAGCACCCTCTGACAACACAACAGCCTCTGACAACAACACAGCAGCCTCTGATAACACAGCAGCCTCTGACAACAACACAGCAGCCTCTGACAGCAACACAGCAGCCTCTGACAACAACACAGCAGCATCCGACAACAACACAGCAGCATCTGACAACAACACAGCAGCATCTGAAAGCAACACAGCAGCATCTGACAACAACACAGCTGCCTCTGACAACAGCAGCATCTGACAACACAGCAGCCCCTTACAACAATACAGCAGCATCTTAAAGCAACACAGCAGCCTCTGACAACAACACAGCAGCATCTGACAACAACACAGCAGCCTCTGACAACAACACAGCAGCCCCTGACAACAACACAGCTTAAAGCAACACAGCAGCCTCTGACAACAACACAGCAGCCTCTGACAACAACAACACAGCAGCATCTGACAACAACACAGCAGCCCCTGACGACAACACAGCAGCATCTTAAAGCAACACAGCAGCCTCTGACAACAACACACAGCAGCCTCTGACAACAACACAGCAGCATCTGACAACAACACAGCAGCTTCTGACAACAACACAGCAGCATTTGAAAGCAACACAGCAGCATCTGACAACAACACAGCAGCATCTGACAACAACACAACAGCCTCTGACAACAACACAGCAGCCTCTGACAACAACACAGCAGCCTCTGACAGCAACACAGCAGCCTCTGACAACAACACAGCAGCCTCTGAAAGCAACACAGCAGCATCTGACAACAACACAGCAGCCTCTGACAACAACACAGCAGCCCCTGACAACAACACAGCAGCATCTTAAAGCAACACAGCAGCCTCTGACAACAACACAGCAGCCTCTGACAACAACACAGCAGCATCTGACAACAACACAGCAGCCCCTGACAACAACACAGCAGCATCTTAAAGCAACACAGCAGCCTCTGACAACAACACAGCAGCCTCTGACAACAACTCAGGCACCTCTGTGCACAGAGTATTTGTAACGTCCTCGAATAGAAATCTTCAAGAACACAATTTCTAAATTGGATATCAATTTCTAAAATCGGGTCATGGAGGAACCTTCCACATCTTATCATTTGGGCGCATTTTCAAATAAGAGTTGTGATCCATATCAATAGGCATTATGCAAGCTTCTATCAGGGCCCCATTTGTCACAGTATATATACTTATGAGCTATTAGTGGAAATGTAGTACTTGAAGTGCTTGTGATGGGAGTCACGTTAACAAGGATGCTGCGTGACTTATTGTGTACAATAATGCGTAGAATATCACAGGAATTTTAATGCATCTCTCTGAGATTTGAATTCCAACACCAAGCTTTCAAAGTCTCGAATTTTGCTTTCCGACACTTTCAAAGTATTCGGACCATTTCAGTGCCAATGCAAAATCTATTGAATCTCAATAAATTTGAAACTAGTTGGAATAGAAGCATACATACTAACCTGATGTATGATCAGGAGTGTAAGAGACCCCTGACGGGAGAGTACATGTGTAAGGACGGGCTTCCTTACTGTGAGGAGGACTATCAGAACCTCTTCGGACAGAGCTGCAACATCTGCTCAGACTTCATCCTTGGCAAGGTAAGTGTCCCAAACAAGAAATCACCGAGGCCTCGGCCTCGAAAATGTTAGATCAATGTGGCGCGAGTTTTACTTAGGGCCGGATTACACAACCGTTTTAGGTCGACCTTTAGCCCTAGGTGCTCCTTAAAACGGCCTAAACTTCATTTTAAGGTCCACCTTAAAATTCCGTATTACCCAATGTGCTCCTTTAAGGCGATTTTAAGGTGCTCCTTAGCGAGTTAGGTCGACCTTGAAATTCCCGAAAAATCGGTATTACCCAATCTACCTCGTCCTTAAGTTGGTCCTTTAGCTGCTCCTTAAACGGCGAATTTTTAAGGTACCTCCAGCTCGTCCTTAAAACCAGTAGGTGCTCCTTAAACCACACGTTATATGTGATAATAATTTGGAGCTACATCGTTGTCACATAAGAAGAGATAAAATTCAATGATTCAATTTGCTGATAGCTGATAGTTTGCGGTCCGGCTCTGATCAGTTCAAAAAGCAAAAACAGCCAAAATTTACCTCCATAATGTGGTGTGTTTTATTGGGATTCGTAAACGGCAAAATTTGTGAACGGTAAGACCGATAATCAGCTCTGGAATTTGTGTACAACATTTTTATTTATATTCAAGTATTCAATCTCAATTCAGCAATTAGGGTAAACAGAGCTGGTAGTGGCAGCTCTCATGCTTTTGGGAACTGTGTGAACTGTGAGTGCCCCACCGTAGGCTTCAATCAAATTGACAATAGGTCCATTATCCAGCAACTGTTTAATTTTATTTTCTAACGAGCCTCATCAATCATCATTGCAAGATATTTACTCACTAGCAGTAAAATCCATTTCACTGGCACCGAGCACATTCAAATCCATCTATAATTTAGTTTGCTAACAGATTCAATTTGCATCTGATTTCTAGATTTAATTTCACTTCCATTTGACTTCCCTTATATGGTGGTCTCTACCATATATGGAGCTGCTCCTTAACTGAGTTGCTCCATTAATTTGGGTAATCCCAGAAAGTGTCAAAGGAGGAGCTGCTCCTAAGATGCTCCTTAGCGTTTGAGGACGACCTCCTCCTTTACGGTTTAGGTCGACCTTTACGAATTGGGTAATACTGATTTTGCTAAAGGAGGACCTACAGGAGGTGCTCCTTAGAGCTCCTCCTTAAACATAGAGCTTCTTAGGTCGACCTAACACGAAAATTGTGTAATCCGGCCCTTAGTTTCGGAGAACTTTACAGATAGTGATTAGTGAATCATTCACCTACACTTCATCTTTCACTCATCACTACATCTTGGAATCAGGAATTCACCAACCCGACAACCCGTGCAGTGTGAATGTACGTGTCATGAATATTGGGGGTACCACAACATAAACCGACAAAGTGAATTACTTTAGAGGGATGAATTATCAGAATTATGATTAATTTTGCAGTTCACATTCCATAAAATGGAATCGGAGAATACTCCGCCTTAAAGGTGCATGACGCGAAAAAAACAACTTTGCTTAAAATAGTAGCAGATCACTAGTGAATCACTTCTACGTATATCCCGCAACGCGTGCCTAATTAGATCACCTTCATTAGAGCCCTCAAAGATTCCCATTTCTGCAGCAATACAGCACCCTGCGCTGCATATCAATATCAACAACAGTACGCTAGAGATACAGCGAGGCTAATTGCATTATAATTACAGTCTTGGTACTACATTCCACTTTTCACCCGCATAATTATGACATTGATTAATATCATTTGATTCACCAGGCTGAAAAATTTTTAAAAACAAAGGCTTTATGCGATAAAACGAACAGTTTCAACAGTCAATTCAATCTTTTTTGACTGGATCACTACAGCCAGTGTAATTTCCATGTGAGTCCAGAATGAACCGATGTTGGAGTGTGGAGATGCTCAACGAACTGGTGTCAGAGTGCACTGTTCTCAGAGTGCATTGGACATTGGTGTGAAATTTAACTGGTGTCACAGTTGGGTGCTGGTGCCCGAGCGCACTGCAGACAGAAGGCACCAATGTCAATGTGAATGGTGTCAAGAGTGCAATTAATGGTGTCACTGTAATTAGAGTTTACTGGTGTCAGGCTCATAGTGCGCTTGTATCAGAATACAGTGGTAATGGTGTTAGAGTAAACTCGTGTCAGAGTGCGCTGCTGTCAAAGCACACTCATATTTCAGAGTGACGTGGTGTTAGAGTGCACTGGTGTCAGAGTGTACTGTTGTCAAATGCGCTGGTGTCCGAGTGATGTGGTGTCTGCAGAGTGCGCTGGTGTCAGAGTGCACTCCAGAGTCAAAGAGTCAGAGTGTACTGGTGCTAGAGTGCACTATAATTAGAGTTTCAATGTGGTGTCAGACTCAGGGTGTGTTTGTATAAGAGAGTGCTGGTGTTGCAGTGTACTGGTGTCAGAGTGCACTGGTCTTATGGTCTAAGAGTGCGCTGGTGTCAGAACCGATTGGTGTCAGAGCGGACTGGTGTCAGATCAGAGTGCACTGGTTTCGGGAGTGCATTGGTCTAGGAGTGCGCTGGTGTCTGAGTGTACTGGTCAGAACGCTGAAGATTCGTTATTGTTGAAACTTGAAATGCATAGTTTAATTCGTTTTTAACTATTAAGCTATTATTATGGTAATTAAAAAGTTCGAAAAAACCTTATTACAGTGTGTTAACAAGAGAACATAATTAGCCGAGGTGTATAAAACGAGAAACATGTATTTTACAGCACAACATGACACTAAACACTAACAGAAACATGGAACGCAATGTAAACAATACATGATCAGAGGCGAAGGTGCTGTATTGCTGCATCCGGCACAAATTAGTTTATCCAATTAGACCGGTAATACAAGGAATTTACACGCCCATACTTACCACAAGTTTTTGTTATGCTATAAGGATCACATTAAGCCAATAAAATGTATATGTTAATTTTTCATGATTATCGCGTCATGCACCTTTAATTAATGATAATAAGTAATCACAGTTCTAGAAGCTCTGTTCACTTTTACCATTCATCTCGTTTTAAATTAGCTTTGTTAATCTTTTAATGAATTACTCCTTTCAAGTTCCCTGATTTAAATTCGCGACACTTGGTATATCATTCCCAATCATTCTTGGTTCTTTGGTCTCCAAAATCCACTTGAACGAAGTCATCACGCAGATCTACTGCTTTTTTCTCAACATGCCTTTTCTGGACATGCCTTTTTTCTGAACATTGCAACTACAAGTGTTCAAATTTCAGCCATTTCAAGTAACTGTTCGATTTTTCAAACTGCATAATGCAGGAGCATCCCATTTTATCAAAATCAGCACATGCCACTGCACAACATGATATCATTATACTCGTACCATTTCTGAAGCCACGTCATTACTTTTTAAATATCCCGATGCCATATCGGTGAATATTATAATGATATCCGAGGTGATTATTTCGAGGATCTGGAAAATTGGTCATTGATTATTCTTTTCGAGGTGGGTGATTTTATCTTGTACATTTTCAAAGGAGTAGATCAGTGAATAGACTGGAATGAGTGGATTTTACATTTAGATTGTCGGATAATACCTCGGTGTTGGTATCATTGATTTTTCTGCGAGAGTTGAGACTGCTTGAGAGGGATTCTTATATCTTTAAATCTGCACTTTGGACTCCATTTGTTGGTTCTTATTGAATAAAATGGAAGGACCTCGCAGTCATTAGTGTTATAGACTTCGGCCTAGTTGTTTTAATTAACTGATATAATTAAAATAACTGTCCCATTTTGAGTAGGGTATAATTTATAAAGTATACGCCGTCAGTAATTTAGTAAATTGTGTGTCAAGTCATACAGATGTTGGATAAATACCTCAGCTTTTTAACGTCTTAAACTTCTTTTGGTACCCTCACGAATATGGAAATGGTACAATTATAGATAATAAATTAGTGCAATTATTAGGAAGATAATGACCAAAGAAATAATAATCATTATATTACTTACTTCACATAATATTCTGATAATATGATCCGTGTATATTATATCATTACAAGTCCGCTCTATTGTTAGACACTGCCACGCTGTCATCACCTCACTGTTGGTCACGTGACATACCAAACTATGTGAGGGCTATTACATGCCCTACCATCGAACACGTTGCATTTTTGACTTGTACTTGTTGCATTCCATACACCCTCAAGACTTATTGTCACACGCATTCCACATTGCCCAGTACCGGCCATGTTCTGCTGCTCATCCAACGGATTACAGTGTTGAGTTCCACCAATCGCGTTGTAGCGAGAAATCTGTTCCCCTGATCACGATCAGTTGACTACATACTTCAACTGTTTTATCCTCCTTGTCTTTGCTTTTGCATCTCTTGGATTGCAGTGTAAGTTGTGAAGTATCTGTTCACCTGTTCGCACGATAGGAATTTTGGCGATCGTACGGCTCAACGTGCTCTCTTATCACTGCATTTCATTCAAAGATATTTCACAGTACGAAGTGTTGTAACTTATCACTGAAGTAAAGATGGCACGTTTAATGTGATCATCGTGTCAAGGGGAACTGAGGGAAAACGCTGATTAGTGAAGCACTAGGAATCCCTTATAGGAATGACGTTCTGTTAACATGGCTCCTACCTTTTAGTATAACACGTTCTTTGACTGTGTGTTTGTGGGAAGGGTAACATCTTGTTGGGTGATACTGGAAGGGGTTGTGGGGTTGGGGCGGCCCCTATGAACCCCTGATCTCTCCCTCTACACGATATCTTACTACAGTAGCAGCTATAGTACAAAAGAGTTGCAGTTCCTTTTTCTTGATGACTGTGATGAGCTGATAGTGCAAGGCTAATTTTGGGAAAATGAGGCTATTAAAATTTTGGTAGATTACACAATTACATACAGTAGAACAGCAATGCATTCCTCAAAATACACCTCCTCCGCTGCATATCAACACATCAACGCAAATTATGAACTAAAGAACTAAAGATAGTTGAATTACACTTACTTTGATTAACACGATGAAGTTTTCACAGCAATATCAGTTAGGTTTTCCGTTCATTTTGCTTTAGTTTTTGATTCAAATTCATTCCTTTGCTCTTCCCTCTTGCCCTCTTGTTCGTTATTGCTTGCATTTTGTATTCCTACATCTCGTTTGACCCTGAAAATGTAACAGGCACATAAAACTTAAGACAGTTATCTGACAACAACAGTCGCACGCTTTTCTAAAGCTTCTGTTGTAAATATTTCTCTAATAAAACCGTGTTTACTCCTCTACCCCCTTTCAAGCTACACATGTAGTGTTTCCTCCACTCATGGGACATGGGACAGAAACACAGCCGTCCAGAGGCTCGGCGGCGTGTCAAATACACCCACAAGAAAGCCAAAGAAGGTACGTAGTACTAGGTATGTTGATGTAGTCGTGTTTAAACTTTGATAAAATGACTTTGATAAAATAAGGATGCTTTTTCTCGTGTATCGAAAGAATCTTCAGCCATTTCTTTAGAGCAGGAATCTAACTAGGAGATTTAGTTGACGCAAGAACAAAGCACCCTCGTCTATTCTCTTGAGGACACCTTGTGATCCACTAACGTATTGTTGTGGATAATATTTAAAACTTCACAACAATATCAGCCCATTCAAGAATAATGTAGTGGGTCTTTAGACACTAGATACCCATGGGGTATCGAGTGTCTACTTATCTCTTTATCTGCTTAGAATAGAGTAGAAGTTGAACCTATTAAAACATATGAACCTATAGTTAAATTCATGATATAAACAAGTAGCAAGTCCTACCTTCAGCACATTTTGACCCAAGCCCATTATTAAACCACTGATCAGTATCGTCAATAATAAATGGTAATATTCATTGTGTTTTGTTCCTGCTATTGTTTCCAAGAGGCAAGAAGTTTAATGTGGCTTTACGCTGTGATACGTCACAGTGACATCAGCATGACGTCACATGAGATGAGGAGCACTATGAAACTGGTGCTTGGTGGTGTACTGGTACAGCAACAAAACATTGGATAATAATAGCATTGTGCTCATTTATACTATGTACTTTACTGTTATTGTATTGTTTCCTTCATCCGCCATCCAATCATTATACACCAGAATTTAATGAGTTAATGGCTGTTATACTTGTGTTATTGACAAGGGTCAAGGATTACTGCTGAAATTGCAATTGGTCTTCATGGCCTCGTGGGAAAGGTTCAAGACTCAGGGTCCTTTTTATTGAAATATTTTGACTGGTGTCTAACGCACTGGTGTCAGGGATCAGCGTGTAACGCACTGGTGTCAGGGATCAGCGTGTAACGCACTGGTGTCAAGGGTCAGTGTGTAACGCACTGGTGTCAAGGGTCAGCGTGTAACGCACTGGTGTCAAGGGTCAGTGTGTAACTCACTGGTGTCAAGGGTCAGTGTATAACTTTCTGGTGTTAAGGGTCAGTATGTAACGTACTGATGTCAAGGGTCAGTATGTAACACACTGGTGTCAAGGGTCAGTGTGTAACGCACTGGTGTCAAGGGTCAGTGTGTAACGTACTTAAAAAGTGAAAATAGTAACTCAGTAAAGGACCTCACTCCTGCGATGTTGTTAGTAGCGTGTTATTCCTCAAAGTCAACCCTCACCTTATTAGTTATTACACAGTAGCATTAGCCCATGAAAGTTGCAAATATTCAGCCGGATAAACTATATTGGGATTATCGAAATCTTTATATTTATTGTACTGTGTTATTTATGTTTAATAATTTGCAACAATGTAAGGTAGGGACGCAGGAAGGAAGACGCAGTTTGTAATTCATACTTTCATATTGCTCAAATCTCAATTTGCCTTACAATCCTTGAGACCCCTCAGTTTAATTAAAATGATGTCGGCCTCTTTTACCGCATCCACATTGAGAGAATTTGAGTTTCGTTACAAACACAGCAAGAAATGGCAGCTAGGTAACGCAATCATTCTTCACATTCTGCACGTGCTGACACAAATCCATCTCACACACTACGGCACAACTCCTAAAAACAGGAGCTGGCAGGTTTCGACTTTCGATTTTACGACTGTATTTTTTTCGGTGGCTATTGGCCCCTTACTCTCTTAGCCATCATAATAATCGATCATATCCATTGTCTAAAATTATTTTGAGTCAAAATGTTCTTGAACCTCACTAATCACTAGATCCTATACCTTCGCTCTTCCCCATTCTAATCCATCATTGTCTCATACACACACCGAAACAAATCCCATACATCCAAATGCCAGGTTCTGATGATTCGGGCACCATACCGTTAAATCAGAACATCGGTGAGATTCCCTGGAACGGAGCTTCGTTGCTGCTCCCGAGGCCGTAGTCTGTAGATTAGCTTGCTAATACTACAGCGATGGTGCGTTAAGACCAAGAAGCAACAAGTAGGCTGCCAACTTATGCTCTTGGAGTATAAGAACAATGTGCAACCTAACAGACTAGCGCTGTATCAGCCATTAGTCTTTTCTCTTAAAGTCAATAGTTCTTTGTGCTTTCAGCCGGATGAGAACTAAAAATCCTCCAGATCTACCAGTGAGGTCCCAATCTGTCACACTAAATTCAAGTGATATTGGGGAATTTTGTTCAGCAGTTTGAAGTAGGGCTTCTTTGCCCTGCGGAAGCTCTGCCAAAATTTTAAATTTCACTACTCAAAAAACATAGAATAAATTGAATCTGTACAATCCTCTACGAATCATTATAACTTAAATTTTATTGTAGAAAACAGTATTGTCAAGTTAAACACAGAAATATACAAATAACTAGTACAAATATGCATAAGAATATAATAAATTAATCAAGAAATAATTAATTAATTATACCTTAATTAGTTTAAATGATATACAAGTATATTTACAAAATAAAAAGAAATAAATAAATAATACTGTATCAAATGAAATAAACAATACTGATAACACAATTAATAATATCAAAACTGAATATAATAAATTGCTTAAAAAATTCAACAATGAATTGGATGAACACAATGATAAACAAATGAAAACATTTTATAGCACAATTGAAAAAACAAAACCATTAGCAAGACTTAGCAAAGTAATTGAAAATCAAAGCATGGATCTTGGAACATTAACCAAAGATGATGGATCAAATACCAGAGATCCAACTGACACACTCAACTTCCTGGCAGACAATCTTATTGGGCCAGAAATGGATTCAAGCGTTAAAACAAATCTTACAGAACAACATCAGAAACCCAAAAAAGAAAAACTGGAGCAAATAATTAACATAGAAAGACTTAAAATAGCAATAAACGAACTTAAACCCAACAAAGCAACAGGGTACGATAACATTACAAATGAAGCAATAAAATTAGCCTCTCCCTTAATTGAAAATACCATAATTACACTCATGAAAGCATGTCTAATACACAGTTACACCCCAAAAATTTGGCAACTTAATAGAAGCAAAATACTTGCAAAGCCAGGTAAAGATAAATACAATGACCCAAAGTCCTTTAGAATAATAACCCTAAGTTCAAATCTGCTAAAAATCCTCAAAAAACTAATTCTATGGCATCTGCAAGACGATTTAAATATAGAACAAAGTTTAAACAAGAATCAATATGGATTCAAAAAAGGACATAGTACGGAAGCAGCAATTAATAACTTAGTCAACAAAATTCAAGAAGCTCTCAAACATGAAGAACATGCAATGGGCGTATTCCTAGATATAAAGGGGGCTTTTGATAACTTACCTTTCCACTCCATTAAAAGAGCACTTAACAAAACCAAAGCTAAAGGATTTGTAGCAGACTGGATCATAAATATGATAAGCAACAGAAAAATAGAATTAAGCTGGGGTGATACTAAAATCACAAGGACCATTAAGAAAGGCTGTCCCCAAGGTGGAGTACTATCACCATTCCTATGGAATCTTGTACTCGATGACTTACTAAAAATCTTTAGAAAAAGTGACAAAATACAAGCATTTGCAGATGATGTCAGTCTACTCAGTACTGGGAAAGATATATATGGAATAAAAATAAACACAAAAAACATGGTTGAGAAAATAATGAAATGGTGTAACCAAAACTCACTAGAAATCAGCACACTTAAAACAAAAGTAATTTTCTGGTCTACAACCAGGGAAAATAAACACCCAAAAATCAATCAAACTTGATGGTCACAAAATTGAGATATCAAAACAGTAAAATACTTAGGAATAACAATTGATAATAAACTAAAATGGAATGATCACATCGAGAATGTAGTCAAAAAGAGTAAAAGGCTCTTTTTGCCACAAAAGGGCAATAGGTAGCAAATGGGGAATATCTCCACTACAAATGCTCTGGATATACAAGACAATCATCATACCGATTATAAGTTATGGATCTATTGTTTGGGCAATGAACCTAACAAAATCACAAATAGCTAAAATAACTCTTATACAAACTATGGCACAACATATGATAACAAGGTGTAAAACTAGCACTCCCAAAGTACTCCTAAATTTACTCCTTAATATGGCACCAATTGAGTTAAAATTAGAAGAAACAGCTTTAAAAAGAGCATTAACTCTCAAGACTGAAAGACACTGGAACATGAATAACTATAAAAATGAAAAAATACAATCAACACAAGAAATAATTGATTGGAAATTAAAAATGTGATAAAATTGACCCAAACCCAATTTCAGACAAAATTAGTCCTTTCTCAATCTTAAACAAAACATACAAAAATCAACATTGAAAACAGGGACAGTATACAAGTGAAAGAATGTGAATCAAACCTTCTAATCTTCACAGATGGGTCAAAAAATGAAAAAGGCAACACAGGAATCGGTATAACATTCAGTGAAGAAGAATAAATGAGGTAGCAGAACCACTCCCAACACACCAGCATTTACCAAGCAGAAGCAATTGCCATATGGAAAGCTAGCGAAATCATACGAAACAAAAAACTTAAGTAATTTAAATATCGAATTCTACTCAGATTCACAAGCAGTACTTAAGTCTCTAATGAACAAACATACAAAAAAATGAATTACTAAAAATGTGCCATAACTCACTTAATGAGCTGGGAGGAAATAACACAGTCAATCTCAACTGGATACCTGGCCACGGGAAGGTCATGAAGGAAATGAAATAGCTGACTACCTTGCTAAGAAAGGTTCCTAAAACAAGTATCAAATCCGCTATATAATAAAGCACCATTCACAACATTTATTAACATCATTAACAAACACTACCATAGATCAATAGAAAACAGATTTATATATAGTGATATAAGCTGTGAGGCTAAGATACTTACATCTGGTTTAGTTAAAGCTTATAAATACAGGACAAATAAAATGACAAACAAAATCTTAACACTAAACTATGAGAAAATAAGTACTTTAATTAAAATATTATCCAATCATAACAACCTAAACTATCACATGACAAAAACAAAACAGAGTTATAATGAACACTGTGAATACTGTACAGAAGTAATGAAATACGTTGACTACAACTGGGAAGAGAACTGCCTAGAAACAGCGCATCATATACTGTGTAAATGCTCTTATTTCAGCAATAAAAGAAAAGAAATATTCAACAAATACCAATTTGATAGCATTGACGATCTGCAAAGTAGTCATCTAATCAACAAAATGATAAAATTTTTCAACAACACCAATATTTTTGAAAGAAAGCCACAAATAACAAAAAAGAAGCCTTTCCCCAACAGAACACTATCTCACAAAACTAACAAACGTAGAAGCACACCTACACAAGGTAATAATAATAAAAGACGATGATACACCAGCTGATTCAAGAATATAATGGAAGGAGAGCAGGAGGGTCCTGACATTTCGATAATCACCACTCAAAATGAAATCCGTACCACTTTTTAAATACACTTATGTTACCGAAGGCAACCCAGCTCACGCCTTCAAAACTACACTTACCTTTATGACTTTTTGACCGACCCATGGCAATGTGGACAGAGAGAGTAAATCTATTTTTCTGTGCTTTGGACAGAGATATAGTTGACTCAAACTGTAGTGTGCAGCAGTAAAAGGCGGCTTGTCTGGCCTAACACCCGGACCCCCATTGCTCAGTGAAGTTCACCAAGCCAATGTCACTGAAATGCTGTTCCCAATAAAGCCAGAGCACCCAGTGGGTACCAGTGGCAACTTGCCGTCGCTATAAGTGGTGTCCCGTGGCCCCAGTGCTGGCAGTGCCCTTAAGGGTACTGTCCCCCTTACTTCCGAGTTTGGGGAACCTACAATACAATACAATACAATACAATACATCCAAATAACAAAATTCCGATAGTAGATGTGACAACAGCTGCTGCAATTCAATGTTTTTCATGATTTGTTTGTCCCCCGTACATTTAAAACTATGAACCCCACCATATGTCTTGAACATTGTGACACCATCACCTGATCTGACCGAGTACTCGCTAGTAACCCCAGACTATGGTGTCACGTGACATATAATGAGCAGTGACTGCTCCAGCAAGACTCAAGTCAATGTATGTACCGCGGAACTACTCCTCCTCCTCTTTCTCCTCCTCCTCCATCAGCTCATGGAGCTCAGCGAGCAACTACACATCATAATATGAAGTAGTTGATACTACGAGTGTTACACATGCAACCACCACACCCTCAGAAGACACACATTGTCCCGTGTGATCATGTGCCTCGTCCTTTTTCCAGCTGCTACTAATCCCGGTCTTGGGTCTCTCAGAGAGGTCCCAAGATGGCCCGCCGCACTTGAATCTCTCGTAGATAGTGAGATGGCAAATAGAGCTGCTGGTGCTAATGTTGTCTTTGAGAGTGAGTGGACACTGGACAGGTTGCCTCGTATTGTCACCACTGAGCATCAGCAACACACATCGTACTGGGACTGTAGTGTCTGTAGCAGCTGTTGCGCTCTTACTAGACTCTCACTCTCTATCTAGAGATCCAGACTTCCCTTGTGTTCGTGCCTTTGTTTCCTATATTCTGTTGGAAATATATATACGCTGATTAAGTTAAATTATGCATTGTATATTATATATTTTCGCTTCTTTGTACGTTTAAACACTATCTTCTGAAGTGTTTGTCCCCGCGCATATAACTTGTTGTAAACCTGCCTCCACTCTGGAAATATAAACTCCTTTGTCTCCTGCCACGGGGATTGTTTTAGTTTTAGTTTTAGTTTTTCCCTTTGTTTTGTATATTATATTATATTACTTCACCGGGACCACAACAACAGAGCAGCATCTTGTGTGTTAATTGCCAGTTCACGAATCTCGCTTAGTGTGCTCTGCTTAGTGTTCAAGTTCTTTATCTTATATTATTATGGGCTTAAGTCTCGCTCAGTTATTTTGTGTATATTTTACTAATATTTGTTCAGGGAGCTTTCTCTGCATCACAGCTCGTCGGTGTTATTAGTTAAGTTTTAATTAGGAACCGGCCTCTTTTGAGTGTGATAGATTATTTGCCTCTACATACGTTTAAATTAAACGAGTTTTAGATGTTTTAAATGTTATATACATTCTTTTTAATTTCTTTAATTTTTCGCGATTCTTTACCTAGAATACAATGATAATCTTTTAATAGGCCTTTCGAATCTGATGAATTAACCGTTTCCATTTAACTCAGCATTGTATAGACTTATAGATACTTAAAGATATTGTGTTCTTCCTTTTGTAATCTATTGTCAGCTTTTCAATGCGGTGAATAGTCTTTCGATACTTAGATACATTGAATTGTGTATTCTTGGAAAGTTAGGCTCACTCGATTTCTTCAGTAGATTAGTTTACTTAGTCCCTTGCTTCAATTTTACTTTCTATTAGTTTCGTACTTACTCCCTCTACTCTTGCATAAACCTAATTCCTTTAACCCTCCCCACCATTTAACCCTCACCCCACCACCAGCTCTCTTGATGAATGGTTAGTGTGGTGCGGTTCATGAAGGACATGTGCCAGTGCATCTCCTCCCCCCCCCCTCATTTAACCCCCCTCCCCCCCCCCCATTTAACCTCCCCCATTTGACCCTCCCACGCCCGCCAGCTCTCTTGATGAATGGTTAGTGTGGTGCAGTTCATGAAGGACATGTGCCAGTGCATCTCCTCGTGCGGGACTAGCTGCTGGAACCGGATAGACTACGAGGTGCCGCCCGAGGGCAGCACGAGGGCTGCTGGGGCTGCTACCCCCGGGGAGGGTGGTCAAGTGGTGGAGCAGGACACTGCAGGGGTAGTGGAGGATGAGGAGGACGAGGTGGTGCAGGGCAGCTCCATTGGTACTTCCAGGGAGGGAATTCCCATCAAGGTCATGTAGAGATCACAGTGAGGGGGCCTAGGAGAGGCGTGATCGTGAATTCGGGCCCTACAAGATACTAGAGTTGCTTTCGGATGGAGCTCCATAGTTCGATAGACTGGATCAAATTGAATACAATTGAAATGGAATCAATGGGAAATTGAATAGATTCGTTTGCAGAGTTGTTAGATTTTCAATGCAATTACAACTTTAAAATCAACATTGTTGGTTTCTCGATAAAAGAATAGAGGAACGTCTGTATAGTAGAAGAAACACATCAATGAATTGGGCATGGATGATAAGAATACAAGAATTTCAGTATTCCATTTCTCACTGGATGGGATGGAGCCCCAATAGAATTATGCAGTTGTTTTGACCTTTTGATAGCAATTCATGCCACAAAATAGACCTGTAACATATTGTGGCTATAACTATTGTACTCTGGGGAAGCAGGACCACTCAGTCTCCCACGATTTGAATTGATAAAATTATAGTTTAGACTACATTTCGTGATTCGTGCTGCTTACTGTCTGGGTGATACCTATTTGTTATGATTATATTCAAACGATTTCATCATGATTATACTTGAACAAATTTAATACACTTTGAGTTTTAATTTTGAGCTTACTCTTCGATTATTTGCAGTTTTGATTTATTACTTAATTATTAACATTAATTGGCTTATTTGTCATTTGACGACATCAATACGAAGTATAATATTTACGATGATTATGTTACATCGTATAGTGTTAAACAAAATACACACAGATTACACTACAGCAGTAGCGGAATGTCATTCTGTGTAATTTGATGATTTGTGAGTGTACAATGTGTACTCGAGCTGGTATGTCACATTCCAATTCCTGTGTATTATTTGTGTGTGACATTGTATGAACACCTCCTGATGATGGCATGTACATTGTACATGTATACATCGTCTAGATTCCGGAATGATGGTGTAATGCAATTACAAATTATTATCATCATCAAATTACCCGCCGGCTGTCTCCTCTCTGTGTGTAACATTGGTGTGGGTAATGTTACCTGCTTGCGTCACAGGGGTGAATTTATGCAGCGAAATTAAGAAATTATGCACACTTTTTTGGTGACTGAATTACGGTTAATGTGTTTTATGGTGATGCCATTATTGATGTCATATGTATTTAATTTTAGTTTCAATCGCATTAAAGGCCATAATGCGATTCCATTATGTATGCCAAAGAATATCACTCTACAAACTCAGGTCTTCTTTGTACGAAAGCTGCATGAGCCTTTCACTGCTTCTATGATCGTAGCTTAACTTCATTACACGGCCATTTCCTGTTACTGAATAATAAAAAGAATGCCACTCCCGATCATTATGAAATATTTATTGCGCGTCAATTGAAGGCGGCTGGTGGTAGACTTCACGGAATCGTTTTGAGACGCATTTCTGTACATAGTAACATCCAAACTATGTGTATGTTGACACTTAGTACAGGCAGCAGCAATTCGAACATACCCCAAGAATTCACTGTCTGCATAACTCTGTGTGTTTGTAGCTGATGTGTGCTGTGTCATGAATCACAGGAAAAGGTCGGAGGGACAGCTAAGTACCACCATGGTGATAAGAGGACAGAAGTACAGACAGAGGAACGCAATAATTTGTCTTCTCTGAATGTCTATTGTCCTCGTATGGTCATGAAGCTAAAGTGTTATTGCTGTGTGGCTATTTTGAAGAATGTGTCTGGAATGTGAAGGAATCATTATAGTGCTCTGTTTTTACAATATTCCCGGAGCCCACAACCTTCAAATGGACGGCAAAACGTGTTCTAAAAGTTAACGGAATACTCTCTGTTGTAATGGAATGTTCCAAAGTATCCATGATAGTACTGTTACAGACATTCCGTTTTGACAATATGCCATCGAAAAGGGTTAAAATAGTTTTAGAATGTGGCTGGATCTTTATCTACTGGGCCGAGTTAAAGCGGCTGAAATAGCGACCAATGGGGCGGGAGGAGACTCCCAAGAACAAATTATCACATCCTATTTTAAATTTGAATTTGAAACATCAGGAGAGTGAAAGTAATATTTCCATGCAAAGCCATCTTTAGCCTCACGGTACGATATCGATGATCTGAATTGTGGCAGTCCCATTTGACACCAATACACCATCCAAGAGAGCTTCAGAATAGCTTCTCCAGAAAAGCTGATCATATAAATAGCTTATTTCTACGGTTCAAAATTAGAACTGAACAATGCTCCATCATGTCAATACAGTGTGTGAGTTGTGGTAGCTTTTGTCCTGTGCTGTGAGTTAACACTTGATCCTTGGTATAGTTGACAAGTGCAGCTGTCTCCTCCTTTATACCCCGTGTAGGTTACGTGACATTAGCACTTCCTTCTCATAGAAGGAGGAGGAGGAGGAGGAGGGGGTACAACTCTGAATGAGGAAGGGTAAGAAAGGGTACAATGGAGGTAGCCGGAGGAGATGAGTGGCATCGTGTGTAGAGTAGAATGTGAATTGTGAAGAGACAAGTAGCATCATCAATCATGGGATGTAGTTTGTAGATGGGGTGAAATGTGAAGAGATAAGTGCGATGTGTTGGTTCTAAAGTTCTAAGTCTTGGGGGGAACTCCGACCTCCGGATTGAGTAAAAGATTCAGCTTATTATGGTAAATTTCCTCATGATCTCATGAATAATAATAAATACCAAGACATGATGTGGGGCAAGTGTCGCGTAACACGTAACCACGTGTGCTATAACTTTCTATATGATTACGACATCTTATAGTATTGTCAATGTATCATTGTTATCACGTTTCACTGTAGAGGAGTTCATTGAAAACTTGATATGGTAATTATCACACAATGGCATCCACATTCCACACGGGTGTGGGTGCTACGCATTCTATGTCAAATGTTCTCCTATAGCTATCCCTCCCCCTCTCCCTCCCTGAATCTCTCCCTCCCTCCCTCTCCCCTCCCTTCCCTCTCCCCTCCCTGAATCTCTCCCTCCCTCCTCCCTCTCCCCTCCCTGAATCTCTCCCTGCCCTCTTTCTTTGTACATTGTGCTGCTGCGAGACAATGCCTCATGGTGAATTAACTTTGCCTCTCTTATATCCCTCTTGCTTTCTAGATTTGGAGATTGTACATTGCTTTGTGACGCTTAATTTCTTTCTCTTGCTTACTCAGCTTACCGTATTGTGTGGCTAAAACTATGTCGATGATGTAGTCTAACCAGTTCACTATACTACTATAGTTCACTGTTCCGCCTTGACGAATGCATTTAATAACTATGGTGATGAATTTGTCTCCAAACTAGAGCGTTATTAAATCTGATGGCTGTAAATTATAGTTTTTAAACAGTTACCTTATGAGGCACATGATTTGGGGAATTATCGAAAAATCGCCATTTTTCACCTTAAAGCAATCAAATTATAAGCACACCGAATTAATCTGTCGCATATTCGATGAAAATATATTACTATATTACTATGAATTCTCCATATCAGTGAAATAAAATTTTATTATTTTTCGGGATTCAAAATAATTGGGGATTCAGAAAAAATTAGGATTTCAAATACTCATTTTGTCGCCCTTGTAAGATTTGAGATTTCGGACATCGAAATGATGTTGGCGCATATTATAAACTCGTGAGGAATTCAACTTGAATCAAATTATCTAGCCGATACCATTCAAGATGATTCAACTTGAATGGTACAATTACAAACACTTAATAAGTTAATAATCAAGATTTGATTTAAATTATTTGCATTTATTGATTTGTTTTCATGAAATTTCAAAGATGATAGCTTTGTTTTCAGTTCTTCAGTTGTTCTATGCCCAAAAATATTGTTAGAATCAATTCTAACGCCTCTCAATATTTCGGAAGATATTTATGCCTTCTTCAACTTCATCCTTAGCCATTACAACCGATCTCTTAACGATATCTTCTTCTTTGTCCACTCCATTCCTTTTCTTTGCTTCGTCTCTTGCTTCGTCTTTTTGCATCTTTGCCCAGGTTTTTTTAACCAGATCATTGTACGCTTCAGCGCCAAGAAGGAATACCACGACGAGTAGAATGAACTTGAACATTGTCTAGAAAATATTATTAAGTAGAAATAAGAAAACCATGTTAACTCAACATCATAAACGTTGATTTCATAATAATTCTAGATGGCCCAGACACAAGATTTCAGAGTTTCGGGCCACATCCATTGCCTCGGACGATGGTTTGAAACTTTTCACTATCCTGCTGTTTTTAACAAATTCAAAAATTTCAATCAGAACAAAAGTTTTGAGCTAAGTTTCACGAAAACGGACAAAAGATGCGCTCGTGCACGTTTTACCAGATCTACACGTGCAATGACACAGCAGCAAAAGTTACACGCGCAGTTTGGTTCCTCGATAGTCAATTGTGAAATTCAGCTCGCTGTTTGTTGACATTTTATGAAAAGTTGCGACACTTTGGAGCCTCAATTTAAAAACTTTATGTTTGAACTCCCTATATATTCTGCTAAAGTTATATCTACATGTTTGTTATGTTGTAAAAGTTTGAGAAGAGAAGAAATCACGGGCGTTTAGAAAGGGAGGGGGTCAGGCTTGAAAAGTGACAGTAATATAAAAATTTGAAACCCAGTTGCACAAAATGGCAAAATTAGAAATTTTTGTGATTTTCTGTTTTTTGTGGTTTGAAATTAGGTCCGATTCACTTATCAATTGGTTTCCCTATCAAAATATCAATATTGATCTAAATTGTGGGCAAAGCAGTAAAGCACATTTATTTTATCTCATAATTATATTATTTTTATATGCACACAACAGTTCGGAAATGCTGATCATGATCAGCAATCAACCATGTCTCAATTCGTCCAATTTTGGGTACTTTTTTTTCCCCATACTGAATAGGCCCGCTGCCCACTTTCATTTTTAAGCTTCTTTTTCATGTAACTCAATCATTCTTCATTAAATTTTTCCAAAAAATTTAAAAGCACTGAAATGTAATTTCTAAAAAACAAAAGTTCGGCTTTATTTCCTTTAGTTTTTAATTTTTAAACTTTTCCCAAAATTTTCCCCCCAAAACTTTAAAAAAATTTCCCAACCAAACAATTTTTATTTAAAAAGTGCTCTTTTAAAAACGAAAAACTAAAAAGGGCCCCAAAAATGTTGATGAATTTATTGAGTGGGAATTTTTGCAAATTTTTGCTAACTCCCAAAATTTGCATTCGGTTTTTTTGTGTCCCCGAACCCGTTTGAGCCAATCAACCCTGACAATAAGCGGTTTCATTAAAAAAGTGGTGAAACCGCAACACATGGTCAGGCGAAACCGAGACTGCGTGTTGGTTGGACAGGCGTGGATTCATTATCGTAGGTGCTCTGATCACAGCTGAAATCATGGAACCGGATTGACTCCCCGGACCGTAGCTGGACCCTATTTTTGACCAAACAACAGTATTCTTCCCACTCCCTGGTCTGAAGGAAGCGACCTCTGTCCTGATTCTCACTTGTAGATTTTTGAAAGTGCCCTTTATAAAATCAAATTTCATTTTAGCTTTTTTGCACTGTAATTCAATGAAGACCGTATAAAACTTACACGGTCTTCAAAGCAATCTTGGGAGGGTATAATTAAGCGAATGTCCAGTATACCGCAACTTACATGGTCGAGGCGACAGCCAAGACTGTGTAAAATGGACGGAGGCATTGCCGAGTTCATCAAAAACCATACGTCAGCTGAGATCATGAAACCGGATTAATCCCCGACGGAAACAAGTTGTTGGGAGTGGGACCGACTATTATCCGACCAAACAACAGTATTATTTCTTCCTTCTCGGGTCTGACGACCCTCGTCCGGATTCAACGCTTAAGTAGATTTTTAGTGCTCCTTTATAAAATCAAATTTCATTTAAGCTTTTTTGCACTAACAATTCAGTGGGAGACCAAACTTATACGGTCGCTAAAACAAGCTTAGGAGGTATAATGCCTTATCAACATTGTGTCTGCACCACATCTAGCAGTGTACAAAGAGCAACAAGGCACGTCACCCCATCTATAGCTTAATGTGTGTACATAATGTTCAGCTCAGAAGTGTATTATTATTATTAGTTGTTATTGTGAGCTATTGCTTCATCTCACATAGTGGAAGGAGTGGTCAGCTTCAATAAACACTCCTTGCTATCTGGTGGCACTCCACTGTACAAGTAACATGTCTGTTATCTCCTGCTCTAGACTTTTGGTAATAACCTGATATGTGTGTATTTAGAACTTGTGACCTTGTTTACTTGGTTATTTCGGGGAGTCAGGTTCCAGAGCTGGCAGTAATTCCGTGATTTGAACTTTGAATATCGGCCAAAAACTAACGTGAGAGAACTTCCGTTTATTTTGCCATCTAAATTTTCTCGTTCGTTTGTGTATTTATTTCCTCTGATCCTTTTTTTGATTTCGAAGCCTTATCTGAACTCGTTGCTTAAAGTCTGATGTTGTAGCTCTGCTGAATTGCTGATCATTGTTTGATATCTGATCACTGTCTTTATCTCAGATCTTGACTATGAAGCTGCTGGATCTACAACAACTAAAAGGCTTCCCTTCTGCTGTCAATAGACATCTAGACGGCTATAATCCCAGCATCTTTAGATCTCTCACCTGGTAGAACCTTTCCTTCTCAAATCCTGTGCCGGATGTTCAAATGGCTTGGCTCGGGTCTGGGCTTCCTGTCTTCTTACATCATGGTGTACCTGAGTGCGTGTTTCAAGAAGCTGGACTACGTGGTAGTTCGACCCGAGGAAGAGGAGGAGGTGGACTTAGAAGCGAACAAAACCAGCAGCGATCTGGAGATCAAGCAGGTTGAGAAGGACAGTTTGCTTTCTGAGAAGACATCATGCAAGAAGGAGGAGAAAGTGAAGAAGAAGGAGAAGGGAAAGGTGGGGAAGGGTTGCAAGTTCGAGGAGGAAGAAGACGAAGATGTGGTGTATGAGAGAGGAGCAATCATTGGAAGGACTAAGGAGGGTATCCCGATCAGAGTGATGTGATCAATATATCTACCCAAAACATGTACATGGTATATCTCTTTCAGAGCAACAATGCGCACAGGCTTTATGTAAGTAGCCGTTTTCTAATGTAATAATCAATATATTCCTCATCTCCTGTCTTATCAGTCCTGTCACTTAAATGATCCCTTTACTCCATGCATGTTTCAGATCTGACCTATTTTACCTGTGATTTGATTTGTGGGTCAGTGGTTTAGTGGTGTAGTGGTATCGATTTGGGCACAGGATCTAAAGATCATGAGTTAAAATCCCGGCCAGCACCACTGAGCTAAGGAGATTTATTTTGAGCCTATGCAGCCCTACAGTTCACTCAGCCGAGCGTACAAGGTGGAAACTGTGTGGGAGGGGTAAATAAGGCTGCCCATTGCAGCGAAGTCTTGGGCAAATAAAGTATGGATTACTTCCTTGACCGTCACTGGCTTGTTTCCTTTGATTCCTGTCATTGGCTGTACAGCTGTTGGAATAGAAGTAAAAACCTTAAAAGTGATGGCCTGGCTCATGCAAACATCAATTAGCTAATTAGGCTTTTTATTAGCTCTATTGGATAATGAAGGATTTAAATTGAATCAACCTCGCAGACAAAAGCCATTTAAAGGGTCAAAAGCGTAAAAAAGCGTAAAACGCGACAAAATCAAAAGCGCCAGTGAGTTCAAAAATGCGTAAAACGCGACAAATGGCGCCCAAAGTGTCGAAATATGCGATAAAATGTGCCAAAAAGTGGCAAAATGCGCCAAAAAGCGTCAAATGCGCCAAAAAAACGTCAAAATGGCCAAAAACGTCAAAATGCGACAAAAGGGTCAAAACGCGACAAAACACGTCAAAGAGTACCCAAAATTGCGTCAAACGCGACAAAGCGCGTCAAAAACTGTCCAAAATGCGACAAATTGTGCCAGACTATGTCAGAATGGTGCAAATACAAAAAGTGTCGAAACGCGACAAAAAGTGACAAAAAGCGCCGAGAATGTGTCAAAACATGCAAGAAAAATGACAAACTGAAAATGTCGCCGTCCCCCTAGAAATGGGGGGTTTTGATATTACATACAATGACAATTCCCATCCCGGAGCCCGGGAACGTGCTAGCCTCGGCCTGCAGCTCCCTCTCCTGGGCACGCCTGGGCCCTCGCTGGCCCATCCCCCATCTAGTAGTAGAAGTAGCTATGACAATCTGAGCATTACAGTCTGTGTTGCAGGTATTGGAACTCTTGACTACAGCTGGTGCAGCGGAGGCGTGGATTGGATTGGTGGGAGTGAGCCGGACTGGTGCAGGATCCCCGGAGTACATTTGGGATACCGGCTCAAATGAGCACCCTCTCCCGGCGCACAACACTTTCCTGAACTTTGAACATTCTCCTGACTTCAAACCAACGAAATGGTAGGTCCCACCATTCATCACCGTGAGTCTGAAACTGAGAAGATAGAGCACACCAACAAGTCTTAATAGGACGGCAAGAGATCAAAACAATGGAATTTGTCCACGCAATTTCTCACCGATTTATATTCTATTTCCAGGGAAGCAGACAGCAGACGATCTAACTCTGAATCTGATGAATTGTTGGATTCTAAGGCAGACAATAGCTACTCAATCACTCCTAGTTATGTTACAGAGAATAAGATCTCTGCGTCAGGAAAGATCATCAATCCTGGTACACCTAACGAATCTGAAATGACAAGGAGTACATCTGTGGTATCCCACGTTATCCTCGACAGTGGCATGTACCAAGAAGCAAACTCCACTTCATATTCTGGATTCATCTGTTCCACATACGAACTAGGAGATGAAGACTACAACAGCTGGTACACTTCGCATCATGCCAGTGCAGATACGTTCCCAACTGAAGATCCCATCTCCATGCCACTGGAAGAAGAAGGAGATGGACCTTGTGAAACTTGTGGTCTGGATGGACTGAAGCGCTCCCCCGAGCTGATGAAGGAATACGTTTTGTGGGTGGTTGAGCGTTACAGCAAAGTGATGCAACCCTTCCTGGTACTGACTCGTGAGGGCGAATTCACATACGAAGAAGCGGAGAGGGAGTGTGCTTTGGCTCACTTCAAAGAGGGCCAGAACCGTTACTATCGTCCGGCACTTCTAGTGACAAAAGAGTTGAATGATGAGGTAATTAATTGGCCTATGCCATGTTCGTGAAGACCTATACCACTAAAAATTAAACTGAAAATTAACACTGCACAATGTAGCAATCTACAGACCTTTCCTTCTCACAAACAGTGCAAGAAGAACAGAGTCCACGAAGAATAAATCACACACGACACTATAACTACTTATCGTAGGAGGGTATGGTGTGGGTTTTGCCATTTTTTTCTTTTTAAAGCAAGGGTAGTTGCATTGCTGATTCCTAATCCTCTAGCTCTGATTATCTGACAGGTTAATAAATCCCTCAGGCATCAGCGGAACTCTTTTCTCAAAAGGTACATGAAGCTTGGATAGGACTTCGTAAAACTGATGGAAAAATGAGTTGGAGCGCAGAGCTTGATTTGAATTCCGAGGAATACTTCATGAACAACATGGGAGAGGACTTGTCCTGTCTGGGCTGCGGGAAAATCTCAGATAATACTGAGCTAGGAGTGCTAGCAGATGATACTGGAGACTGGAGGATAGCTCCTACACATTACTCTACTACGGCAGTAGTGTGCATGGATGTGACACCTCTCTACTTGCGTTCAGCATTAATGGAGTTCTCCACTCAACGTTACCCGTCATCTATCAATTATCACGCCTATCACATTAAAAGCAGATCAGACAGGCTTGCTGAAGAGTACACGTGGACGTTCTGTTATAAGCTGTCTATGGATCTTGCTGTTTTTCCAACAAGATACTTACAAGAAAAGGTTAGATAGAAAATATTATTACCCTGCAGTGCAATTACTTTTATTATTACCCTGCAGTGTAACTACTTTTCGAATTTTTGAGCAATATTAATCATGTAATATCACCGTACCCAGCAGTTGAATTACTGTCAAGTGTGTAATTACTATACCTCAACTGTTGAATTACTATTCAAGTGTTGAATTACTATTGCCAGCTGTTGAATTACTACTGTTGAGTTACTACCAATTTTCTGAAACGGCCATTCGCACGATTCTAACCTATTTGCTATCTCTGTGCGGATGTAAATAGGAGAATAATAAGCTCCCATGATATCTGTTATCGCACTTTTCATATTAAAAACGATTCGATATAATCTATTCTAAACCGTATATATACTGTAAAACAAGATAAAATAGCGATAAGGAGCACATAATGTTCGCTACGATTTATGTTATATTCTTAAATATGGCACATTCGGTAGCACAAGATAAAGTAAATAGGAGCACAATGTATAAAATACGATATATTTAAACGATATTACAGGGCAACACAAGATAAAGATAAAATAGATAGAAGGAACACTATCGTATACACCTAAATGGCGCCACCCAGACGGGCTTGATAACTCCATCCGTGTTTCAATGTTTATTTATCTAGTCTTAGAGATATAACGCAGACTTGTGGCGCCATATATAGGGTGTATTGCTCCGTTTTATCAAATTCAACTACATTATTTCTGTGCGCCGTCATTTCTATCTGTCAGTGTTCGTTACTTATTTTAGATCGGGATGAAGATAATGATTATGGCGCAAAACTTATTGTTCAACTGAGGCGTACATACTCATACATACATTCTAAAGATTTAGCTGACTTCATTTACATGTGATCGTGTTTATCTTTAAGGGCAGATTCTATACGAGATCTGCATAAGATTGTAGCTCTCGAGTCAGTTTTTATTAATGTTTGTGGTGTGAATTGTTTTGTTTTCGATTGAGTACTTAACTTTCATGGTTCAATTTTTTATGGCAATGAAAGATCAAAACAAAATTTTTGTAAAGTACATATACATACACTACGCTATGCACAAACAGTATGTATCAATGCTGGGCGCTGGTTGTATCATTTGGACTTTTGAACTTATTCGCTGAATTGACCCCGATACGATGATGATGTGATTCTGACTTTTACAAATCACTGGCAAATTTGTCCAAAATTCTGGCCTGTTTCAATTATGAAATAGTGTACCCATTATTCATAAAACATTGAGTTCGAATACCTAAGTTTCAAACCGTCTACTTTGATTGATGCGTATATGGCAGGGTAATAATACAGTAAATACACACTTGGGTGTGTAAATTACCATCGTAATTGCACTCGCAAGCTCGTGCAATTACTCCAATAAATGCACTCGCAAGCTCGTGCATTTATTGCATGAATTCCACTCGCAAGCTCGTGGAATTAATGTGGTAATTACACTCCCAAGTGTGTATTTACCGTATAGAATTTTTGAGCAATATTAATCATGTAATATCACCGTACCCAGCAGTTGAATTACTGTTCAAGTGTGTAATTACTGTATCCCAACTGTTGAATTACTATTCAAGTGTTGAATTACTATTCCCAACTGTTGAATTACTACTGTTGAATTACTACAAATTTTCTGAAACGGCCATTCGCACGATTCTCACCTATTTGCTATCTCTTTGAGGATGTAAATAGGAGAATAATAAGCTTCCATGATATCTGTTATCGCACTTTTCATATAATAAACGATTCGATATAATTTATTCTTAACCGTATAATACTGTGACACAAGATAAAATAGCGATAAGGAGCTCAATGTGTTCGGTACGATATATTATGAGATCTTTATCTTATACTTTATCTTATACTTTATCTTAATGGTACATTCGGTAGCACAAGATAAAGTAAACAAGGAGCACAGAAGATAAAATACGATATATAAACGATATTATAGGGAACACAAGATTAAAGATAAAATAGATAAAGGGACGCTATCGTATATGGCGCCACCCAGACGCGCTTGATAACTCCATCCGTGTTTCAATGTTTATTTATCTAGTGTTAGAGATATAACGCAGACTTGTGGCGCCATATATAGGGTGTATTGCTCCGTTTCATCAATTTCAATTACATTATTTCTGTGCGCCGTAATTTCTATCGGTCAGTGTTTGTTTCTCATATGATTGTAGCTCTCGAGTCAGTTGTTAATGGTTGTGGAGTGAATTGTTTTGTTTTCGATTGAGTGCCTAATTAAAACTTTCATGATTCATGTTTTTTATGGCGATGGAAGATCATAACAAAATTTTTGTTAAAGGTGCATGACGCGAAAAAAACAACTTTGCTTAAAATAGTAGCAGATCACTAGTGGATCACTTCTACGTATATCCCGCAACGCGTGCCTAATTAGATCACCCTCATAAGAGCCCTCAAAGATTCCGATTTCTGCAGCAATACAGCACCCTGCGCTGCATATCAATATCAACAACAGTACGCTAGAGATACAGCGAGGCTAATTGCATTATAATTACAGTCTTGGTACTACATTCCACTTTTCACCCGCATAATTATGACATTGATTAATATCATTTGATTCACCAGGCTGAAAAATTTTAAAAAACAAATGCTTTATGCGACAAAATGAACAGTTTCAACAGTTAATTCAATCTTTTTTGACTGGATCACTATAGCCAGTGTAATTTCCATGTGGGTCCAGAGTGAACTGGTGTTGGAGTGTGGAGATGCTCAACGAACTGGTGTCAGAGTGCACTGCTCTCAGAGTGCATTGGACATTGGTGTGAAACTGAACTGGTGTCACAGTTGGGTGCTGGTGCCCGAGCGCACTGCTGACAGAAGGCACCAGTGTCAGAGTGAATGGTGTCAAGAGTGCAATTAATGGTGTCACTGTAATTAGAGTTTACTGGTGTCAGGCTCAGAGTGCGCTTGTATCAGAATGTACTGGTAATGGTGTTAGAGTAAACTCGTGTCAGAGTGCGCTACTGTCAAAACACACTCATATTTCAGAGTGACGTGGTGTTAGAGTGCACTGGTGTCAGAGTGTACTGTTGTCAAATGCGCTGGTGTCCGAGTGATGTGGTGTCTGCAGAGTGCACTGGTGTCAGAGTGCACTCCAGAGTCAAAGAGTCAGAGTGTACTGGTGCTAGAGTGCACTATAATTAGAGTTTCAATGTGGTGTCAGACTCAGGGTGTGTTTGTATAAGAGAGTGCTGGTGTTGCAGTGTACTGGTGTCAGAGTGCACTGGTCTTATGGTCTAAGAGTGCGCTGGTGTCAGAACCGATTGGTGTCAGAGTGGACTGGTGTCAGATCAGAGTGCACTGGTTTCGGAGTGCATTGGTCTAGGAGTGCGCTGGTGTCTGAGTGTACTTGTCAGAACGCTGAAGATTCGTACTATTGTTGAAACTTGAAATGCATAGTTTAATTCGTTTTTAACTATTAAGCTATTATTATGGTAATTAAAAAGTTCGAAAAAACCTTATTACAGTGTGTTAACAAGAGAACATAATTAGCCGAGGTGTATAAAACGAGAAACATGTATTTTACAGCACAACATGACACTAAACACGAACAGAAACATGGAACGCAATGTAAACAATACATGATCAGAGGCGAAGGTGCTGTATTGCTGCATCCGGCACAAATTAGTTTATCCAATTAGACCGGTAATACATGAAACTTACACGCCCATACTTACCACAAGTTTTTGTTATGCTATAAGGATCACATTAAGCCAATAAAATGTATATGTTAATTTTTCATGATTATCGCGTCATACACTTAGGAGTATGCATCAATTCTGGGCGCTGGAATTCTATCATTTGCACTTTTGAATATAATCGCTGAATTGACCCCGACACGATCATGAGTTTGACTTCATCACTGGCAAATTTGTCCAAAATTTTCGCCTAGTTCAATTATGAAATATTGTTCCACTGTACCTATTCTTCATAAAACATCGATTTCGAATACGTAATACGTTCATTCATATGTTTCTAAGTTTCAAACCGTCTCCTTTGATTGCTGCATATATGGCAGGGTAATAATACAGTAAATACACACTTGGGTGTGTAAATTACCATCGTAATTGCACTCGCAAGCTCGTGCAATTACTCCAATAAATGCACTCGCAAGCTCGTGCATTTATTGCATGAATTCCACTCGCAAGCTCGTGGAATTAATGTGGTAATTACACACCCTAGTGTGTATTTACCGTATATAATTCCTTTTCAATTCTCAATGATATAACAAATAACAATACCAACATATTTTAATAAACCACCAAAACCGTTGGACGGTTGGTCTAGTAACCCCCCGCTGGTTTGGACTTTGGATGTGGTCAGTTCACTTTGCCTCTTTTCAGGTTCGGTTGTAATCCAAACCCGGGGGGGGGGTAACTAGACCAACCGTCCAACGGTTTTGATGGTGATATCTTGACAGATTTATGTAGTTCAAACCAATTTAACTTGCCCAAAGGCAGTCCGCAGTTAGAACCCACGTAACGTGCCCTAACATAGTCTCGAACCCACGTTAATAGCCTACACAAGTCCAACCCACGTAACTCACCCTTGAAGTCTAAAACTACGTTATTCTAACTTGGAATGACTAGAATTAATTTCTACAAATCTTCCACGTGAACTCACGTGCTGAAATGTAGCACCCAGATCTAATTTCACGTGCATTTGTCGTATTTGAAATCATTTCAAAGAAATTAAGAAATTACCTTAGGAGGTCTATTTATAAAGGTTGTAATTTGGGGATTTTTCGAAAAAATCCCCATATTTTCAACCTACCAAAATTTTGCCCGCCACAATTTTACTCCCCTGATTTATTCAACCCAAGCTGAAAATTTCGGACCATCTGTATTTTAAAAAAGCAATTTTTTTATTTTGTTTAGAAGGAAGATAATTTTTAAAATCAATTTTTAAAACAAAAATTCAAAATTTGAAAGAATTAATAAAGAAAATAGAAGACGATCAAAAATTGATTGTTAAATTTAAAAATTTAAACATTTTTCCTTTTTTTGCAAAAAATCTTTCATTTGTCACAAAAAAAGGGAAAACAAAAATTTTTTTTGGGGGGAAAATTTTTATTTTAAAAATCCCAATTTTTAACCAAATTTTAAAACCCAAATTGACCAAAAAAAGACCCCCAAGGGTTCAGCTAAATATAAATTTTGAACCATTGGGGTTTTTAAGGGCCCCAAAAGAAAAAATTATTTTTTCCCCAGGGGGAAAATTCACCCTGGAACCCAACCTATACCCCCGCACCTCACCGCGGGGGGGTGTTCGACCTGACCAGGGCAGAAATAGACAAAAAGTCCCAAACCCTAGTCAAAAAAATTGTAAGAGCAAAAGATGCTTTTGGGAAGGATTTAAATGATTACAAATTTTACTATGGAAAAATTCCCTTTTTTCTGTTAAAAATTTAATGGATGAATTTTTCTTGTATAAAAAAAACACAACTGGCCATTTAGTTCCATTGTCCTTTAGGGGATCATTTTCCTGGGAAAATCAAATGGGAAACAGCCCCATCTAACTAAATTATCAACGTTCCCGGGATAGCCCCATTTGGATAAAATTGTAGAAACCATTCTGATGCAACCCCAAAAATTGGGAAAAAGAGTATTTTATCGTTCCCGGGGGGAAAGGGGGCGGTAAGCTGTAGGGGGGCCCCGACCGGGTTTTGGCAATAAACAACGGGGACTTTGGGCTTTCAAAAAAGGATTATGAACCTCAAGAGAGTAATTCGGGCTTCTGTGCCTTTTTTAGACTTCCTTGAAAATAGCAGGGGGGTAAAATTTTTGAAATAAAGGTTTGGAAATGATTTTTAAAACAGGTGAGATAAACTTTCATTTACCCAAATTCCTACCTTCATGTCCATACACAACAGTTCCCATTGACATACCACCCCCATAACAGTCTACACTCTACGCTCACTAAATAAGTAAATACATTCAGTGACATCCATTGATATACTTCAATAGGTACTAAAAAATAATCACAGGGGCCTTACTAAGATAGTAAATATTTTGATACTTTTAACGCAGATATCTAGACAAATCAACCATTTAAGCAGCAGCTAGGTTGAAGGAATAATGGAGTTACCAACGTCCAACATTCCAATTTCTTGGGCAAGCAGATTTGGACTAACCTTTTAACAATGGCAAAATGCAAATATGAGATCAGTACATCCGGGTAAAATCTTGAAATACTAAAATATTTCATAAAATCCATCCTTTCTTTCATATTCTCAGTAAATACTAATTCAGTTAATCAGGTAATCCGCATTCTACATCCATGCAGAGTTTTTCAGCAGCTTTAAGCTAAAGAGCTAAAGTAATAGAGTAACCAAGAGAACCTGAAACCTTTGACATTTGGCACTTGGCTACGTTGGACTTTTGGAAACAGAAATTTCTCATTTTCAATGGAACTTTGGACGTCTTAGAACTGATATGGAGTGAGGAATTTATTTATTATCAATTATTGATCAAAATCCCCTCATCTTACGTACATAGAAGGGAAGAGTCAACAAGCAAATAACAACGAAGCAACAATATACCCCTCCCAAGCTTGTTTTAGCGACCGTGTAAGTTTGGTTATACGGTCTCCACTGAATTACAGTGCAAAAAAACTTAACATGAAATTTGATTTTATAAAGGAGCACTCAAAAATCTACTAAAGCGTTGAATCCGGACGAGGGTCGTCAGACCCGAGTGGGAAGAAATACTGTTGTTTGGTCAGAGAAGCAGAGAATAGTAGGCCCCAGCTATTTCCGGTCGGGGTATAATCCGGTTCCACGATCTCAGCTGTGACCGTATACCTTCGATAATGAACTCGGCACGCCTCGTCCATTATCCAACTTACACAGTCTCGGCTGTCGCCTCGACCATGTAAGTTGCGGTATACGGTCTCCACTTCGACATGTAACCGCTTAATAACAGGTGAGAAAAGTAGGACTACAGAAACTGTCTGAATTGTGACACCACTATCGTAATTTCTATTTTCTGAAAGTCCTGTCCCTGAAAGCAAACTGTATTGGACATTACTTGGTGAAACACAACATGACCATTGGGGGTCCTTGTGTCCATAATTATTTCCGACAAATAATTTGTGAAATCTGATTGCTTCATGTATGGATTCGGGAGTTTTACGATGATATGCCTCAACAGGTCTACAGGGAACGAAAATGGCAGACTCCGTGATTAACGAAAGCATGAGCACCAGTTAAGCATAAACACGTAACCAGTAACCGCAAAAATGAAGAATTTGTGGATGGATATTAGATATTGGCAAAACCAATTCAACAAGCAAATACAAAATTTACAATTCGACGAAATTCATTATTGAAAGAGACTGTGTGAACTAAAGGAGACATTATTCGTTCGTAGAACAATGATATATTTTTTTGCAGGGCAAACATCGCAGGTTGATTTCACCATTTTGCCATTTAACCATGATATAAAACTAGACTCCCATTATGCTTGTGCGAAACCATTACCTAGAAATTTCTATACGTATCTGTTAAAGTCCGTCTGGTGTCTAGCCATTTTTACTTAGCTGTTATATCGATACCATGCTATCATGAGCTAATATTGCTTATAATGTTATATTTTCTAATTGAGAGGGTGATAATTTCAAAATTTCGTGAAAATTGCATTTTAGAACTCAACCAAAATACCATATTTTCATTTTGTAAATTGTGGCAACAAAACAGAAAGAAGAAATCGGACTTGACTAATGTAAATTGAAGTTCATAAAGGAAGTTCCCAGACACTAGACAGTTGCAAACTCGTAATTCAGCCCGAGGATTCTAGCAGATTTGCAATTCTACTCGGGCGAAATGAGGAATGGGACTCATTCACACCCACGTGCATTGGAGACCTAGTGCCTCGTAGAGAGCTCTCCAATGCTAGGACACACAAGACCTGATCTCGCATCTCCATCCCCTAGTGAAAGGACTGGTGACGGAGAGGACGGCTAAACGAAAACTGGTGGGAGAGTAAAGGAACTGGTCAGGGATTGAGGGACTGGTGGAAGAATGAAGGAACTGGTCAGGGATTGAGGAGAATGGTGGGGGAGTGAAGGAACTGGTCAGGGATTGAGGGACTGGTGGGGGAGTGAAGGAACTGGTCAGGGATTGAGGAGACTGGTGGGAGAGTAAAGGAACTGGTCAGGGATTGAGGAGACTGGTGGGGGAGTGAAGGAACTGGTCAGGGATTGAGGGACTGGTGGAAGAATGAAGGAACTGGTCAGGGATTGAGGGACTGGTGGGGGAGTGAAGGAACTGGTCAGGGATTGAGGAGACTGGTGAACTGGTCAGGGATTGAGGAGACTGGTGGGGGAGTGAAGGAACTGGTCAGGGATTGAGGGACTGGTGAGAGAGTGAAGGAACTGGTCAGGGATTGAGGAGACTGGTGGGGGAGTGAAGGAACTGGTCAGGGATTGAGGGACTGGTGGGGGACTGGTCAGGAATTGAGGGAGAATGAGAGTGAAGGACTGGTCAGGGAATTTGAGAATGGGGGAATGAAGGAGGAGACTGGTGGGGGGAGAATGAAGGAACTGGTCAGGAATTGAGGAGAATGGTGGGAGAGTGAAGGGACTGGTCAGGGATTGAGGAGAATGGTGGGGGAATGAAGGAACTGGTCAGGGATTGAGGAGAATGGTGTGGGAGTGAAGGAACTGGTCAGGGATTGAGGAGAATAGTGGGGGAGTGAAGGAACTGGTCAGGGATTTAGGGACTGGTGGGGGAGTGAAGGAACTGGTCAGGGATTGAGGAGACTGGTGGGGAGTGAAGGAACTGGTCAGGATTTGAGGAGAATGGTGGGGGAATGAAGGAACTGGTCAGGAATTGAGGAGAATGGTGTGGGAGTGAAGGAACTAGTCAGGGATTGAGGAGAATAGTGGGGGAGTGAAGGAACTGGTCAGGGATTTAGGGACTGGTGGGGGAGTGAAGGAACTGGTCAGGGATTGAGGAGACTGGTGGGGGAGTGAAGGAACTGGTCAGGGATTGAGGAGAATGGTGTTGAGGAGACTGCAGTGGGAAGGAACTGGTCAGGGATTGAGGAGAATGGTGTGGGAGTGAAGGAACTGAGGAGAATAGGATTGAGGAGAATAGTGGGGAGTGAAGGAACTGGTCAGGGGACTGGGTGGGGGAGTGAAGGAACTGGTCAGGGATTGAGGAGAATGGTGTGGGAGTGAAGGAACTAGCCAGGGATTGAGGAGAATGGTGTGGGAGTGAAGGAACTGGTAGGATTGAGGAGAATAGTGGGGGAGTGAAGGAACTGGTCAGGGATTTAGGGACTGGTGGGGGACCGAAGGAACTGGTCAGGGATTGAGGGACCACAGAATGAAGGAACTGGTCAGGGATTGAGGAGAATGGTGGGGGAGTGGACTGGTCAGGAAGAAGGAACTGGTCAGGATTGAGGAGACCAGAGTGAAGGAACTGGTCAGGGATTGAGGAGACTGGTGGGGGAGTGAAGGAACTGGTCAGGGATTGAGGGACTGGTGGAAGAATGAAGGAACTGGTCAGGGATTGAGGAGAATGGTGGGGGAGTGAAGGGACTGGTCAGGGATTGAGGAGACTGGTGAGAGAGTGAAGGAACTGGTCAGGGGTTGAGGGACTGGTGGGAGAATGAAGGAACTGGTCAGGGATTGAGGAGAATGGTGTGGGAGTGAAGGAACTGAGGAGAATAGGATTGAGGAGAATAGTGGGGGAGTGAAGGAACTGGTCAGGGATTTAGGGACTGGTGGGGGAGTGAAGGAACTGGTCAGGGATTGAGGAGAATGGTGTGGGAGTGAAGGAACTAGCCAGGGATTGAGGAGAATGGTGTGGGAGTGAAGGAACTGAAGAGAATAGGATTGAGGAGAATAGTGGGGGAGTGAAGGAACTGGTCAGGGATTTAGGGACTGGTGGGGGACTGAAGGAACTGGTCAGGGATTGAGGGACTGTTGGGAGAATGAAGGAACTGGTCAGGGATTGAGGAGAATGGTGGGGGAGTAAAGGGACTGGTCAGGGATTGAGGAGACTGGTGAGAGAGTGAAGGAACTGGTCAGGGATTGAGGGACTGGTGGGAGAATGAAGGAACTGGTCAGGGATTGAGGAGACTGGTGAGAGAGTGAAGGAACTGGTCAGGGATTGAGGAGACTGGTGAAGGACTGGTGTGAGAGTCATGGAACTGTTCAGGAACTGAGGAGACTGGTAATTAGGGTCGTATATGCCCTGATCTGTAACACAGTGTGAAGTAAATAGTACACTAGGTCTGAGAACGTTATTCGGTAGTTCATAGGTCCGAGATACACCAAAAAAAAACTTTCCAAAATCGGAGTTGGGGAACCCCCATTTTTGAACCCCTTTTCTCCGTAAAGGGCATGAACTTCGAGCGACCATATCTCGGCTTCTGATTGAGATACAGAACTCAACAAATGCACAAAACTATGCACAATGAGCACATTATAGGGGGTAGAACGTGATTTTGAGGTCGTACCTCTTTTCGTTTACGAGTTATCGCCAAAAAAACCCTTTTTATCCCTACGCATATGACCAAAACTGCCCCTTTGTCGTAAATAAGAACTGAAGGTCTTACAGAACTAAACAAATACACTAGGCTATGCAGAATGAGCGCATTATGGGGGGTAGAACGTGGTTTTGAGGTCGTACCTCTTTCCGTTCTCGAGTTATCGCCAAAAAACCTTTACCCCTACCGCCAAAAAAAAAAAAAAAAGTATGACCAAAATTGCCCCTTTGTCATAAATAAGAACTGAAGGTCTTACAGAACTAAACAAATACACTAGGCTATGCAGAATGAGCACATTATGGGGGTAGAACGTGGTTTTGACGTCGTACTTTTCGCTTCTCGAGTTATCACCAAATAAAACCTTTAAATTAGCACCTTGCAAAGGGCCAATTTGCTCCTTTGCTGTAAATGAGAACTCAAGGTCTTCCAGAACTATACAAAATATACGCTAGGCTATGCAGAATGAGCACATTATAAATGTTTCAGCCTAAGTTATAACGAAAAACTTCAGGTAAATAATTGGTGATTGATCGATAATGCCTATTATTGCAATCGGAACAATCATATTATTGGATAGACGGCTTACCAGAAGTAAGAATAAGGTTGAAACTGCTTTAATTTCTCTCAATCTTCTTATCTCTGGAAAATATGCTCCATCCGTGCTGCAATTTTGAATCAACCCAGTCTCTTAACTCTAGAAGGTTATTCTATGGATAAAAAGGGATGGAGGAAACTATTGTGTCACTATGATAACAAATTTATGTACCTGAAGCATTTACTGTATAAGATTTACTGTATTTCTATTGAACAAATCGCGATATTATGCAATCATTGAAATAACAAAACTTACATTGTAGCAAGAAAAGAAAACGATAGACAGTGCTTTCTCTGAATCACTCAGCTCATTGATTTGTCTGGTTTTCTTTTTTCTGAATTTGAGATTATTCATTCTATTGCAAAGAGCGTTAAAGCTCATTTGGGCAAAAAGGGAAGATACGAAAGTGATGTACCGGTAGGTTGTCAAAAACCAATAAAGCAATAAGTATACCTACCAAGGGTTTACGGAATTATATGGCGAAAAAGTACTGATTTAAATCCTTCGAGGAATCATGGGGTTGTCGTCAAATTTTTGGGTATATGTAATACAACCAGTTCGCAGGAAAAAAATTCCTGTTAGAAAGTTAAATGCTTCCTCACCTTATCTGTAATAACTGATCGAATAGTTAGTTCCTATCTACTCAATGCGAGTTTTGCTTGAATTTGGGGTAAAAAAGCTTTTTCATCTACTCAATGAGGTCAGGACAATTATTGTCGGTTATTAGGATACCTACAAACTTAAACGCATGGATGATATAGTATTATCATTCACCCAGTTCGTTTGCCGAACTTTTTAAGAGAAGATTGTGTGGCTAATTAGTGATTTACTAAATTTGTGTGTGCTGTAATGTGTGATGCTTTACAGTTTGAAGGCGAGTGACTTGAATTGGCATCTCGTGTGTGATTTCTGGTTGATTTAAACAGTTCTATTGTCATCATTAATTAGTATTTATTTCATAGCCCTTATAATGGGTACCCCACCGCGGTTTTGAACAAACAAACGAAAGGATTTAATAAAACATGTTACCTGAGAAGGGTAATTTAAACCATGCTTAGGGTAAAATGGTTTTCGACGATAACTTGAGAACGCAAAGAGGTCTGACCCAAAAACCCCTTTACCCCACATAATGTGCCCGCCAAACCCGGGGTTTTTGTATGGTTCAAGACCTTTGTTTTATTCAAGGCAAAACCCAAAAATTTTAAATTTGGGGCAAGGGGAAAATTTTGGGTTTGGGAAACTCAAGAACGGAAAGAGGGGAAAAAACTCAAAACCAATTCTCACCCCCTAATTTCCCATTCTCATAGCCCAGGGATTTTTTAGTTTTGGGGAAGATTTTGCCCCCTTTTAAAAAAGGGGAAAATTTTTATATAGAAGGTAAAGGTTTTTTAAGATAACCGAGAACGGAAAGAGGAAAGGGCCCAAAAAACCCCGTTTTACCCCCCCTAATGCGCCCATTCTGGAAAAATAGGATTTTTTTAGTTCAAGACCTTCAGTTCTTATTTAAACAAGGCAATTTTTAATATATGCCTAGGGGGGGGTTTTTTTAACTCGAAAAAAGAAAAGAGGAAGACCTTAAAACCAAGTTCCCCCCCCTATAATGTGCTCACAGTATAGTTTAGTGCATTTGTTGAGTTCTGTATCTCAACCAGAAGCTGAGATATAGTCACTGAGTTCATGCCCCTTTGCTTATGAAAAGGGGTTCAAAATGGGGGTTCTAACCCGATTTTGGAAAGTTTTTTTCGGTATCTCTGAACCTACATGAACTACCGAAAAACTTTCTCAGACCTAGTGTACTATTTACTTCACACTGTGTTACAGTCCTACCCTTATTATGGTGAGGGAGTAAAGATGAAGCAGGTACCTACAAAATATGTAGCACCAAACAATTCCCAGAAAGCCATGTACACGCCAGTTAGGCACCCTAACCTTACTATACGTGTATGCTCTTTATTATTCACCAACCACATCCACTTGGATCCTGATATTTTACCAAATCTTCAATATGCAAATGGAGGAGCACAAGGCCAGAGAGTAATGTAGGCAGCTACGTACGTGGGTAGACCCTGACATTCGTACCTATTTCTAGATTCTTCGTTCAAAACATGTCCTTGTTATATTATCGTAGTCGTGAGTTAGGTAATATCAAGTAAAATGAATTTTAAAAACTTAGTAAATTATATGTCAGTCGTCATTTCAAACGTTTCAAAAGTTCAAAGAAGTTTTGATATTATGGAGCAGGTCGAGAACTCCCTTTATCCGACTTTTTTGAGTTTTTGGCAAGATAACAGGGGGAACTTAACCCATGCCCCAAATAGTGTTGACCAAAAAAGAGTATGTTTATTTCCAATTTTTGGCCCGCCGTTAAAAAGAATGAATATGAAAAAATTTTATTGGGGCCATTTTTTTCGTACGGGTAGGTTCTGATTTTTTTTCCCCCAATACCAGTTTTAATTTAAAATTTATTTTCAACTTCACAACAAACAAAGATATCGCGTCTATTTAAATTTTGGTTAACAATCAGCTGCTTTATCATGATTCGAACGTTATTGCCTTTTAAAAAAATTTCAAAATTTTTCACCCCTTTCGGGCCCCAAAGCCCAAACTCAGTCCGCCCGTTGAGGTACGTCCGAACAACCCATGCCTGATAACGAGTTTGATTTTTGAAAAAGTTTTTGATGCGAAATTATCCCGGGCTGCGGGGAACGTTAATTGTTTAAAACACGAAATATCCGGAGAAATTGCGGAACGAATTCGAAACGTGAAACGAAAAGCCTCGACTAATAGTTTTTTGGGGAAAAAGAAGTATAGAAAAGTACATGGGGTATAACTCGTAATTTTTAGAAACCTCAAAAACGACGTACTGATATAATGGCTTAGTCATTTCCGTTATTTAGTTGAGAGCATGTAAATTTACTCTGGGGCGGGAAGAATAGGAGCCGCAGATGACGTCATTATCATGTCTTACAATGGTGGCGATGACCCGACCTTCACCCCGGGGGCATTATAAAACGCACGACGAACTTCCGAGAGTTCTTTTCCAAGGTCAAAAAAGTACCTTGTTTATTTTTGATCTCGTATATCTGATTACTGACTTTAATATAAACAAAAAGGGATATTATATTTAAATAGGGAGTACGTTA
>WFMF01000426.1:0-156644 GCA_011033025.1 Beroe forskalii
AAAAACCCGGGGGTTTTAAAAAAAAATTTTTTTTTTAAAAAAAAAATTTTTGGGGGTTTGGGAAAAAAAAGGGGGTTTTTTCCCTTTTGGGCCCAAAATTTTTTCAAAAAACCCTTTTTTTTAAAAAACCCCCAAAAAGGGGGAAAAAAAATTTTTGGGGAAAAAAAAAAGGGTTTTTTAAAAAAAAAAAAAAGGGTTTTAATTTTTTTTTTTTTTAAAAAAAAAAAAAATTTTTTTTTTTAACCCCTTTGGGGGTTTTTTTTAAAAAAGGGCTTTTTTAAGGTTTTTTTTTAAAAAAAGGGTTTTTTTTTAAAAACAAAAAAAAAAATTTTTTTTTCCCCTTTTTTAAAAATTTTTTTTTAAATTTTTTTTTTTGGGGTTTTTTCCCCCAAAAAAAAATTTTTAAAAAAAAAAAAAAAAAAAAAAAAAAGGGGGAAAAATTTTTGGGTTTGGGGGCTTTTTTTCCCCAAAAAAGGGTTTTTTTTTAAAAAAAAAGGGGGTTTTTAAAAAAAAAAAACCCCCCCCAAAACAGAAAAAAAAAACGGGAAAATTTTTTTTTTTTGGGGAAAAAAAATTTTTTTTAAAAAAAAAAAATTTTTAAAAAAGGGTTTTTAACCCCTTTTAAAAAAAAAAGGGTTTTTTTTTAAGGAAAAAAAATTTTTTTTTTTTTTTTAAAATTTTTTCCCCCCCAAAAAGGAAAAACAAAAAAAAAGGGGGGGTTTTGGGGGGGGGAAAAAAACCCCCTCAAAATTTTTTTTTCCCCAAAAGGGGGTTTTTTTTTTTGGATCCTTTTTTTTTACCCCGGGGGGTTTTTTTAAAAAAACCCTTAAAAAAAAAAAAAAAATTGGGGGGAAAATTTGGGTTTTTTTTTTTTTTAAAAAAAAAAAAAAAAACCCCCCCCGGGGGTTTTGGGTTTTTTTGGGGGGAAAATTTTTTTCCCCCCCCTTTTTTTAAAAAATTGGGGGGGGGGGGGAAAAAAAAAAAAAAAAAAAACCCCTTTAAAAAAATTTTAAAATTTTTTTTTTTTTTTTCCCCCCCCTTGGGGGGGGGAAAAATTTTTAACCCCAAAAATTTTTTCCCCTTTGGGGGGGGAAAGAAAAAAATTTTAAAGGGAAAAAATTTTTTTTCCAAAAAAGGAAAAAAAATTTTTTTTTGGGTTTGGGTCCCTAAAATGAAAAATTTTTTTTTGGGGGAAAAAGGGGTTTGGGAAAAAAAGGGTTTCCCAAAAAAAAAAATTTAAAACGGAAACCTTTTTAAAGGGGAAAAATTTTTGGGGAAAAAAAATTTTAAAAAAACCCCCCCCCCCCAAAAAAAATTTTTAAAAAAAAATTTTTGTTTTTTTTGGGGAAAATGGGGGTTTTTTTTTAAAAAAAGGGGGGGAAAAAATCTTGGGCCCCTTTTAAAGGGCCTTTTTTTCCCTTTTTTTAAAAAAATTTTTTTAAAAAAAAAAAAATTTTTGGGGGAAAAAAAAAAACCCCCAAAAAAATTTTTAAACCCAAAAAAAAAAAAAAAATTTTTTAAAAAAATTTTAACCCCCCCTTTTTTTTCGTTTTGGGGGGTTTAAAAAAAATTTTTTCCTTTTTTGGGGGGGGCCCCAAAAAAAAAACCCCGGTTTTTAAAAGGGGGGGCCTTTTTTTTCCTTTAAATTTAAAGGGGGGGTTTTTTAAAAAAAAAACCAAAAAATTTTTCCAAAAAAAAAAAAACCAAAAAAATTTTTTTTGAAATTTTTTTTTTTGGGGAAAAAATTTTTAAAAAAATTTTTTTAAAAAAGTTTTTTTTTTCCCCCTTTTAAAAATTTTTTTCCGGGGGTAAATTTTGGAAAAAAATTTTTTTTTTGGGGGGAAAAAAAGGGGAAAAAAATTTGGGGGTTTGGGGGGAAAAATTTTTGGAAAAATATTTTTTAAACCCCAAAACCAAAAAAAAAAATTTTTTAAAAAAAAAAAAAAAAAGGGGGGGTTTTGGGTTTTAAAGGGAAAAATTTTTAAAATTCCCAGTTTTTAAAAAAAAACCCAAAAAAAAAAAATTTTTTTAAATTTTTTTTTAAAAATTTTTGGGGTTTTTTTAAAAAAAATTTGGGTTTTAATTTTGGGGCCCAAAAAAAAAATTTTTTAAAGGGAAAAAAAAATTTTTTTTTTAAAAAAAAACCCCCAAAAATTTTTTTTTTGGGGGAAAAGGAAATTTTAAAAAAACCTTTTTTCCCCCCCCCAAAAAAAATTTTTGGGGGGAAAAAATTTTTTCCCAAATTTTTTTAAAAAAAAAAAAAGGGGGAAAATTTTTTTTAAATTTTTTTTTAGGGGGGGGGGGTTTTTTTAAAAAAAATTTTTTTTTGGGTTTAAAAAAAAAGGGGGGTTTTTTATTTTTGGGGGAAAAAGGGGGTTTTTTAAAACCAAAAAAAAAAAAAACCCCCCTTTTTAACCCAAAGGCCCCCCAAACCCCCCAAAAAAAACCAAAAAAGGGGTTTTTTTTTTTTCCCCCAAACCAACTTTTTTTTTTGGGAAAAAATTTTGTTTCTTTCGGGGGTTTCCCAAAATTTAAAAATTTTAACTTTTTAAAAAAATTTGGGTTTTTTTTTTAAAAAAAAGGAAAACCCAAATTTTTTGGGGGGAAAAAAATTTTTTTTTGTTTTTTTTAAAAAAAAAAAAAAATTTTTGGGGGAAAAGGCTTTTTAAAAAAAAGGTTTTTTAAAAATTTTCCCCCAAAAAACCCCCCCAAAAAAAAAGGTTTTTTTTAAAAACCCTTTTCCCCCAAAAAACCAAAAAAGGGGCCCCAAAATTTTTTTTTTCCCCAAAAAAAAATTTTTGGGGGAAAAAAAAGGGGTTTTTTTTTTTTAAAAAAAAAGGAAAAAGGGCCCCTTTGGGGGGTTTTTTGGGGGGAAAAAAAAACCCAAAAAAAAAACCCCAAAAAAAGGGGGGGAAAAAATTTTGGGGCCCCCCCCAAAACCCCTTTTAAAAAAAAGGCCAAAAAAAATTTTAAAAAGACATGCCTTGATCACTGTTTTGAGAGGTAAAAATAGGGGTTTTGTTTTGATTTTACAGGAAAACAAAGGAAAACTGGCAAATATCATTGGTTCAGTGGTTTCAGGCGCATAATTTATGACCAGATATACTTCTATTTGACCACCCATGAGACATCTACGCCCTATAAGGGGCGAAAAAGGCAGTTTTTAAGCCGAAAAACGCGATTTTAACCCCCCATAACAGACAGAAAATGGCTGATTTCGGGATTCTGAAGTATGGAATGTCTTTCTTAGGTCGTCCATGGATGGCGTGCAAATTTTCAGCTCAATCGGTTAAAGATTTTCGATTTCGGATCTTGGGTGCCTCAGAAATGAAGAACATCCTGGATCACTGTTTTGAGAGGTAAAAATAGGGTTTTTTGGATTTTACAGGAAAACAAAGGAAAACTGGCAAATATCATTGGTTCAGTGGTTTCAGGCGCATAATTTATGACCAGATACACTTCTATTTGACCACCCATGAGACATCTACGCCCAATAAGGGGCGAAAAAGGCAGTTTTAAGCCGAAAACGCGATTTTAACCCCCCATAACAGACAGAAAATGGCTGATTTCGGGATTCTGAAGTATGTTATGTCTTTCTTAGGTCGTCCATGGATGGCGTACAAATTTTTAGCTCAATCGGCCAAAGTTTTTTGATTTCAGATCTTGGGTGCCTCAGAAATGAAGAACGTCCTGGATCACTGTTTTGAGAGGTAAAAATAGGGTTTTTTTGGATTTTACAGGAAAACAAAGGAAAACTGGCGAATATAATTGGTTCAGTGGTTTCAGGCGCATAATTTATGACCAGATACACTTCTATTTGACCACCCATGAGACATCTACGCCCAATATAAGGGGCGAAAAAGGCAGTTTTTAAGCCGAAAAACGCGATTTTAACCCCCCATAACAGACAGAAAATGGCTGATTTCGGGATTCTGAAGTATGGTATGTCTTTCTTAGGTCCTCCACGGATGGCGTGCAAATTTTCAGCTCAATCGGCCAAAGTTTTTCGATTTTGGATCTTGGGTGCCTCAGAAATGAAGAACGTCCTGATCACTGTTTTGAGAGGTAAAAATAGGGTTTTTTGATTTTTACAGGAAAACAAAGGAAAACTGGCGAATATCATTGGTTCAGTGGTTTCAGGCGCATAATTTATGACCAGATACACTTTATTTGACCACCCATGAGACATCTACGCCCAATAAGGGGCGAAAAAGGCAGTTTTTAAGCCGAAAAACGCGATTTTAACCCCCAATAACAGACAGAAAATGGCTGATTTCGGGATTCTGAAGTATGGTATGTCTTTCTTAGGTCGTCCATGGATGGCGTGCAAATTTTCAGCTCAATCGGCCACAGTTTTTCGATGCCTCAGAAATGAAGAACGTCCTGGATCACTGTTTTGAGAGGTAAAAATAGGGTTTTTTGGATTTTACAGGAAAACAAAGGAAAACTGGCGAATATCATTGGTTCAGTGGTTTCAGGCGCATAATTTATGACCAGATACACTTCTATTTGACCACCCATGAGACATCTACGCCCAATAAATGGCGAAAAAGGCAGTTTTTAAGCCGAAAACGCGATTTTAACCCCCATAACAGACAGAAAATGGCTGATTTCGGGATTCTGAAATTTGGTATGTCTTTCTTAGGTCGTCCATGGATGGCGTGCATATTTCAGCTCAATCGGCCAAAGCTTTTCGATTTTGGATCTTGGGTGCCTCAGAAATGAAGAACGTCCTGGATCACTGTTTTGAGAGGTAAAAATAGGGTTTTTTGGATTTTACAGGAAAACAAAGGAAAACTGGCGAATATCATTGGTTCAGTGGTTTCAGGCGCATAATTTATGACCAGATACACTTCTATTTGACCACCCATGAGACATCTACGCCCAATAAGGGGCGAAAAAGGCAGTTTTTAAGCCGAAAACGCGATTTTAACCCCCCATAACAGACAGAAAATGGCTGATTTCGGGATTCTGAAGTATGGTATGTCTTTCTTAGGTCGTCCATGGATGGCGTGCAAATTTTCAGCTCAATCGGCCAAAGCTTTTTTTTCGGATCTTGGGTGCCTCAGAAATGAAGAACGTCCTGGATCACTGTTTTGAGAGGTAAAATAGGGTTTTTGGATTTTACAGGAAAACAAAGGAAAACTGGCGAATATCATTGGTTCAGTGGTTTCAGGCGCATAATTTATGACCAGATACACTTCTATTTGACCACCCATGAGACATCTACGCCCAATAAGGGGCGAAAAAGGCAGTTTTTAAGCCGAAAACGCGATTTTAACCCCCCCATAACAGACAGAAAATGGCTGATTTCGGGATTCTGAAGTATGGTATGTCTTTCTTAGGTCGTCCATGGATGGCGTGCAAATTTTCAGCTCAATCGGCCAAAGCTTTTCGATTTCGGATCTTGGGTCCCTCAGAAATGAAGAACGTCCTGGATCACTGTTTTGAGAGGTAAAAATAGGTTTATTGGATTTTACAGGAAAACAAAGGAAAACTGGCGAATATCATAATTTATGACCAGATACACTTCTATTTGACCACCCATGAGACATCTACGCCCAATAAGGGGCGAAAAAAGGCAGTTTTTAAGCCGAAAAACGCGATTTCAACCCCCCATAACAGACAGAAAATGGCTGATTTCGGGATTCTGAAGTATGGTATGTCTTTCTTAGGTCGTCCATGGATGGCGTGCAAATTTTCAGCTCAATCGGCCAAAGCTTTTCGATTTTGGATCTTGGGTGCCTCAGAAATGAAGAACGTCCTGGATCACTGTTTTGAGAGGTAAAATAGGGTTTTTGGATTTTACAGGAAAACAAAGGAAAACTGGCGAATATCATTGGTTCAGTGGTTTCAGGCGCATAATTTATGACCAGATACACTTCTATTTGACCACCCATGAGACATCTACGCCCAATAAGGGGCGAAAAAAGGCAGTTTTTAAGCCGAAAAACGCGATTTTAACCCCCCCATAACAGACAGAAAATGGCTGATTTCGGGATTCTGAAGTATGGTATGTCTTTCTTAGGTCGTCCATGGATGGCGTGCAAATTTTCAGCTCAATCGGCCAAAGTTTTTCGATTTCGGATCTTGGGTGCCTCAGAAATGAAGAACGTCCTGGATCACTGTTTTGAGAGGTAAAAATAGGTTTTTTGGATTTTACAGGAAAACAAAGGAAAACTGGCGAATATCATTGGTTCAGTGGTTTCAGGCGCATAATTTATGACCAGATACACTTCTATTTGACCACCCATGAGACATCTACGCCCAATAAGGGGCGAAAAAGGCAGTTTTTAAGCCGAAAACGCGATTTTAACCCCCCCATAACAGACAGAAAATGGCTGATTTCGGGATTCTGAAGTATGGTATGTCTTTCTTAGGTCGTCCATGGATGGCGTGCAAATTTTCAGCTCAATCGGCCAAAGCTTTTCGATTTCGGATCTTGGGTGCCACAGAAATGAAGAACGTCCTGGATCACTGTTTTGAGAGGTAAAAATAGGGTTTTTTTGATTTTACAGGAAAACAAAGGAAAACTGGCGAATATCATTGGTTCAGTGGTTTCAGGCGCATAATTTATGACCAGATACACTTCTATTTGACCACCCATGAGACATCTACGCCCAATAAGGGGCGAAAAAGGCAGTTTTTAAGCCGAAAACGCGCGATTTTAACCCCCCATAACAGACAGAAAATGGCTGATTTCGGGATTCTGAAGTATGGTATGTCTTTCTTAGGTCGTCCATGGATGGCGTGCAAATTTTCAGCTCAATCGGCCAAAGCTTTTCGATTTCGGATCTTGGGTGCCTCAGAAATGAAGAACGTCCTGGATCACTGTTTTGAGAGGTAAAAATAGGGTTTTTTGGATTTTACAGGAAAACAAAGGAAAACTGGCGAATATCATTGGTTCAGTGGTTTCAGGCGCATAATTTATGACCAGATACACTTCTATTTGACCACCCATGAGACATCTACGCCCAATAAGGGGCGAAAAAGGCAGTTTTTAAGCCGAAAACGCGATTTTAACCCCCCATAACAGACAGAAAATGGCTGATTTCGGGATTCTGAAGTATGGTATGTCTTTCTTAGGTCGTCCATGGATGGCGTGCAAATTTTCAGCTCAATCGGCCAAAGCTTTTCGATTTCGGATCTTGGGTGCCTCAGAAATGAAGAACGTCCTGATCACTGTTTTGAGAGGTAAAAATAGGGTTTTTGGATTTTACAGGAAAACAAAGGAAAACTGGCGAATATCATTGGTTCAGTGGTTTCAGGCGCATAATTTATGACCAGATACACTTCTATTTGACCACCCATGAGACATCTACGCCCAATAAGGGGCGAAAAAGGCAGTTTTTAAGCCGAAAAACGCGATTTTAACCCCCCCATAACAGACAGAAAATGGCTGATTTCGGGATTCTGAAGTATGGTATGTCTTTCTTAGGTCGTCCATGGATGGCGTGCAAATTTTCAGCTCAATCGGCCAAAGCTTTCGATTTCGGATCTTGGGTGCCTCAGAAATGAAGAACGTCCTGGATCACTGTTTTGAGAGGTAAAAATAGGGTTTTTTGGATTTTACAGGAAAACAAAGGAAAACTGGCGAATATCATTGGTTCAGTGGTTTCAGGCGCATAATTTATGACCAGATACACTTCTATTTGACCACCCATGAGACATCTACGCCCAATAAGGGGCGAAAAAGGCAGTTTTTAAGCCGAAAACGCGATTTTAACCCCCCATAACAGACAGAAAATGGCTGATTTCGGGATTCTGAAGTATGGTATGTCTTTCTTAGGGTCGTCCATGGATGGCGTGCAAATTTTCAGCTCAATCGGCCAAAGCTTTTCGATTTCGATCTTGGGTGCCTCAGAAATGAAGAACGTCCTGATCACTGTTTTGAGAGGTACAAATAGGGTTTTTTGGATTTTACAGGAAAACAAAGGAAAACTGGCGAATATCATTGGTTCAGTGGTAAGCTTTTCGATTTCGATCTTGGGTGCCTCAAAATGAAGAACGTCCTGATCACTGTTTTGAGAGGTAAAAATAGGGTTTTTGGATTTACAGGAAAACAAAGGAAAACTGGCAAATATCATTGGTTCAGTGGTTTCAGGCGCATAATTTATGACCAGATACACTTCTATTTGACCACCCATGAGACATCTACGCCCAATAAAGGGCGAAAAAGGCAGTTTTAAGCCGAAAACGCGATTTTAACCCCCATAACAGACAGAAAATGGCTGATTTCGGGATTCTGAAGTATGGTATGTCTTTCTTAGGTCGTCCATGGATGGCGTGCAAATTTTCAGCTCAATCGGCCAAAGTTTTTGATGTTTTTAAGCCGAAAACGCGATTTTAACCCCCATAACAGACAGAAAATGGCTGATTTCGGATTCTGAAGTATGGTATGTCTTTCTTAGGTCGTCCATGGATGGCGTGCAAATTTTCAGCCTCGGCCAAAGCTTTTCGATTTCGATCTTGGTGCCTCAGAAATGAAGAACGTCCTGATGAACGGAATTACAATCATAAGTTTATTGATTCTCCTAAATCAGTCAGGTCAGGTGGGTCTAAAATTTTTGTGACCAAGCATTAACAGGATGTACAAAGTTATTCTTAGATTAACAAGGAGTGTTCTTGAGCAAAGTTTAAGTTATTCTGGTATTTCAAAAGGAAGACCTTAGTGTATAGATATTCTGAAGAGTAAGTAGCCTATGCTAATTAAATAATGGTTTTGTATGTTCAAGATCAAAGGTTTTCATAGAAGTGTGTTCTACATATGTTTTAGCTCTAGCACAGGAGGCATAATACTCAGGATGGTCAAATGAATAAGATTCACCAAATAGGATACATATACAGCGCTTCTGTAGATTGAACAGTTTTTGTAGCTTAGACTGATAGACACCTCCCCAGCAGGATAATCCATAGGTAAGGTGTGGTAAGAATAGTGATTGGTAGATTTTGGAGAAGTGTGAGGAGGGTATAAATTTCTTAACACGCTTTACAAGTACGATAGTAGATAAGATTTTATTTTCAAGGTGTTCAATTTGACTATCCCAATTCAGTTTATCATCAATTATTACACCTAGAAATCTTATTTTATCAACTTTCTTGATCTTCTGATTGTGTAAAGATAGGGTTAGGTCATGGTTGTATATGGAGCACCGAGCACAGGATAGGCGCTCACTGTGGTTAATGTTAGGTCTAAAGTACATATAGGCACATTTGCCAAGGTTGATATGGAGTTGATTAGCTTTCATGTATGTTGAAATTGATTTAAGGACAACACAAATTCCATTTTCTGCTTCATTAAGTAGGTATTGAATTTCTAATTCAACATTATGTTTAATTCAGTACCTAGTACATAGATCTCCTGATTTAGTGATTTCTTGATTCAAAATCACCAGCCCTCTTTTATTACCAGATTGTGAATCTGGTGGCTGGTATAATCCAATTGAAGGAGATCTGCCTTCTCCTAGAGGGCAATCTACAATGACACTGATTTCAGATGGAACTCTTATAATGTTTGGAGGATCTGATAAATTTGATGTATTGCAACAATGTTGCCAGGAATTTGCAGATTTTTAGTATACCTGTTGTATACACCATACTTTCATGATCATAAACATGCAATAAGTAGCCATTCATTTGCTTTTAGTTTTACAATAATAAATTCAGTATATTTACTAAAATCAAAAGAAAGTTCAACTTTATGTATTGAATCAAATTGATTAATTCCTATTTTCAGGAATTTGACACAACAATATATCAACTTGATTGTAAGCTCTTGAAAGAGGTCAAAGTTCCTGATCCCCCCGTTATTGATGATTCAGGTGACACGAATACACCATCTGAAATGGGCCAAAATTGTGAATCTAACTCATAAGCTTGATGAAGATAGTTTTGATTTTCCTCACTTCTGATTAAATTTAGTTGCAGCTATAATTTACTGTTCTGAAGTCTCTCTTAATCTATAGCTTATATTTTTAATCTTTTATTTCTTAATAAAATTGCAATTTATAACTAACTTATTTTGTCAATAGATTTCAATGATTATCTATGAAAGTATGATTGTTAGGAACATTAAATTTACCAGGTTGTTATAGTATCAGAAAGTGGATCATTCTTTTTAATGGGAACTACATGTTTTAAATATTAGCATTTTTAATTTCTCTTTTTATTTATTACCAATCATTATTTATTTTTCAGAGGCAATTATATTACATTCTCTGATAGTTATCCATATCCAAGTTAATAAATTTTTATCATACAGAACATTTTATTCACTGTTTTCTTAAATGCAATAAATTTTTATCAAAGTATTTATTTTTAGATAATTTCTTTAAGCTAGGTACCAAGAAGCCACTCAGCCTATGTTGTTATTAAGATATATTTCGACTTATTTTTGATGAATTCTTTAGACAGATTTGAGTTCATTTCATTGTTGTGCTTCATTATAACCCATGATCCATTGTATATAATACATTAAATGCATCTACTATGTATGCTAGTCGTGTTGCAAATTTAACAATCATTCAATGTCATACACAATTTTGAATATTCCAAAAACTAAAACTCAACTCTTTCCAAGCCATGACTGCCTTTCTGTTTGTGGTCTTAAAAGCTATGCTGTTCGATATCATATCAAAAGTGGTTCAAGTTGTTATCAACTTGATATACCATCCAAGTAAAGCAGAGAAAAACGGCAATGGTATACTATGTTATGATATTCTCTATGATTGGAAGCTAGGCCCATTCCAAGGTGCTAGCTGCAGTCTATTTACCCTGAAGTTCACCCAAGTCAGAAACATAACTTGGATTGACCAGGAAGATGTCAGTTTGTATACTGTCACTAAGGATGAGTATGTTTTTGTGAAAAGTAAGGAGGGGTCTGACATTTATAATGCTGAGGAACACCCCTTTCTGTACGTTGCAAAGCACGATGCTGCAGTGGAGTTGGGCAGAGTTCGTCGTGATGTTGTGAGGGACTACCTGAGGACTTGTGGTAGGCTGGACAGGGATGGTAGTAATATCTCCATCCTACACAACATAGGGAGGTGTGGTTCAACTCTCATGACAAACATGATAAACAAGACGAAGCAATGTAGGGTTCTATCTGAACCCCAGGCCCTGCTCGATGTGATGAATATCATTACCAGGATGGAGAGGCCTGTAACTCGTGATGCTGTCGAATACTATGACCTTGTGAAGGAAACACTGGTACTTCTTGCACCAGATGACAAGGAGAAGTATTTCATCAAAACCCACTCACAGATAATATACATCCTTCCACTGGTACACACCCTTCTACCTGGTATCAAGGAGGCTTACATGTATAGATCCATGAGGCCAACCATAACATCGTTTCTGAGGGCATTTTCAGACAAAGCTCCATTCAGGGTAATAGAGAATATGTTCATTCCACAGATGCCAAAGGATATGCAAGAAATCTGGAAGAAAAATAAGGTTGCAAAGCATGAATATGGCATGGTGTTCCTTGTATTAGCAAACTTCTATCTTTACTTCAATGAGGCAAAAGATAGAAAAGACATTAAGTCTTTTAGCTATGAATCACTTGTTGCAGACAATGCCTCATTTTGTACAGCCATATTCCACGAGCTAGGGTTAGATGAAAGATATGTCGACATAGCGCTATTGGCGATGCAATCTGATTCGCAGAAAAACAGTGTCATATCCAAAGAAAAGTGGCATCCAATAAGGTTGCTGTGAGTGATGAGGCCCTTGAATGGGGTAAGAAAATTGGGCAAGAGCTGGGAATTGAGATGGAAGGAAACAACTATACAATCTCCAATATCCCTTGTGCTTGGGATGCTTGATGATTTCAGAAATTGCAGGGTTCAAAGTGGGAACTCATGGTAATTTACAGCAATTGGCCCTGCGAACTTCTTTTATAGGAATAAATGTAAGTGAAGAATATTTTCGGTTGTCAATGAACTGGAATGTACATTGTTTATGGTACGTTAATCATACTATTCAAATTTTTACAGAATTTTAATCTGAAACAGATTTTTTGTATTTTACAATCAGATTTGATAAATTACATACTAACATTTGGCAGAATATTGATCAATTATCTTATTAATTTGTATTTCACTAATCAAGTCATATGGGACCATTTAAGGGATTGGGATACCTAAGTCCTAACAGTACATGCATATAAAAAGCATTTGATTATTGATATATTGATTTGTAAGACATTTTCTATCGAGTAACGAATATATTTATACCTACTTTAGAGTTTTATTTATGATGATTATTGATTGGGTTATGATAGATGATATTATAAGTATTGATGTTAATTGTTCAACCTTTTATTTTATGATTTTTATTGAATATTTCTTACCTACCTTTTCTTTCATAAGAAGCCAAGACTTTCATTGGCTCACGTAGTAGAAATTTACTCAATTATTAGTGCAATCATTTTTACAGTTATTGGAATTGTGGTTGCATTACTGTGAATTGTGAAAGTATCAGAGGTTCGATAATACTACGTTACAATAATTTCATAAAAAGTTTCAATAAATCATCTTGAGGATGAAACATAATACCAGAGAACATGAGATGATGAGTGTATGAGATGAGGATCAACCCTCGGTCTATAGCAGGACCTCTATCCCTCCAAAACAACGGGGCCCTAGACTGGGGACCTCAGGGCCTCATTGCGTATGGGGCCCACAACTCTGTGGCAGTTGTTCATGTGGAGAGCCTCCAGCTCCTTCAAGTTCTGTCAGCTCATAGCTACTGTGTCAACAGTGTGAGTTGGGGAATGGGTTGGGGTTGGACTTAATTACTTCAAAAGCAAACACCAAATCAAATGTCTGATATTGTAGCTATCGAACTAAGAATTTAATCGATTTTTGTGTATTAGCACATGATCACTTCGTATAATTTGGTTTCCACCGACCCACCCTCCACCACAGACATCAAGTTTCAATAACATAGGTATAAATTCCCAGGTGAAATGGTGTGCCCACAACCCCTATCACAACCTCCTGGTTCCAATATCATTGCTCCTGGCATCTTCTGACAAGTCAGGGAGGGTTATAGTTTGGGAGGTAGGTCATGCAGTCAATGAATGATACAAAAATTGAATGAAACAAAAATTATTTGATACCATGATTGTTATTGTATGTGAATTCTATTGATACGACCTTGGCCACAAAATCCACATTTGATCGATCAAACAATGTATCTGAACTCCATTGGATGGATTATGGATGTTGTCCGATCTGTGCACTACCCAGTCGAATCTTTACCATCATGAGGCTCTTTCTGACAGGCTCTCAGTGGGAGGAAGGTGAATGAGTTGGTTGAGGCCAGCAGGATATCTGGCAACGTGACTATGGCATGGATCCCCAACACATTCCTCCTGGTTGCTCTCCTCCCACCCCACAACATCGTCTTGGTGAGAGGAGATTGTCTATTCTTGTAAATTGTCGTATACAAACTTGGATGATGATAATGGCTATTTTCATGTTTTTCATCGTTGAAAGTTTCGTTTCAGTATTTGTGATACAACCGACCGTGTAAAACTTTTGAGCTTTTATGTTCCTTTATGATTTAACAGGTTTGTCCTTTTTCAGTGGAATGCAGCATCCGGCACCAGAATCTGGAAGCAAACTTTTGTAGACATGATGTTCGCTTTCTCACTTGGTGAGTTCTAAATAAAGATTGCTCACCAAGTCTGTCATTTCGTTGAATCGATAATTGAATGTCTGAAGTTACACGCTGATTTTATTTATCTCTTCACTATCCTCAATACTTATCCAACCTAAACCAGATCCATTTGACGAAAGCAAGCTCGTAGCCCTGGGTGAGAACTCCCTTATCTTCATCAACGACCTTGACATGGCTAAAGCCCCCAGTTACAGCCCCAAGAAGTACACCCTGGCTCTGGGTACCAAGCAGGATGGTCACGCTGCTTCTGGTGGTTTGAGTATCACTGGGGAGTACCACTCCCACTCCAACAGTATGCAGGTATTTTAATCTTGCCTTGTGCAAACAAGGAAGAGAATTTGGTTGCCAAACATGGCTAGATTAACAAAATGTTCTGTATTTCCAGGGCTTATTGCTCCTTCTAATCTCTCCAAAGTCCAAGTTCTGATTCATCTACTTTATCTACTCTCTCAGTCTTCCCTCCTCCCAGGGCCTGATAAAGATAGTGCACTCCCCCTACTCCCGTAACAAGATCTTCCTACTCTACCCCAGACAGATCACTATTGTAGACACTGAACTCATGCACGCCACCGGATACATACTGCAGGTTATCTACGTTTGTAGTTTTTAATTGATGGGAAAATGACGCGATCAATTTAACCTTTAAGCTGTTTGCTTAGAGCTTTAAATACTAAGTCCTTCCTCTCACCGCAGGACCGTGGGTCATCCCACTTCATCGACATATTCCCGTGTACGAGTGACAATGTGATCTACTGTCTCCATGACAGCGGGGCTATCTCCATCAGACGTTACCAAGACAACGTACCCTACCAACAGGAGAATTGCTACCAATGCTCCGTGGTGTCTGAGGCAATGAGGCTCTGCAAGAACGCAAAACTTATTGGTCTACAGGTTAGTAGATTAGATATTATTTTATTACATGTAGTAGGCTTGATATTGATGAAACGAGCTCATTTAATAATTCAATTCTTCGATCTCGTTTTGTTTGGAACTTGCCAGAAATCAGTAAGAAGTTTCCTTACTTGGAGTACCCAACCAGTAACCACTAACCACTATACCTTACCTTCTACTCCTCTCGATATCTCTTATTACGTAAGTATGAAATTATTTTTGAAATCTCTCACACTCTGTCCCCAGGTAAAGCCGTTTACAGAGGAGGAGATCCTCTTCATGCTGACAGATGGCAGGATTGTGGGGTGGAGGTTATTCGACTGCGATGGTCCAGTCGACTTCCTTAGCGAGGTCAGGGGAGTTTTCAATCGTGTCCTTTGATAGTTTTCTCAGGAATTAGGAATGCCCCTTTCCACTTTTGCTGTGATGGCATCATTGTTCTTTGATTGCCAATTTGATTATTGTCTGATGCTATTCCATGTTTGATGCTAATTTCATGTGTCTTGCCAACACAGTATTATCCTTCTAGTACAAAACCTTCCTTGCAAACAATTCCCTGTGCCATGAACTAAATCCCCCTCTTCTTAGTTCAGCCCCTCACTCTGTGAACTAAATCTTCCTTAGCGAGGTCCAATGGGACGATGACGTGAGACTGGTAATGATCCACAACACGGGTACCAACAGTTCTCCGCCCTACTGTGGGAAGGTGTGCCCTGCCCTCTCCACCAAGAACAGTCACTTCTACAAACCCCTCCTAGCACTGGGTATGTGGAGACCCCAACTATAATCAGCAATTATGATAACAAGTGTTGTTGCTTGTTTAGTTAGAGTCATTAACGAGCTACACTCTATGAAATGCGTCCTTGAATATCAGTTGTATTAGAATCGGAGCTTGTTAGCAGAAAATGTAAAGCATTTATATTATGCGCGTCGAGGCCTTGAACGTTCGTTTATTTCTTGAGTTTATCTCAAATAAAAATTTCAAAAATTAACTATAGATGAAAAAATAACCACGATTTGTGCATTGAAGCATATTTTTCATCACCCCTGACATTTTCATGTGAAGTATGAAAAGAACAGCCCTGAAAGATTCTATGATTATTTCTACGAGGAACATACTGCAGAAAATATCTTTCAATATCACGCTATAAATTCAAGGTCTTGCGTTATATGTGTACACAGACTATACACTTACGTGGTACATTTCTAAATCTATACATGAGTAGATTATTATGATGTAATATTACATCTAAAATTCTAATTACCCCCATTACTATTTTGTCTACATTGAGATTTCAGCAATGAAGTAATTTCATTAAATTATTTCGTTACTGTCCAATTATCTAAAGTACCGTTAAAGCCTACCTTATTAGATAGCAATTTTGGCCGAAGGGTAGACGATATAGCACCAAGACGATTGTCAAAATTTCCAATTTTTGATACTTCACATAAATACCTGTGTTAGGTACGGTATTCACTGTTCAGGTTCAAAGTAGGGTCCAACAGAATAATCATCAAACAATTAACAAACCCTGTGTTCACTGCTCAGGTTATCGGTTGGGTTTAAAAGAATAAACTTCACAAAACCCTCTGCCCAGGTTCACAGTGAATAAACTTCACAAAACCCTATGTTTGGGTTCAGATAAATACCACCACACACTGCCCTCTATTCACTGCCCTCTGTTCAGGTTCCCACTCTGGCTCCATCCTGATCGTGGATCTCACCACCACTAAGACAGTGAAGGAGCTGGCTATCCACACTGCCCTCTATTCACTGCTCTCTGTTCAGGTTCCCACTCTGGCTCCATCCTGATCGTGGATCTCACCACCACTAAGACAGTGAAGGAGCTGGCTATCCACACTGCCCTCTATTCACTGCTCTCTGTTCAGGTTCCCACTCTGGCTCCATCCTGATCGTGGATCTCACCACCACTAAGACAGTGAAGGAGCTGGCTATCCACACTGCCCTCTATTCACTGCTCTCTGTTCAGGTTCCCACTCTGGCTCCATCCTGATCGTGGATCTCACCACCACTAAGACAGTGAAGGAGCTGGCTATCCACACTGCCCTCTATTCACTGCTCTCTCTGTTCAGGTTCCCACTCTGGCTCCATCCTGATCGTGGATCTCACCACCACTAAGACAGTGAAGGAGCTGGCTATCCACACTGCCCTCTATTCACTGCTCTCTGTTCAGGTTCCCACTCTGGCTCCATCCTGATCGTGGATCTCACCACCACTAAGACAGTGAAGGAGCTGGCTATCCACACTGCCCCAGTGTGCGGGGTGGAGTGGGTCGCTAACAGACGGATTCTCTCATTCAGCAACAACCTCGGGGGATCAGGTTAGTGGAATAGTGGGAATAGATACCCCGCTGAAAAGATTCTTCGAGTTGCGAATTTTAAAAAGGTTAATAACCTAAAACCGATATAAACCCTTTTATAGTTTTATATTTTGTTGTTTTTGACCCGTGCTGATGTTCCTGTTTCCAACAGGGCCAATAAAGAATGAGCTGTATTACAGTGATATAAACACTGGTCGCTATCAGCTGCTCAGATCAGCACATAAAGATAAGGATGATGTCCCCATTGTGGGCATCAAAGCTTCTTATCTTCACCAGGTTTAGATATGATTTTAAGCATTGCATATTGCCTAAGTTCTGCCTTTTGCCTATACGGAAACTGACCTGAATCTTAACAAGTTCGAAGTTTTGCAGAGTGCAGAGTACCAGCTATGTAAAACCGTATAACAAAACTATACTCTCAGTATTTCATCGTCCTGCTCAAAGACCGACCCTTTGAACTGTGGGATCTCAAGACACTCAGTGTGATACGGGAGATGCCACGAAACTTCCCTCCTGTCACCACTCTAGAGTGGTCCCCCTCTCAGAACCACTCGCTAAAGAACGCCAAGGTATTTCGGGGGTTGTCTTCAAAACCACTCTTTTTAATCGTACTTCGAAGACGCGGAGGTAATTTGGGGAATGGCAGATGGTTTCCAGTACAAGACCCTTGTCCGCTGTTTATGAACAACGAGTGCTGAGGAGCGGTCAGTGAACTGCTGCCTTGCACTGGGTATTTCGGGGGCTTTCTTCAAACCATTCTCTGAAAAGGGTAAACTTTGAAACACATCTTGGATTTTTTATGCTCTCCAATTCAAGATTATAGTGGAAGAAATGAGTGAAGTTATGAACGGGCATAACCTTTTGTTATGTGTGTTATTACCATGATGGTTTGCTACTTACTAGTCATGATATATTTCCCTCAGTTCACTAAGAAAGAGGATACGATAATTCCCGAGCAGGGGGATGGGCCAGTCAGAGAACACTTTGTCTTCACTGATACTGATGGTGTCGTGTATCATCTCATGGTCGAAGGGACGGTGATAGTAATTCAGGGTGTACTCCTTTGTCCATAATTCGGTGATGATTGTCTTACCAAATTCTGTTCAGATGTGAATGTAGCCTTTATTCAACACCCATTTGAGAGGGTGAGTATTTTTGCCTTGGATATAAAATGGCAGTGTTGATTGTTGTTCCATATACATGAAAAAGTTAAACTCAGATCTTATCTGTTTCATGAAAAATATGTAGCTTTAATGTTTACGATACTGAGCTATGATTCCCGCAGGAACGGTGATAAAAGAAGGGACTAGGATCCCGCCAGATTCACAAACCGGGATTATTAACAGTATCGCGTGGAGAGGAGATCTCATGGTGCTAGGGGACTCCACTGGCAACCTTAGCTTTTGGGATCTCAAGGCCAGGTAATGATACGGTTTTCACATTTAACATCCATCTGAAAATATAATCATCATTAAACTTTTTCTTCGCACTAGACCCATTCACACGACTGATTGAAAATAATCATACCTTTCCCACTAATTTTCGTACATTGCAGGCAATCCCGGCTGGTTCCAACGAACCGTGGTTCCATCAAGAAATTACTAATTGCGCCTGGTCGGAACACACAACTCCTACTAGTCATGTACAACGACGGGGTGGATATCTGGGATTCTGCGGAAGGAGAGGTGACTAATTGCCTTTTATCTCGATAATTGGTCTGCTCACGTGATCGAGATTACTGTTAATTTGATTTGCGGGGCGGTCACAAGTTGTATGTTTAGGTTATGGAAGCGGCGGCGACAATCATGTTTCATTCTATGAATTTTCATATCAGGACGCGCATGTTTTTTGCGCGCGCTGTTGCTTTATGGATGAAATTTGTTCACGCGGGCGGTGCGCGCAGACTAGCGCGTGTACACAAATTATTCATGCAAGCATCGAAGATACAAATTAAGCAGCCAAGCGCGACAAATCATAATAAATTCACTTTCAGGTGTTATCTTCCCTGAAATCTTCTAAAATAGGAGAAGTCGTCGACGTGGATTGGGGTGCCAGTGATAGGCCTGTTGTTATTAACGATACCGGCTCCATACACATCCTTGATGTTAATCTGGATTTAGCACCGTCTCAAGTCACAGCGCTCTCCGTTCACAAGCCTATCTGGTAAGTGACAAAGGGTTTGATTTGATGCAGTTTCCTTTCCCCGTTCATTTCATATCCTGTTTAAGACAGATTCCTTCGACAGATGGCTTACGTGTGGTCTAAATGTTCAGGTTGCCGTTTGTGTACAACCAGAAAGACATGATGAACTTCAAGATATACGTACAACATATGGTTAATGCCGTTTGTGTACAACCAAATTTAAAGAACAATTATGAAAAATAAGAAAGATCAAATTAAGAAACTTTTAAAGGTTGAACATATGGTAAGTAATGAATATGGAGTCAATGTACTATTTCTTAAAATGATTTCTTTCGCTCAGGAACTGTTTAAAGGCCTTAGTTTCTGCCTCAAGTCGCAAGCACTGCAATTTTGCAGACAACATTTAAAACGCATCCAAGGACCACATAGCACTACATAACAAGCTTTGATTATGTGGAATATCAAATTATGAGAAACTGCATATGCACTGAATTTACAGACTTTGATATTGAAAAGTCACAGTTAACAAGGGCTCGATTTACAGCTATAATCGCTATCATCCAGGGCTGGAAGGAAGACTGGGACATGAAATGCCCTGAATCCTGCACCCCCATCATCTGGGACTCCATGCTCCATACCCTAAAACTGCGGGATAAGTTCCGAACTCTTACGCTGCTGGAGCGGTGCCTGGTCACTTCAGCCCTCTTTGGGGATACAGTAGAGTGGAAGTTGTGGCAGGTGTTGGCGTATTACCTCGATCAGAGCTCTCCGCTGACTCCCGCTTTTGATATCATCCAGGATAACAAGAGCTATCTGCAGGACCAGGTGGGTTTCAACTTTTCTCAGATCTCTTTTCAGTCCTTAAGAAATAATTTCTAAAAGTTATAAACTTGAATCTTCCGATCGGTAATTTAGATGGGAGGCAGTGGGAGTGACATCATTATAACGATTTTCAGTAATGATCTGATGACGTTTTACCCTTGAAATCCACAGTGGAATGAATGGTCGAACTGCTGAAGTTTTACCGCTCATTATTATCTCGCTCATTATTGATGATGGAGTAGAATTCCGAAAATATTCCCGGTGTCAGTTTATTAAAATCAGATTTATTCATTAGAATCAGCTTCTTTTATTTTGTCGCAGAGACTTTAACCATCATTGATCAGCATATTCTTTCTCAGATCAAGAAGCTGTCAGTGCAGGAGGTGTGCCGCAGTTCGGACTCGCACCGTCAGCACTGCATCCACCGTCACATTCTCCTCGGACACACGGACAAACCCGTGCAGTTGCTACTGGAAGCCGCCCAGGACTCTGCTAACTTCTACCAGGACTGTCTGCGAGCCTCACTTATCTCTAGTGTATCCGATAGCGAGGTTAGTTAGAGGTGTTAGATGAGGTCAGTTATATAGGTGTTAGTTTGGTGTTAGATGAAGTTAGTTATTTAGGTGTAATGAATTTAGTGCAGCAGTTGGAAAAAGCTTGTAAAAACTTAATTTCAGATAAATCTGAAACGTCTAGTTTGGTCGGATTGTAAACTTGGCTGCTAGCATCTTATGCATCCATTGTAGCCATTCAGGCATGAACTTTGTAATTTTCAAAAAATTCATCATCCCCTACGAACAGTACACAGTGGACAGCAACGTTACATATTTGAGTAGCAAACTCAGTGAAGCCACCACGTCTGATTACGGCGAGAGAGTGAGAATGTGTGATCTGATATTGCGTGATTTTATTAGCAGCATTGCGTGATTTGCGTGAAATAAGAGCATTGTGCTGCTTTCTTTTTTCATCTTCAACAAAATGGATCTGGTGGTTATTCTTATTAATTTTCTTTCTTCTTTTTATACACTTTCTTATCTTGTGTGGATTTCATTTCTTTTATCTTATCAAATTGTGAACTTTTAATCACCAATCATTTCTGCATTACCGGTATCCTACTACTTTCAACAATGGGGCATTAAGCTACTGGTGTCAAAGCATATATCACGTGTACATTACGTCACCTTGTATACACTCCCAGGTTGCACAAAGCACCATCAAGTTAGTGGCAACTAATCTCATCGCTAACGACCACCTATTCGAGGGTTGCCAACTCCTGTGCCTCATTAAGAAGTCTATGGACGCTTGCCGATACATGAGCTAATTTTAATTTTAGCTTATCAAGGCCAGTCATTAATTAATTTGTGGAATTAATATATGGATTTAATCGTACTTAAATTGTATCCTTCAATCGTAACGCCATGAAATATTCAGTAATTTGAATCTGGGATTTTTCATCCGTCGACATGAGCATCACAAAATTAACCCAAAGATTTCGAATTTTACAACTCCAGGTATTTTTTAATACTGTACTTTATCAAAATGTACCCCAGATACATGCAGAATTTCCAGCGGTATGATGAGTCCATCTGGTTAGCTAAAGTGTCTCTGAAATTGGAGGAATACGGTGAGGTAAGAAGGATACTTAGTTACATGGCGGTTTTTTCATGCGAAAACTAAGATAAATTCATACTATTATAGATGAGAAATATTGCATAACATGGACATATCAAGGTCTTAATATTCTTTCTGTACAAAATTAACATTACATCAAATGTGGAAGATGTGGAAGAAGATGCGGAGCTAAGTGGAGAAGTTTAAGCAATCCGATTACCCTTTTCAGTAATCTGTGCATCCTTTTCAGTAATCTGTGCATCCTTTTCAGCAATCTGTGCATCCTTTTCAGCAATCTGTACATCCTTTTCAGCAATCTGAATATCCTTTTCAACAATCTGTGCGTTCTTGCTAAACAAGAGATACACTAAAACAACGCAAATTAAAGTCACGATGGCTGCCGTCAGACTCTCACCAGACTTTTCCTCTTCATCTGCTGTCTCACTACATACTCTGCAAGAAATGAACACATCATTGTCATGTCGGCAGTCGTGAGACGTCATGAAAGAACAAGATTTCCAGTCGCCTGTAGTGCAGTTCACTTTATCCAGTGCTTTTCGGTAGGAATCACCATCCCGGTGCCTACCTTTGCGCCAGCTTCCAGCCCCAGGATAGCCCATATCCTTGCACACGGCGTCTGCGGAGTGATTCGAGAACTCCCGGCCACAGACCGTGCCTCCGTTGTAAAGCAGAAGATGTTCCTGAACGTGTGACACCAACTCTCCTCTGTTATCCACAAGAGAAAATGGACTCCGAAATCCTTGGCATGTCAGAAATGTTTCATGCTCAATTCTGCAAGATTCATCTTTTGACAAGCTACAGAAGGTCCAACTCGGTCCAACGCATTCAATAGTTCCACTTATGGGCATTTCGGACTGAATTTTCCATCTCTCTCCACTCGTGAAATTCAGCGAACCCTTAAAGCCCATGATCTTACAAATGGCTTCAGCGGAATAGTTGCTGAAATGCTTGTTACAAACGGTACCTCCATTATACACCAAAAGTCCCTCCAGTTGTCCAGAATTTATGTAGAATCCCGATGAATCTATCAACTGGAAGCCCATCGAAGTTATTGATGTTGTTACAAATACGGCGATATTTATCAAAAGAATGTCATATATTATCATGTTGAAAATGTCTTAAATGACGTCGAATTTTGTCTTGAAAGCCTGACGACAAACCGTTGAAGGAAAAAAAGCATTAAATAAGCTAATTAGGAAGTGAATTGATCTAGCGCGCTAATATAAATCTGGTACCATAGCAATAGGTCCCATAACATTAGGAAGCTTATGCCTTATATAGCAAATAACAAAATGAAGTAAACAAAATTCATACTTCAGACTGAGTTATTATGATATGAGTTGCTAACATGTTGCTTCTCGCAGGTGATGAAGTATTTCATTGATCAGCTCGTGAATCAAGGATCACGGCATTTAGGCATCCTACTCGCCGTATCTCTGTCTCTTTTCGATAAAGCCGCTGAGATACTCCTGGCTACCAAGCTTGTAACGGTATGATAACGATAAATATGACACGTGTTTTTTACTACTTCAAAAGCATTTTTCACTATCATAGATGCATGAAAAGTTTTTACAAGAACAGTGTTTAAATTAATTTAATTTAAAAATTCGGATGAAATAATTGGAATATTTTCAATTTCTAAGTTAAAACAACTCCAGGTCGCTGCTCCTCTGGTCGAGGCGTGTACGGAAGCTGGCAAATGGCCAGACCACGCCACTGCCACCAAGGAACGCGTGTTTGTGGAGTATGCCAAGTATTTGGTGTCTCTGGATAACGTGCCTGCAGCACTGCAGTACTGTGACTTGGGAGGGGAGAAGGGGAAACAGTTAAGGGAGGAGTTAGCTCTTTGTGCTGGAGGCTAGGTGGAGGAGATCTCAAGAAATAGCGTTAACTTGACGTAGGATCGATTACTGATAAACGGTACGATTTTACACCATTAAAGAGAATCGTGAATATATGATTTCGATTTTATGCTGGAATGGGTGAAAAAGTGGATCGTTTCGATTCATCGAGAGATCTGCGGGACTTGCTCGAAGGAGCAGCTTTTATTGTTACTGCTGGTCAGTAATGTGAGGTGGTGGGAAAGACTGGAGTGGCTGAGACATGACCAAGAGTATAAAGTTTTGGATGAAGATAAACGGATGTCCTCTGCGGGTTCTCAAGCCAGAAAAATCCCTGAATCTACAAAATGAGAGGTATGTTGATTTTAAAGATTGTTAAATTTGAGATGTTGAAATATTGGCATTGCTCGTTAATCGTAATTTGGGTTATACACTGGTAGTTAAAATGTACAAAGGATAAGTGGAGCTTATGTTTATACATGTTTAAACAGTTCATGATATGGAATTTAATAAAATGTATAATGTACAAGCATAAACTGATTTTTCGTTTTAAAAATTATGTTTAATTATGAGCCTCCGCCCTCCCTAATGTAAATACATGCGGCTATTCAGATGCGTGTTTCATTTTCCATAGAGCTAATAACCTGGTGTTGCATCCTGTCCTTCGTACTATTTTCTTTTTAATTTATTGATTACTTTTATTTATTAATTGATATGACTACAAGCATTAATCATTCTTATTATCTTCCTGGGATCGACTTATTAAGTTCTAATATACCAAAAACTGGGGATTTTGGTAGTACCGTGGTGAATGAATCTTCGGATTGAACTTTGTTTTAATATGAATATTTGTGGTTTAGTGATGAAGTTAAATCAGAATTAAGATTTGAAGCGATATAATTGATATATAATGAAATTTGTTGAGTGACGAGTAAAGAAATGCATGATTCAGTTAGTTATTGTGATTAATTCCGAGTACGATTTTGTTGACGTAAATTTCTGCATTAAGATATGAATATCTTGGTTATGTTTCATTGTTTCGTGCTATCATTTCCACAATACATGAAGATTCGTTAATCATTTTCATCACAATTTTCAGCATTTTCATCCTATATTTTAGTCAAGATATTTAAACAATAACATTGTTAAAACCATGTTTTTTCAAAGTTTCAACTCATGCATGCAATATTTTTATGCCGACCGTGGCGCCACCATCGTATAGATTTTACAACCATTCAATGTTTTATCATACAAGTCTGGATATAGAACACTTAAAATATGTTAAATAGGGATCCAAGAAACTTCAGTGAGATGTAAATATTGTAACTCACTTACTTTGTAACTTACTAAGTTACTAAGTTATTAACCGAACGATACACAATTATAATAGCTCAATACATAACAAGTTTAGATAGTGAATACTGAATGTCATGTCGGATTTGAGCTTTGATCTTATTAACACAGACAGTAGTTTGTTATGTAACTGACATGCAGTAGCAGGAACGTCAATTTTATGTTAGAGTTCTGGTCACGCACTGATTTTTTTAGACAATTATGAGACAGACATAAGAATTCATGGAAATGTTTGAAGAGCCCTCAATGTTTCTTGCACCAATAACAAATAAAAGCTCAGAGAGATATAACCCTCTGTCTGACGTCCATACTCTCCTCGTATTTGCGATATCAAACACATCAAATAAAAAGTATTTTGTCAAATTTGTGGGCACATTCAGTCTCATCATTTTATCGGCTCGGTTCAAGTTTTATGATATTCCAATTTCTGAAACCATTTACTTTTCACTCTCTTAGTTCTCCTCTTCATGCATTAAGTATTTTCTCTTTCGAGTCCTTATTCAGATCACAGTCTCCTCCCAAGTCTAATCCTCGTATTTCTTATTCAGATCCACCACGTAACTGTTATCTCTGAGAGCTGAGAATCTCCGGGGTTCTCTGAAGTGAGAGAATATGTTCCGTTTGTAGCCGCGGATGGGTTGTGAGGCGGCAGCCGAGGCTGCTGCTTCGTCGGTCTTCGCTTGATCACGTGCCAACCGAATGTCGTAGGGAGTCAGAGGTTTACCTGGCAGTTTAGGATTAAGAGTTGAAGATTATTCTCACAAGTGAACTATCACGCACACACATTGTTGGTATGCGCCTAATCACAATTTGATGTTGGTGTATGATGACACAAATTACCGGTCGTATTTTTGGAAGAATTCCGAAACCAATATCCCACCTACCTGGTCCGTGGAAGTAGGGCTTGACGACCTGCATGTGCCTGCCTCGCTCCATCACCAGCAGGTTCTGGTTGAGGTGGTTGCACATCCAGGCGCTGGTACGGGTTATGTTCCGCGTGGTAGCGGCCAGCATCGCCTGCACGCGGGCTCGCGGGGATCATTGTTATGTCAGGGTGGCAGAAAATGGTCAAAAAGCATTGTTTGATTTCGGAGTAAACAGAACTTTTGTTTCGCACCATTCAGCTTTAAATCCCTAAAGACTTGAAATTTTGCATATTCATGGAATATGAGGCCTTAACTTAAGCGACTGGAATCCCGACATCAGCATTTTAGACTTAGAATTACCTTGTCATGGTCAGTTAGTTGTTTCTTCCTTTCCTTATCTCGTATCATCCTCCTCTGATTGGTTTTTAGTTCCTCACTTAGCAGCACGTTATTTCGCAATGCTCGCTGATAATGGGGGTCGCTTAGCAACGCGTTATTTCGTAACGTTGGTAACGCGTTATTTCGTAACGTTGGTAACGTGTTATCCCGTTGTCCCTTCTGTTAAAAGAGTTGCTTAGCACCTCGAGAATTCGCTCAGCTCACTCTTGTCAAAAGTCAAATGCCAATCTGCCAAGTTGATTCGATGTTGTAAGTATCGAATGAATGCTTTCAAATTCCACAGAAATATGCTCTGAGTACGATTCGCGAATTACGATCACGTAAAAAAGGGCGTCTAATTTCTTACATTAAAGGAGTACATCTGAGCTTTATGCTTCCTCTTCTCAGATTTTGACCTTTGGGAAGAGGCAACGCTCGATGTATCAGTCCTATCAAACGGACCTTCCATTTTGAAGTATCAAATGTACAAATATCTACCTATATAAGCAACAACTGGCCGGCAAAAACAAATGAAATGATGATCGATGTATACTTTATATATTGTTAAAAAATATGCACAAATAGAACTTAAAGCACGCCGGTGAACATTAAAAACTGAGAATGCTTGATGGGTGAACTGGAGTTGAATTGCTCAAGCTGTTTTGCACTCCCATCAGTGATAATGGAGACTTTCAGGCCATTTTAAATTCTGTTTGACAAGCATCTTTAAGACACATATATCATTAAAAAATATATACGTATCTATGAATTCTATCACAGAAAACATGCAATATATTAGATCTATGAAAAAATATACAATTCAAAGTTGGAACACAATTCATTACAACTGGGTATGTTTACAAAGAATACGTATTAAAATTTTCTGGTCAAAATTTATTGATATGTCTGAATGTTCTTGCTATTTATCTAATATTTTGGCATGTCAATTAAACTATAAAAACTGGATGGCATATAAATCGGCCGTCTCGATTTGTCAATCATCTCAATTCCTTGTTCATCCTTATTTGTGACTATTTTCAGAAACGGAACATCTGACTCTAAATCTGCTTCTGTCACGGTCGCTCATCATTATTATCAATTTCAAGTATCATGACTTAATCGCAATAAATACCATTTTATGTTCATTTACTCTTCTTCCTCCTCCGGTTCAGGTTCAGGCTCCGGTTCCTCTTCCGGTTCAGGCTCTGGTTCCTCTTCCGGTTCAGGCTCAGGCTCCGGTTCAGGCTCAGCCGGTTCCTCAGCCTCTGGCTCAGGCTCAGCAGGAGCTGCCTCAACTGCCTCCTCTTCCTCAGCACCTGGTGCTTCTTCCTCAGCCTCTGCTGGAGCAGCTTCGACAGCATCTTCAGCGGCATCCTCAGCAGGAGGTGCCTCCTCGGCTGGTGCAGCTTCCTCAGCCGGTGCCTCTTCAGCCACTGGTTCGGCCGGGGCTGCTTCTTCAGGCTCTGCTGAGGCTTCCTCAGCTTCAGCCGGAGCCTCAGCTTCCGGCTCAGCTGGGGCGTCTGCTTCTACCGGAGCAGCCTCAACAGCCTCTGGTTCTGCAGCTTCTGGTTCTGCAGCTTCTGGTTCTGCAGCTGCTGTTTCAGCTGGTGCTACCTCCACAGCCTCTTCAGAGGGTTCTGCTGAAGTTTCCTCGGCTGCAGGTTCCTCGGCTGCAGGCTCTTCTGTTTCTGCAGGAGCAGCCTCAGCTGCTTCCACAGGAGCAGCCTCTACCGCTGGTTCATCAGATCCCTCAGCAGGAGCTTCTTCTGGAGGTGATTCCTCGGCTGGGGCTGCATCCACAGCATCCTCTGATGCTTCAGCTTCAGCTGGAGAAGCATCTGCTTCTGTTGCTTCTTCAGCTGCTGCTGGAGCTTCTGCTTCTGGAACTGTTTCGGCGGGAGCATCGTCTGTTGCCTCGGCAGGTGCCACTTCAGGCACCGCATCCTCAGATGGTATTTCAGTAGGTTCGGCTGGAGCTGCCTCTGTTGGGGCTGCTTCTGGTACTGCATCTTCAGAGGGAACTTCAACTGGTTCTGGTGCTGTGACAATGATCGTATCTCCCTGATTAATGACCACATTAACAGTCTGATCCACCTCAGGGTCGTCACTGAAACAGCTCTCCCAGCTAAAGTCACTGTACTCAATTGATATCGACAACCCATCACCATCGTGACTCTTCCTCTTCTTCTTCTTCTTCACCTTCTTCTTCTTTGTTTTAGCCTTCTCCTTGACTGGTGGATCAGCAGCTACCACCACTACTGGCTGCACTACCGTTACTGCAGGAGTATCGTCCGTTTTAGGCACATTGTTAGCCACGTGGCCGTTGTCTGGTTTGGGTGCTGACGAAGGTTTGCTCTCTGGTTTAGCTAGTGAACCGTGCTCCACATGTACCACTTCCTTGCTTCCACACGATCCCATAGTAGTTCTTGCTCACCTCTTGTTTACATATCCTCAAATGGAAACTTGGATTAGTTATCAAGATCCCATGGAAGTTTCTCTTAGATTTCTTTTTATTTAGCATGGAATGAAGTATCGATTAGCAACAAATTAGTAATTAATGATAATTTCAGCTAATGTTTTCATGGCCTTCAATAAAACGCGGTTTACTAATACAAGTATTTGTGATTCTAGCTTAGAATAAAACTTGATTTTATTCCTACATCAGTGCTGTCAAAATCAACATACCAGTATCGAAAGTAAGTTCAATTCAACACAGCATTTTAGTACAAAATCCACAAAATATCTGCACAACAGCGTAATTGAACTTGAAGTGGCACAGCATCCTAAAATGCACAGGAACAGTGAACACTCTAATAACGTTGTAAGTGTATAGTTCACAAGCCGATGCTAATGCATTTTAAATTAAAATGTTCGACGAAGTTGGACAAAGGTTTTTTTGGACAAAGGGTTCCATTAAGTTCTATAATACCGATTGAAATGAACGTTTAATACTGTTTCAGTTGAATTAAAGTTTTGATATAAATACACTGATAACAAGAATTGCGCCTGCCGGCACATTTCTTGTGCCCGTTGTTCCCGTATGCAGGCGCTTAATTTCCTGTTCCCCAGGGCTGGTATTTAAACATGCCGTCATTTGATTGTCGACCATTGTCCGTCTCGCTTACTGAATTGATTATTAAACGCTTTATCTATCAAGTGTCACATTGCAATACTAACATCATTGAATTTTTTTCCCATCGGGAATCAATTAATAAATAGAAATACAATATCATCAAATAATACTACATCTCAAAACATTCCACGGAAAATGGCACCTACTCAGTGTTTTTAAACCAGAAAGGTCTATATATGTCATTGATAGCAGCCAGAATGTAAGGAATTTGTGACATTGGCTTATTTATACATCATTTTTTCAAAAAGGTTATAATGCCAATCTTTTCACATAAAAAGTTAGTTTGGACATCTGTGGTGACCAAAAAACTTTTTTGAACATGATATTACCTTATTTGTGGCAACTGTGAGGTTAAATATGAGGCTGATTTGAGCAAAAATGCCTTATTTCACAGCTTATGGCCATTTAATGCATCAAAGGAGTGTTTTAGTCCTCCAAAAGTATTTTTTCCTTGATCTGGAGGTCAAAATCCACCTTTTAGGTCAAAATTTAGAATTTGTGACCTTGCGTTGTCGATTTGAGGCTAACACAAAATCCAAATTTTTGATAAAAACATGGGAAGGAAGACACTTATCCTCACCTGAGATCTGCCAACAAATCCTAATGAGTAAAATTTTGATTTGAGGTGATCTTAGACAGTTTCAACTTCATTTTGGTATCAAGAATATGTCTTTACTTGCTTTGTTGCTGTTTTGAGGCTAAATTTTGTCGCGACATCTCAAAAACCTGGATTTTACTGTTTTAGCAACTTCAAACATCAAAGAAGTGTTTGAGTCCTCCCAAAGTTATCAGTCTCAATCAAAAGGTCAAAATATACTTCCTTGGTCAAATTTGGGAGTTTTGACCTTGCGTTGTCCATTTGAGGCTAAAAAATGGCCTGAATTTTTGATAAAATCCCCGGGAGGAAGTCACTTAACCTCTCCTGAGAGCCACCAATCCATCCAATTGTGAAAAATTTGGGTTTGAGGTGATCCTAGACAGTTTCAGCTTCATTTTGCCATCAAGAATCTTTTTTCATTGGCTTTTGTTGCTGTCTTGAGGCTAAAACTGTGTCGCGACATCTGAAAACCTGGATTTTACAGTTTTTAGCCATTTTTAACCTCATGGAGGTGCTTCAGTCCTCTTAAAGAAATGTAGTATTAATCAAGAGGTCAGAATATACCTACTTCCTTGGTTCAAAGTTGGGAGTTTTTGACCTTGCGTTGTTCATTTGAGGCAAAAACAAGGCCAAATTTTAAGATGAAATTCCCGGGAGGACATCGCTTAACCTCACCTGAGAGCCACAAATTCATCCCATTGTGCAAAATTTTGGTTTGAGGTGATCCTAGACAGTTTCAGCTTCATCTTGGTAACAAATATATGTTTTCATTGGCTTCTGTTGTGGTCTTGAGGCTAAATTTGAGTCGAGACATCCAAAAACCTGGTTTTCGGAAAACGGGCCTAAGATTAACCCCTGAGGGACAACATAAAGAGGTAGGACCAGTTTAATGCCACCAACTTGTAGCCACCATGGGTACTACAAGTTGGTAAGACATAACTTTCTCAGGTCAGGCCCTCTCCCTCTGGGAATAATAGGTCCTCTACGCGCGTACACCGCCTCTTTGACCAGACCACGGAAAAAGTAAAGCAGGTAGCCAGGATCTATCCATGTCAACTTGTAGTGGTCATGGGTACTACAGTTTGGTGTAGGATTGGTTTCTCTTCTGTGTTGGATATTGAGGTTAAGAAGGCCGGTCTATATGCGTTTGCACGCGTACACCGCCTTCGATAACCTCAACCAGGCCAAGAAGGACTTGACCTTTCCAGTGAAGACTCTTCTTATGTAAGAGTGTCTTCTCGAATTTTTGAGATAGGTCTCTTTTAGTATTTGAGTTTGGAGCTCTTTTGTGAGGGAAAATCAAGTCGCATGTCACAAATCGAAAGTGACTTTTTAGGTTGTTTTAACCTCATAAAATCTCAATGCAAGGTCGGATTTTGATAATTTTTGTTGCAAATGATAGATATCAATGAGTTCTTTCATATAAGACTGTTTCCAACCATCTGGGATGCCTATTTCACTGCACAGAAGCCTTTAAGTGTCAAAAATGGCCAACTTTCATTCTGGCTGCTATCGATGATGCATATTAAATTAAAACTTCATTGAAACATCATTGAATCAATTTTATAAATATTCCATACGTAAGTATCAACTGAAAACAATAATTGTGAATGTTTTCTTTAACCTCGGCGAGCGCATTAATTTCATGAAACAATAAAGGTCGTACGTGATCACAAGTCGCACGTGCATTTTACTGCGCGCGCAAAATTCATGAACATTGAACACCTGCCATGTTCTGTTTGCGCGCGTACGCATTCATTCTCGGTTGTTTCCTTTTGAGTTTTGTTCGACGCCTCGTGTCCAAATCAAGCGTTGCGCATTATCAAGCGTTTCCATTATCAAGCGTTGCCATTGATGAAAATAATTGTATGATACGAAATCATAATTATTTTCTCTCCTTATTACAAGTTTCTTCAGTTTGATTTTATGTTGCTCAGATACCACAACTGTCAGTAGCCAGAACTCACTTTAAAATAAGAACTTGATTGAGGATTGCTCATGGCGCGGGCAACCAAATGCAATGTTCTTCCTGGGCGTCGAAATTTGTGATTTTATGATCAACTGTGCCAACTTGAAGATAAAGAGAAGGATTAATAGCCAAGATTGAAGACTCAGATATCGTAAATTCATGTGATACCGGGACAAATTTTCATCTCTTACTTTCCTCAACGAAATTGCTAAGGTCAATCATCATTATTCAAGTTTCAACATTAGGATGAACAGAGCATTGAACCCGAATACCTGTAAGCTAGCGGCTGCATTGCACACTGCACAGGATGCCACTACACCAAGCTATATTGGCGCGAGTGATATTATAAAGGAGCAGTTGATTGAAAATGGAGCATACCGCATACATACATACCAAATCTGATCACACCACCTATTTCAGATTTAACAGTACGCGTAAAGGTAGTATACACACAACCCCCACAAAACACGATCTCTGCTAACCTTTTCTCAATGCCTTTTTGTAAAACAAAAACGCGATTGGGAACAGGAAAAATTGTCGATATTTTGCAGCACTTGTACTTCTAAAACGCTATTCGAAAGTAAATAGAACAGCAACATGCTGGGTTTTGACATTTCCCCTATAATGCATCGTTGGACGTACTCTTTAGGGTTTGTGCCCTGAATTGTGGAAGTTGATACTGGTATTTGCAATTTATTTACGTGCTGTAATTTTGCTGGAAACGACACCGCTAAAATGTTAATTAAATTCAGAAATATATTCCAGCAGGGTGAGTAAAATGTAAGATTATTATCCTCCCTGCACCTCAACCGTGAAATTAGAAACCTCGATCCTCACGACTTATGGTAACCTGGAGTCCGAACATTATTACGATTCATCAAATTTGTGGCTGTTCCTTGCAAAAATCAAACGATTTCTGAACTGTTTCATAGATTAAGGCATTAGAAAATTTGCTATAGATTCACGGAAACTTGATGAACATTTAGAAATCTACAAAAGTCTATAAAGCAAAACGCAGCAGCCCTTCATACTAGATCTCAGAGTGCATGCACTCGCATTGGACACGAAACAAATTGACAGATCAGAAATGATCATCATTAACCACTACTGCTACTAGGGAATAATTTGTCTCCGTTCCCGAACCAACGTTTAATGATAGATCATATACCTACGCCCCTACACTTATATTAAGCTTCCAAGGCTTCTATTCTCGAGCTAGATTTGTCTACAACTCTACATATATGACGTCTTTAAATTTCAAGAATCGAAGGTATTTTTCACAGCCATAACATGACAAATTTACTCGGAGCATGTTTTAACGATAAGACAAAATGAAATAATGTCATTACAACCCTGCATCATTGCTCTCAAACGATAAGACTTCAACATGACAATCAGCGTTCATGCATTCAAGTGTCAAGAACAACATATAATTACGAAGCTGTCGTACCTCGAAACATCATACACAGCTGTCAAATTACGTCATCAATCAGTCATTTTAAAGATAAAATCAACGTCACTTCCAACCTATGTTCCTCGATTAAACATCCCTCTTCAACTCAACAAGTTTCTCCAACGAAAAGATATTACTAACCAAAACAAATCTAAAAAAAGAAGTCTGAAAAACGTTGAAATATTTTGAAATGTACAGAGCAGCACTATCTATGTTTTAGACGTAGTATATAATATATACTGAGGATATATGCAGTTGTCATGGTAACCTTCCACAGCAATACATAGTGAGTGTCGTCACAAGCAGCTTAGAGATATATAATGGACGTTATTATAGCCCGAGCAAGAGAATAGGCGGTTAAATGTCAACAATTGAGCATTCTAACTCATGATAATGACGTTATTCTAAGCGGGCTATTCTTGGCGGGGTGCCAATATAAGTCGGACTAGGTGGAGGTGAACGAGTCGCTCAGAACGGATGATGACGTTACAAATACAGTTCTGCTTCATTTCCAGCTATTTTAGTCTAAAGTATTTTAATTGGAAGGGAAAAGGGTTCACTTTAGTCCGACCTCGGTCCTGGTTTCCAAACCTATGATATCGTCGAATATAAACTCAATCGTCAACAATCAATATTTCTCACACTTTGAGTCCTCTGATGAAATTCAGAATGCCGCTGGTCCCTCATAATATGCATAATAAACTTATATCCTTTGACTCAACATGGCCGAATATGAACCATTATACCCCTCCCAAGCTTGTTTTAGTGACCGTGTAAGTTTGGTTATACGGTCTCCACGGAAAAGCAGTGCAAAAAAGCTTAAAGTGAAATTTGATTTTATAAAGGAGCACTCAAAAATCTACTTAAGCGTTGAATCTGGACGAGGGTCGAGACCCGAGTGGGAAAAATACTGTTGTTTGGTAGTTAACAACTTCAATTTCAACATGACAATTATAATCAATTGTTTGTTTTTTTGCAAAAAGATGCATTCAAAGTAACCGAATTTTGCCACAAGTAGCTGCGCGAATTGCCGTGCTCTCTGTTGTGCCAAGCTCTTTGTGCCAAGCTGAACTATGACAGAATATTACTAGTGTACAAGCATCATTGCTTATGTATTTTCTAAACATCTCCATAAACAAACTTAACGTATTTTCTGCCAAGTAGGAAAATATATACGAGGATATAACAGTGATGTAATTGCCATGGTTTAAAATAGTCAAATTTTGACATAAAATCAGCCATTTGCCGAGTACAAACTAAACCGTTTCCATAGCGGCAAACTAGCAAGTAATGAGCAAGAGAGACTGTGTTTAGCCCATTATTATATACTGAGTACCTTGTTGGCATGGTAACATTACTGTAAACTGAAAAATAATATTTCTGAAATTCTTGCGTTAAAACAGAGTTTTCTGATGAAGTTATGTCTTAAGAAATAGTGAATGCTGAGCTGTTTTAAATCAAGACCAATTAAATAGCGTTTGATTCTAGTGTAATTCAGATACAGCTTCTAACATGGCACGAAATCTGCAACGGTCTTCTCGATCAACTGTTTAAACCGCTGAATCCTCATCATTTTGTTTATTGCCTAGTACAACCAGAATTCAAAAAAGAGCGAAAATAAATAAAAGGATTCGAATACGCCACGAAAAAACTCCTCTCTATTCTGTTGTATTTCACAAGAAATTACACGGAAATGCGACTAATGTAATGCATACAACAAAAGATCTTTGTAAATACACAGTAATTACACCCTACGATCTCTCTCCAAGGCAAAACACTTGCTCCAAAAACACGAACAAAAATACACACAGTATTCGACATGGGTACTATAACAGGAACTATATAGGTACAAACAGGCAAAGGTACAAACAGGCATTTAAAATGGAAACTGGCACATCTCAAAATTTCGGGAAAATTACGCATACACAAACAGGCAGCACATGCATACACCAAGGTTTTAGGTACAAACAGGCAATTATACAGGCAATAAAACAGGTATTGCAATTATACCAAAACCCTAAATGCCGGCGCACCTGTTGAATCTGTTACACAACTTGATATCTTAAATCTATCACTGTAAAAGTACGCCCAATGCCCACACCTACTGAAAGTCAAACCCGCAATAAATCAAAGAGCTGTTAATACGAACCACAGCAGTTCTAGTGTACTAATAATATACTGGGTTACAGCGTTGCGAGCTGGTTCCGGCTATATAACCCGAGATGATAATTAACACGAGGGAGAGAGAGGGTGGTCGTCATGGCAACCCTGTAAAAATATTAAACCCGGCCAATAATCATACGAATATATTGTCTGTTGACCAGGTGCAGGGGAGAGAGTGGGGGAGGGTAATGTAATCAGAGAGTTTTTGAGGTTTAACATTCCGCATTACTTCAGGTTACAGGGTTACAGGACACTCCTGGATTATGTTAGTGAGTTGGTCCGTCTGTATGTCTAACTGTATGTTTGTACGTGGTTACTAGGTAACCCGGTTCTTTGAAGTACCTGGGTTTGTGTGTTTGTTCGTGTGTCAGTCTGTTTGAATCCAGGTTGAGGGAGTCAAGGAGAGCGCGTATTGGTACTAGTACCATGATTATAGATCAGAAGTTACGTCATCATCATAGTTTAAAATGGTGAATTATTAAACTCAAATCGACATCACATACCATTGGCGATATCCGAATAGATGGCAGTAATATATAATGGGTGTATGTAATCGGCTATTGCCACCATCTTGAATCATATGTTGTAGAGGCTGGATTGTTCATCAGCCCTCTTGTTCATCAGTCCATCCCCTGCTGATATAACCACGAACACCTGTTTAGCGTCCATATAATCGACCATTATTCACAACTCCACAAATTATCATTATCATAGTCGTTGTTCAAATCACGTTGAGCCACAACATCCACACACTATGATATATTTGAGAATTATAAACAAAGGGGTCAATTTTATCCCTTCATGCTAATTCAATTGTATGATTTGACTTAAAAGGCATTAAAAAATCATTTTGTGAAATTATTATACTGCCAGAACTTTACCTACAGTTAACTGAATACTAACCTAACCACTGCCTAGGATATAGCCATGTTTGAGTCGGGCGACTGTGGAGAGGATTTCACCTTCAAGATAAACGAGGATTACGCCAAGAGATTCGAACACAACAAAAAACGTGAAGAATTACAACGATGTGAGTACTAAGTAGTATGAAGCATCCAAATTAACTTCATGGTATATCAATTTACAACCAAGGCAGTTGACTCGATTTTAAATGAGATTAAAATTTGCCCCGTCTGTGATCGTCATTCGGCAGTTAATCGTTGTACAAACCGGACTTTGATTATCCAGTTTATGGTTGATTGCCCCAATTAAACAAATAACCACTACAATCTATTAACTTGTCACAGTCATAAAATCCAATTCCCCCTGGTATCCGATATTTCGGATGGAAGGTTGGTAATGACCATATATAGTCTTTACCAACCACTTCCGCAAGCAATTATGGTACAATAGGAAATATTAATCATATCAGAATAATGCATATGGTTTCATGGTTTTATCGTGAGCTTTCTCACCCATTTACCACCCATTTACCCTCTCCCCATCTTTATTGCCTTCCCTCCCTCTCTTGATGCCCTGATAAAGTTTCCCTTTGATTGCCCCCAACCCTTGATTCCTCCTTTGATTACCCCTCCCCACCCCCTTCACTCATAGTTTCCCACTACCCCACCCAACTGAATAACTTCCGCTCCCCTCCTCCTCTACCCCTCCTAGTTTCCCACTCCCTTCCCCCTTCGCTCCCCTCCTAGTTTCCCACTCCCTTCCCTCGCCCCTTCCCCTCCGCTCCCTCCTAGTTTCCCTCCCTTCCCCCTCAGCCCACTGATACCACCCCTTCCCCTCCTTCCTCCTAATTTCCCACCCTTCCCCCTGAATTTCCCACCCCTTCCTCCACAGTAACTGAATGCCCTCCGCTCCCCTCCTCTATCCCTGCCTCACAGAATATCCAACCCCTCCCGGCCAACTAACTACCTCTTTCTCCTAATCTCCTCACCCATCTGAATACCCCATCTATATCCACAGTACAGGAGAAGTATGGTAAGGATGTTAAGACATTGGGAGAGGAAGACTCCAGCAGTGGCTTCCTGAGGACGATGCATGCTTTGGTATTGGCATCTTTGCCATTGGCATCCTGCCAGTGGTATCTTGCTATTGGCATCCTGCCAATATCATCAAACCAGTATACTGCAGTGGAGGGGAACCCTTTCAAATGTTGCGAAGAGTTTTGTCCGAATTGCGCGCAGAGAAAAGGTCAAACTATATCAGACTGACTGCGAAACGACATAACTCATGCCACTAGAAAGGCACCTATAGCAATAAACTGCTGGCTACAAGCCACAGTTATCGAATAATTGGTGACCGCTCTTTGATTGACCTTATTGAGGCAGAAAGATTTATCCAATTTTCCTATTCACTGAGGCTAGACATGATCTATTATTAACTTGTCTAGTTGTCCATTAATTTTAATCGATATCTCTTAGAACTATCAAATGCCAAGTGAAATCATCCCCCCATAGTCCTATGAAGTACGATATAATCCTCCCAAAAAGCTAATCCTCTCTTCAGTACGACAACGTTTCCAAAGACAAAGCCTTCCTGACAGTCCTCTCCAAGCTGAAGAGCAAGGACCCTGAGATCTACAACAAGGAGAAAGTCTGGTTTACCGAGGGAGGTGGAGAGGAGATAGAGAAGAGAGATAAACCGGTTTATCTCAAGGATTACGAGAGGGAAACCCTGCTCACCAAGGGAAGGTGAGATATAAACGATGTAGAAACTTTGCTTTGTTTCACAGGCATTATTTGCCTGTGAAACTCCTTTAGTCGCATAGGTGTGAAGAGTAATATCGGTGTTGTAGAGATTAATTGTAAGATCCTGAAATCATCATGGCTTTGACATATCACCGCGAGAGTTATTAATAATTAATGATTTATTAAATGGACCTGTGGGTACTGGGTAGGCTGCGATACGCCGTCGATGTCAACTATAACAAAATAGAAGTCCCTCATCCATCACTTCACTCACCCCTCAGTTTGGTAGTAGATTCCGATGACGAATCCCCGGCCCCTCCCACCTACGCTGAAGAACAGGAAGCTCTAAAGGAGGACCTGAAGTCGGCACTGGATAGCGCTGCAGGGGAGGGGGAGGAGGATGTACTGACTCTCAGAACCAAGTCTACTCAGGAAAAGGTAGGGTTTAATTGAAAACCTTGGATAACCAACTTCCAAGTCATAATTAAATTCTACCCAGGAAAAGGTATTGTAATTTGTTTCCAACTCTACATAGGAAACGATATTTTGTGTTGTTAAATCTAGAAACCAACCGAATATTTGAGGTCCGGTTCAATCCTGGATCCAAAAGAATTGTACGATTGATTACCTTTGAAATATTTTCCATTGAAAGTATATTGTTTGATCAAAAATACTTCATATTTTCTCTGACCCACTTCAGAATAAAGAGGAAGAGGACTACAGAGACTGGTTGAAAGGAGAGAAAGCTAAGATAAAAGACAAAGACCTGCGTAGTGACTGTAAGCACCTCCAAGAAGCATGGACTGACCCTAACCTGGATGAGAACGAGAAATTCCTCAGGGACTTCATCCTCAACAAGGGCTGGACAGACGACAAGGGCAAGGATTTGTAAGTTTCATTCAGAGACAACTTCAATTGCGTAACGTTTGACTGTTTCTTCCTAGTTCCCTGATGAGTTATGGATATCTCAATTACCAGTTTCCATTACAAAATGTTTTGCTTTAGAGAAGAGACAAGTCAATCTCCTTTTACAAATTTTACATTTCAGCGTACCAACTTACGATGAAATAATCAACGATGATGTGAGTCAAGTAGATTATCAACTACCGATTTGATACCCTATAATTAAAAAACATCCAACATAGCCCAAAAAATTTTTATCTATCAAATTTTGCGCAAATTGGTCTATTTCATAGGAAATTGTGTGGAAAAGCTAACCTTCTTATACCTTCTTTATAAGTTTCACTCAACACCCTTAAAATTTAACACCAACCCCCTTCTTTTCAGTCAGAAGAAGAGTTTGAGAAACACGAGGAGTTTGAGAGACAGTTCAACTTCAGATTCGAAGAACCTGATCACGATTTGGTAAGAATCTGAGTATGCGACTTTTTACCCTCAGACTTTTTATCCCCCGCCCTTACTAACATTTGCAATAAGTAATCGGTTGAGAGGGACGTCATTGTCATGATATAACATGGGTTATTAGAGGACACCAAACAGCAAACCACTTTGCAAAAGACCACTTCGCTGTGTAGGAACGATTATCATGGTTTGGCGTGTCATGATTCGGTGTTTCGAAACGCATATTCTTCGAAATGGCCTCTAACATATTATGTGTATCTTTGGATATTATGATCCTAATTTATGTCAGTAAGAGCTGGGTTTCAGTTAGTCGGATAACCTTCCCTTGCCGTTAGTCGGATGTTGTGTTTGTGTGCGGTGGCGTCAGTCAGACCTGTGCTATTTTAGGAATGTTATGTTTCCTCTGAGATCGGTAAATATTGCCAATTGCGTTGATTGCCAAAACATCCAAACAAATGACTAATTTATAACCGGACTATCTCCAGATCAAGAACTATCCTCGTACTATCGCTAACAGTGTAAGGAAGAGTAATGAGTCGAGGAAGGAGAAGAGAAAGAAGAAATCAGAACGAAAGCTCAAGGTATATCCAATGATCGGTAATAATAATAATAATAATAAGATTTTCCCCTCCGGGAACTCACATATTCAAAAAAGAATCCCTAAGACCCGCTTAAATTCAACACTTTGATAAAATTAAGTAAAATTCAGAGTTCGTATTCATTAGTGACAGTTGACTCCTCATAAGTCATACTTGCTACTCAGAGTCCGAGTCGTTGTTTGTGTTCTCTACTACTGGAGCAATTGGTCCATTTATTGGACCACAGTCAACAACACCCTTCTCGGATGGCCCATTTTGATGGCTGGAAGGTGATCTTAATTTTTAATTGTTCAACAAGTTTAGCCCTCGCATTGCGTTCCTCAATAGTTCTATCAGGGGCAATATATACTTTACTGAAGGAAGTATATCTCAGACCCTTAGCACTCTTCAGAATCTTCGCTGCTATTTCTTCACTCTGGAACTGCACACGAAGTGTACAGGTAGCTCGATTGATCTTCTTTGAGTAATAGCTCTCATCTGATTTCTTCAGTAGTTCGATATAATTAGGTTTTAAAGAAAACCAACTTGGTTCCCTAACTCAGTCAAGACATCTTCGATACCACTACTGTAGTCAAAGTTGCGTTTTTCCTTATCAACAATTCCTGGAATTCCGTAGAAGATCAGGTTTTCCTTCGGCTGAAGCTTTCATCTCCACAACCATTTGCTTTGCAAACTTCTGTGGTTGCTTGCAAGTCTCTACCTTTGTTTCGGTTGACTTTAGTATTTCGGCATAGGACGAAACCTTCTTTGCTTCTGTGCATACCTTCTCAGAATGGTTCTCGAGACTTTCCTTTAGTTCCGATATTTTCTTGTTGTTTTCTTTTACTTCGTCAAGAATTGTGTTCATGAGTGAGGCCTGAATGATAATCCTTCTCCGATGCTGGAATTGAGCGAATCGATTTTCAGTCTTTCCTCTTCACAAACTTCGGTTTCCTTAATATGACTCTTCAAGTATTTTTGGTATCGTAGAGACATGAAAACAGACTGTAGGTCAATTCTGCCATCGGTGTTTTTTTTAATCGCTTCTCGATGTCTTTTGCCCTCACCCTTCATTACCCCCAAGCTTGAATACCGTAGAAGAAAGTTCGTCAATTCGTTTCATCAATGATTGAAGTTCACTCGTCATTGCTGTTTTCACAAGTCCACAACCACAAGGTGGAAGGTAGACGGATGGTGTCGACTTACTGGTACTGTTAAAAGTCAGAGACCGAAATTTGAAACAAACGATAAGTAGAAATAAGAGAAGTGAGTAGATCTGGTATCTAATGATCGACCATTCCGTCGAATTTGAGCGAGTTACAATTTCCATAGTGAAACATTTGTGAACTGATGCGCGCATGCGGAAATCGATTCTAGGATCGTCCTTCTCAAGTTTATGGAGGAGAAGTTGAAAAGTTTAGCAGATACGTTCATCAGAAGTTGTTCATCACAAGCTTACGAAAGGACCGCGCGCGCATGCGAAAAACTACACCCCTTCAAAAAACATATTGCACGTCTGTAGACATAAGCCGCTTGCGCACTCGATAAGAGTAAGACACTGCGCATGGCAATATTAAAACACTTCTTGACAGGAAAAAGAAGAGCGGAAGCAAGAGATCGAACGACTGAAGAAGTTAAAGTTCGAGGAGATCGAGGGAAAGCTGCAGAGACTAACTGATAATGCTGGTACTGACGTCACGAGAGTGCTTGGAGATGGGCTGGACGATGACTTCAACCCAGGTTTAATTAACTCCAGTATAAAGCTCTTAACCAGCAGTTCGTGGTTTAAACTCTATATTGCAAACAAGTTGTCCGTGTCATGATAACCGGGTAACTTCTAATTAACTTCAATCAGGTAACTTCAAAATAAATTATTACCGTACCTCCTGAGCAGATCGAATTAGTTGAAGCCCTGCTGACGTAGTGAAATATGTTATCCTTCACATCAAAATCTCTGTCTATAACTCCATGAATTTATTTTAAATCTTATGAAAAAGTGAATTCTGAAATGAACTAAAGAAAGTTCGCTGTTTTCACCTCTGAAACATCTGTCCTATCCAGAGGAACATGACAGAGTGATGAGCAAGTTATTCGATGACACTTACTATGATGACGGAGAGGATGAAAAGAAACCTGTCTTCTCCGACTCAGAGGAAGATGATCTCATCAGTGAGTAAAACATAGTGTTATCATACGTCACTTATAAGATGCACATGGAAACTTTGACGTAATAATAATCCCTCAGATTCTCTCAAAGATTGGCAGGTTCTGATATCGCTGAGGATTTGGTAAGCTAAAGGCTAAGGCTAACCAAGTTTAAGCCACTTTATAGTTTTCATGAAATAGCCAATTACCCCCCCCCCCCCCCCCCGATTAGTTTTTAAATAGTTATCTGGGTCTCCTATTATGGGAGTTTCGTCTCGAGTTCTGTGAACGCATTCCGAAATTTCCACAAGACCGCCATTTGTACGTGTGTGATACTGCTTTAACAGTATGTCCACGTTCGTACATGGCGCCGCGCGACTCAGAAATTTCAGAATGGTTGGCATTTCTCAAATTGCGAGTATGTAATTCTTTTGATAAGCCAAATTACTCGCATTTTTGGCGAGACTCCGTACTTTGAGGACAATTGTCAAGTTTTTCGTGGCAATTGCCATGTTGATAATTACAGTTTCATTGCAGTAATTATAGTTTGCAGAGTATCAGTCGGTACACATTTGATCTTCTGGTTACATTGTTTGTGTCAAAAATGTTTGCCAGAATACCGAACTTGTCACGAAAATATTTCTCTTTCAGCAAGGGTCTGTGCACGGCGTGGCTCCACCAGTTTTATCTCTACACGCGCTGTTTTTTCTAAACCCTTATTAAATTTCAAAATACTTTCAGTTGACGTTGTCAATCATCACCCCCGAAATATAATTACATGTTTTAAAATTACAACAATTATAAGTGTCAACTTTCTTTATGTCCTGTATTATTGCGAGTAATATTATACGTTTTATGCTATAATATAAACACGGTTTTGTGCATTATATTATCAATGTTACAAGTGTATATTATGGATATTGTCACTTTGGTTGATGACACATGACAATTATATGACATGTGATTAACAGCCCTTTTCCTTTGAAATAATATTAATATTTATGACCTATAATAAGATACCACATCTCTATAATAATCACACCTCAAAGAGTCGTACACGGAAAGTGCACGGTTCATAGTGACACCCCCCCCCCCGCAAAAATAGGCAGTTCATCGTCATTAAGATACTTCATTATCCTTGATCATAGCGACATTTTAAACGCCTATTTCTCGCACGTGGGTGTATTACCACGGTTCATGAACCGTTAAATTATTAATGCGAAACCACGTATTTCTCATGTGTGACATGGAGTATAAAACATTTGGCTTGTCAACAGATGACGAGGTGTGGTTTGATAAGATAGTTCAGCAGAACCAGGCAGAGGAGGAGGATCCAGCAAAGACACAAACAGACGAACAGAATGACGAACAGACAGAGAAACAAGGGGAAGAAGAGGAAGGGGAGCAGCCAACTGTTGTAAGTGAAAAGATGAAACATGCAAACTTATCTAAGTCTTGATTCTATATGATTTATTTTCGGCATGGCTGATTTCTGGTTGTTTTTGGGCCTTTGTGTCCTGTGCCTTATTAATGTCGGTGGCCTATATAGCTTTCCCATTGGATCCAAAAATCGTCTTGTCATTAACTAATCAGCCTACTAGATGAAGGGGACCTTTGGATAAGATAAAACGCCGCCGAAAATAAATTAAAAAGGCGGCAATGATGTTTGTTCTCTTAGATTTACAGAGAGGATGGAGGGGAAGAAGAGGAAGAAAGGACGAGGAAAAAGAGTTGGAAGAGGAAACGGAGTAAAAAGTTCAAAGAAGCTGTGATCAAAGAGAAGCCCAAATTCAATCCAGGTAAGAGTGTATTTTAATCCTGAGATTTTCCATTCTTTTTGGCAAATTTGTTAAATATTTTTCGCTTGAATGGAAATAGAATTGACACCCCGCTATTAATCGCAGATGAAGGTCCATTTGAGCGGTATTTTGACGAGTACTATCAGTTGGATTGCGAGGATACTATCGGAGATACGAAGTGCCGCTTTGGATACAGAAAAACGAAACCTTGCTCCTACGGGCTCACTGTGGACGAGGTTTATAAATCGATGATGTGGATTTGGGATATTTTATGCCAATGATTTTCAACAATTTTTCTCGAGTTTATTAGTATTATCCTGGCACGAAATTCCCCAATACATATGTGTTGATTATCATATTTTCTAATACATTTTCTCCTTGAACAACTACTCTGTCAAAATACGAGATAGATATTCCGACACCAAGATGAGATCATATTAACTAAAAGTAGAATATTTAATTAAAATTAGAATATTCTCGTCAGATTATGATGGCAGACGATAAGGAGCTGAACCAATGGTATTCCTTCAAGAAGATGATGAAATACAGGTTACCACCTCATCTAAGTTAACGTGTTTTATGCGGCTGTTGATACATCGAAAAGCGAGAATCATTCTAAAATTTCCAAGTTGCGCGCACCATATATATACGAGCCTGATTGATTGTTGTTAGATCAAGATAAATTCCGGCCTGGGTTCATTTAATTTTAATCAATCTCTTTTATTTTTGATTTTATAAACCTTTATTTTTGCAGAACTCCTGAGCAGGAAGATGTGGATGGTAAGAAGTTTAAGAATAAGAGGCACAATGAGTTCATGAAGCGTCATATCTTAAAAAGGTGAGATTATTTGGGTCAACTTCCCGCCATTAATTGCGAGGTATATAATCACTCAGGCAATTAGGGAGGTTTATGACCTAAGAGGTTGACATGATGATTTTGAGTGTCCCCAAAAAATAGCGGATTACACATATTCAAAAACTCTTTTGACGAATAATGAGTAAAATTACACCAATTACTCATATTCAAAAATTCAATTTTTCTGATTCTCCCTTTTATTCTGAATTCTGATCTTGTACCGGAAACATTGTGCGGCGTTGTTAATTTGTTTGGATAACATTATCTTCATCTGGATATTTCATCTACATTGGGTAACATGCACTGATTAGGTTAACTTGGGGAAAAGAAATGGAATGCAGTGTGTTGCTGTGTAGTGTGTACTGCTGTGTGTACTTATGGTTCTCTGATTGATGCTTTGATGTAATTCTTAGTTTATTTATGGAAATGATTGCATCTATTGTGAATAGTCTCCTCAGGAATCCTTCCTATTCTGCCTTGATCTATTTGCAATTGCTTTCCAACCCCGTTCCAACGGGACCTCAGGACATGGATTTACATGAAGTTTCCTGTACGTTGCTATTACTTTCTCTGTTTTGTTTTTATTATTGTTAGCCTTGTGCTCTGTTGAGCTTCTTGTGAATTTATCTCAATTGTTTTGAACATTGACCAGTCCATTGAGCTCTAGATTTAACATTTTCCTCTATTTTGTTTATCAACAATCAACATTCGACGATTCATGTACCCACGTTCTACTTAAGTATTCATTTTTTCGAGTTTTGACATCCCACAACTTATAGTTACGTTTGATTTTTGCTATTATGGGGGGGGGCCAACGCTCTTTTAGGCTCCGAGGATAGAAAAATTCTCAAAAGAGCCCTAGAAATTGGGGCCTAAAAGAGCCTAAAAGAGCCATTCGTGTGAAATGATCAGAGTTTTCCCAGAATAATGTTTCTTCACAGATCAGGTACAGTGTTGTGAAATCTTAACTGATCATTAGTGTACTGTGTACTTGCCGTAAGTACACACACACACACACAAACACTGTAGAATGAAGGTGATGATATCAAATTAATCCAATTTCAATGAAAATGTTTACAAGCAACGATCCACAATGATTTTGTTTCATCCTTTGTGGCTTTGTTGCTTTTCCAAATTTCAATTTCATGCCCAACAGTAATCTGGTAGTATCATTACCATTATTTCCTGGTAATCCCTTATTTGCCGGCATCTTATCCATAAAATGAAAAACTCTACTTTCTTACTTTATTTCACAGTTAAGAAGGTCGATGATTTTGCTGAATATCTTTGTTTGAATTTCATTTGCCCACTATAAACATGAAAAGTTGCTTTCTTTTTCAGCCTGAACAGCCTGCAAACAATGAAGCCGACGCAATCAGGAGCTCTGAAGAAGAATCACCAGATGTGAAGGACGAGAAGAACGAGAAGAAGATGTAAATGCAGTGAGGACTTCGAACGAGGTTTAATCTACCAATCTCTTCAAACTTTTCTTTATGACAAACTTTGAGGCCTATTTAGCTATACACTTACAGTTCATTATGGGCAGTATTACCCAATCTTCTATATTATTGTAAGCGTCACCTTCAAAGTGACATACAGTAGGTCGCACGTCTCAAAGTTTATGATGGCCTTGAAAACTTAAAATCCAATTTCCAATTTTATTACCCAATTAACCGAGGAAGGTAATTTGAATCATGCAAAGAAATCAAACACCTTGAGTAAGGGGCACCTTCCTAAACCTTAGATTTAGAGCTTTAATAAGGGGCACCTCAAACTTAATTTTTGGATTGCTTCATATGGCCATTAATAGCGACCCTTTTGTTTAAGTGCCATTTAAACTCAGTAGTCACCTGGGGGACCTGCCACCTAGCTTTTGATTGGGTCACCCTTCAGTTGTTCTATTGTGTAATAGGAAATTTTGAGCTGGCCCTGAATAGCCTGCATCTGATCGGGTAATGCGGCCCTATCTTATATTGATAATGAATGTTATTATGTAATACATATCTTATACCTATCAGTTGTCACGAGTTAAATATTATAATAACAGATCGTTTTTGTTCGGTCAATATTATTGGATTAGTGTTCTCATGGGTTTTAAAAATTCCGGAAAAAACAAAGCTTGGCTTCCTGATAATTTATTAATGGTAACTGCAAATCATGAACTTACTGGTTAGGGGCCATCCAGAAATGAGCTCGTCACTTGGTTTTAATATTATATATGTATGTTTTGGAAATGATGAGGTGGTATGTATTAATAAGGTTTGCAAAATGATGAGCTCATATCATAGAGACGAAATTTTGAGATCAGCCACTATTGTAAAATTGGGCCAATGTCAGATGATATAACTTGAATTGCAGCAGTGAGCAGATTTCTGGATGGACTCTTAGAACTTCTGAAAAATAATTACATCTCTGGCCTTTGCCGACTGGGAGTGGTCACTGGTTAATGGAATGAGTATGAAGGGAGAAGATAATCTAGTTGGAATAATTAAGACGTGTACTATTGAAGTATTGACTACTTAGATAAGAATATTTCGAAAAAGTTTCTTAATAAGCACGTGTATTACTATTATTAGCATTTATGCTTAATTTCTGCAAAGACACTTTTCTCGGTGATTTTTGGACAAATTTCTTCTGTTAGACTGTTTCCAGCTCAGTAATGCTAGACTGGATTCTGTTCATGTTAGACTGGTGTCAGGGTTATGATAGACTGGTTTCAGTGTTATGTTAGACTGGTGTCAGGGTTATGATAGACTGGTTTCAGTGTTATGTTAGACTGGTGTCAGTTTTATGTAAGACAAGTGCCATTGTTATGTTAGACTGGTGTCAGGGTTATGTTAGACTGGTGTCATTGTTATGTTAGACTGGTGTCATTGTTATGTTAGACTGGTGTCAGGGTTATGTTAGACTGGTGTCCTGCTTATGTTAGACTGGTTGCGGGGTCATGTTAGACTGGTTTCGGTGTTATGTTAGACTGGTGTCAGACTTATGTTAGACTGGTGTCGGGCTTATCTTAGACTGATTTCAACGTTATGTTAGACTGGCGTCAGTGTTGCGTTAGACTGGTGTCATTGTTATGTTAGACTGGTGTCATTGTTATGTAAGACTGGTGTCAGGGTTATGTTAGACTGGTGTCATGCTTATGTTAGACTGGTTGCGGGGTCATGTTAGACTGGTTTCGGTGTTATGTTAGACTGGTGTCAGGCTTATGTTAGACTGGTGTCGGGCTTATCTTAGACTGATTTCAACGTTATGTTAGACTGGTGTCAGGCTTGTGTTAAACTGATTTCAACGTTATGTTAGACTGGTGTCAGGCTTGTGTTAAACTGATTTCAACGTTATGTTAGACTGGTGTCAGGCTTATGTTAAACTGATTTCAACGTTATGTTAGACTGGTGTCAGTGTTGCGTTAGACTGGTTTCAACGTTATGTTAGACTGGTGTCAGTTTTATGTAAGACTGGTGCCATTGTTATGTTAGACTGGTGTCAGGGTTATGTTAGACTGGTGTAAGGGTTATGTTAGACTGGTGTCAGGGTTATGTTAGACTGGTGTCATGCTTATGTTAGACTGGTGTCAGGGTTATGTTAGACTGGTGTCAGGGTTATGTTAGACTGGTTGCAGGGTTATGTTAGACTGGTGTCAGGCTTATGTTAGACTAGTTTCAGGGTTATGTTAGACTGGTTTCAGAGTTATGCTAGACTGGCGTCAGTTTTATGTTCGACTGGTGTCAGTGTTATATGTTAGACTTGTTTCGGTGGTTTGCTAGACTGGTGTCAGAGCTATTTTCCATCAAAATAATTGTCATTGAATAACAGCTGCTGTTTTGTACACCAGGGAAACTTCATCCCATAATCTTTGTTGCCGTAACAATCTTTGTTGCCATTTATTTTCAATTTTATAATTATTTCAGAAATGGCAGATAATCCAAGTCAGGATTTTTTTGAAAGCATAAAAATAACCAACAAGACAGTATCTTCTAAGAAGAAAAAGAAGATTAAACGGCCAATCCAACCTGTAAGATCTTTGAATGCTAAAGGTGTTAATGTATATAAAAAAATCAAAACTGAGCTTACTGTGAAACCAGACCACAAGGGATCTTCAATCCATTCTAAGAATAAGATTACCAATAACAGGAGGAATGTGTCATCCATATCTGTTGAGGATAAAAACAAAAAACGTGATGAGTTCCTTGAAGCACTTCGAGTACGCAATAAGATTCCAAGTGGAGCAGCCATTAAAGTCGCCGATATAAAGAGTGTTCTGAGGCAAAATAAGTGCCCCGAGCTCTGCATGAGAGAACGAGTCCTCTACAAGTACTTTGGAAAGGGAAAATTAAGACCTGTCACTGATACCATCTATAACTCAATGGAAGAGGCATTGAAGTCCGATAATCTTCAGACAGCTAAGTTCAAGGTTGCAACAGCTGAAGCCGAAGCTGAAAAAGTTGAGCAGAGGGAGGCTCTTAATGCTCTTTTGGAGAAGAAGGTTATGACTGCGTCCAAAAAATCTACTGAAGTACCTGGACCATCTAGTGCAGCAGGACCATCAATAGAACCAACTGGATCTATCAAAGGTTTCCTGAGCAAAGCTAAAATCAAGCCTGTGAATCGATACAGTCACGCTGTGAAGTGTCACATGCTCTGTTTGTATTCAGATCAAATATTAAGTCACGGTAGTTGTCTAGATGACGACGGAGAGGAGAAGGACATCCTCATTGAGAGGAATATTGAGGAGCAGTTTTACTCGATTTTACAGGACAATGTAGTTTCCCGCATGATGGGTCTGAAAGTGGAAAACTTTGACGTACAGAAGCTCATAAGTGAATGTAAGAGGATTTATGAGATTTGGAATGCATAGAAATAGAGAGCAGGAGTAGTATCTTATTATAATCGAAAATAACTTTTCTCGGTTGCTGTTACGCAATATGCATGGAACTGGTGCATGAATGATGATTGACGAATGGCGGATCTATATTGCATAAGTTTTAAACAACACAGTAACATTCATAAATTTAGCAGGTGTGCTGATGGAACTCACATCTATAATATACAAAAATGGCAAACTTGACATGAAGAATTCAGCAAGTTTAATATAAGTATTTCATGTAAGATATTCTCCCTATAATTTAAATTTGATTTTTCTCTGTGACCAAATGGGTCGGGATGCATTTTGCTCTACTAATCAACCATTAATTCTCATTTCATTAGCTTGAAATGTGATTCGAAATTATATGATATCGTTTCTTCTGGTTCCAGGAAATAACATCCGTTACTTTACTATCAGTCGGATTTTTTTTGGGAAATCACTCTAGCGTTCAATAAGTTTTTGTGGTCCAATGGTCTTCCACACATGGTATAGTATCATTTATTAATAGTTTTTAACAACTATAATTCATTGGCCCGTGTAGTAATAAGAGAGCACTTCAAATAATGGCCAAATCTGAAAACATTTGGTTTATTTCTATAATTAATTCCTCCTGTATTGGTTCTTTATAATTTGTCCATTTTTATTAATTAATTTTTATTGATTGTTAATAAATATATAATTTATGGTTGTTTTAATCCAATGCTATACAATATACATTCATTGTCATTAAGTCTTCAAATTATTAAATTCACGTATATATGCGTGCATATCAGCAGTTCAAGCTTCAAGGTAAGAGCCTTCGCTGCCACATTTTAGGAGTGGAAAACCCGTGATTTTGTGTAGGGTGTCTTCGTATTACATAGCTTTCCTTCATGCATTCATGCATTCATCCGTCAATCCATAGTATATAAATACTAGAAGGGCCGTCGGGCCCTCTGGTTCCCAGGACGCCCAAGCCTGAATTGCACAGCTTATTCTCCACATTTATGGCCCACAACGCAAATATTTTCATAAATATCCTGTTTTTCGCGACCCTTTTTTCAATTTTTAGCATTGATTACGGAAAATCTAAAACCTTAATAAAGTTTGAATTTTCCGTAATCGATGCTTAAAATTGGAAAATGGTTCGTGTAAAACAGGATATTGTGGACCATAAATTCAGAGAATACTGCGTAATTCAGGCTCGGGTGTCCTGGGAGCCAGAGGGCCCGACAGCCCTTCTAGTATTTATATACTATGGATTGACGGATAAACTGCGGCCCAAAACGGTCCCTGGTGATGAATACCCATGCCTCATATTTCTTAAATGACTTTTTCAAAATCTCTTAATAGGTAATGATGACGAAAATGCGTGATAAACTGATTGACTTTCTTAAAAATAATGATACAATGATGAAGAATGTTTCAGTCAAAGAATGGGAAATTACGTGTTTGCCTTGCTCTCGCACAATCTCGACTCACCATACGAATTTTGTCCGAGATTTCATCAATCACTGCAAGTGTTCATTACATAAAGACAATTGTGGATGGATAGTAGATCGTGATTTTACGGATTCCAAGTGCAGCTTTGAAGTTACTAAATGTTCAAGTGGACCCTTGGATAGGTTCTTATGCTCCCCTTCTTCTTCACATGCAATTGACTCTTCAAACGAGCAACTTGATTTGGGTTCAGAGGAAAACCCGCCGATCAGTAACAACCTTCAGAATGTTATTGCACTGGAGCAAGTTGAATCAGAATGCCAAACTGTTGAAACACCCACTATTGAGTTCGGAACACAAACTATCTCAGCTGGAAAAGGCGAGCTTGAAGAAAATCTAATTTCTTTTTACACCTCCATGGACTTCGACCTGAAGCCAGGTGTTTCAACTGAGAGCATACGTCGATATTATTCTGAATTTCCGGTGGCTAAGGCATTTACTGAGAACGGATTTAACAGAACCACTAAGCAATCAAAGCATAACAAGTTTGTTAAGGAGTACACTGCTGCTGCTGGTTTGAAGCATTCGATGAGCTCTTCCATAGAATGGTCCTCTAGCCTAGGTGGTCCTAAGGATCGTAGTGTAAGGAACTACTGTAAGCCACAAGTACGTGTCCTTCCGTACATTGACCGTAACAACTTCCTTCAGCATTTAGATCAGTTCAAGTCGTTTTTAGAAAAGCATAACAACATCACTGACTTTTCGAAAATTCCCATACAAGCATCATTTGATGGAACAGCTGTTACTGGGCGGTATCAGACGCGGAATAATGATGATAATGCTGAAGATAGAATTATCTATGGTGTTGCAACATCCAATCCTACTCAGAAGACGTTTGTTTCGGTTAATGATCCTAATGCTGAACGAATAGGGAAGCGCATTTCGAAATCCAGGGAATCAATAAAAATTCACAGCATGGAACATACTCTGGAATTGTTAGAAGCAGGGGAGCTTGCCCGAGCAAAATTATATATCAGTATTGTATTGCTACCTCTTATTCGTAATGCAAGGCCATATGCCTTGGGTATGTATGCTGTTGCCAAAGGAAGTGATGCATCGTCTTTACAAGCAGCGCAACGAGAAGTTGTAGATGCATGTAGACAATCAGGTCTGAAAGTTATTGTTTTGCCTGGTGATGGTGATGCCACTTTGAGGTCTCTTCAATGGTCAAACTATTTCTGCAAACGATATGATTGGCTCACGCAACTTATTATTCCCCTTGATTTGTTCTATGACTCTTTTGGCGAGAATCCAATCTTTCCGCTTCAGGATCCGTTGCATAACATTAAAATGAAGCGGCGCACGAAACGCGAAAGACCATTTCCATGTCCACTGTACTGGATCTCAGAACAAAGAAGAAGAGGATTACAGAGACTGGTTGAAGGGAGAGAAAGCTAAGATAAAAGACAAAGACCTGCGTAGTGACTGCAAGCATCTGCAAGAAGCATGGACTGACCCTAACCTGGATGAGAATGAGAAGTTCCTCAGGGACTTCATCCTCAATAAGGGCTGGACAGACGACAAGGGCAAGGATTTGTAAGTTACATTCACACTCAAGTTTTATTCCGTTTCGTTTGACAGCGTGTTCACAGTTTCCTCATGAATTATGGATATCTCAGTCACCATTTTCCAGTACAATATGTTTTGCTTTGGAGAAGAGACACATCAATCACCAGTTACAAGTTCTCCATTTCAGCGTACCAACTTACGATGAAATAATCAACGATGATGTGAGTCAATAAGATAATCATTAATCAACTACCGATTTGATACCCTTTTATTACAAAACATCCAACATAGCCCAAAAAAACTTTTATCGATCAAATTTTGCGCTAATTGGTCTATTTCATAGGAACTTGCGGGAAAAGTTAAAACCTTCTTATACCTTCTTTATAAGTTTCACTAAACACCCTTAAAATTTAACACCAACCCCTTTCCTTTCAGTCAGAAGAAGAGTTTGAGAAGCACGAGGAGTTCGAAAGACAGTTCAACTTCAGATTCGAAGAACCAGATCACGATTTGGTAAGAATCTGAGTGTGCGACTTTTTACCCTCACACATTTTATCCCTTACTAACATTTGCAAATACTCATCGGTTGAGAGTGACGTCATTGTCATGATTTTACATGGGTTATTGAGGACATCAAACAACAAACGTCACCTGTTTTTGCATAGGACTTCTTGGCTGAGTAGGTACATTTGTCATGATTTGGTGTATCATGATTCGGCGTTTCGAAACGCATACGGTATTCTTCGAAATGGCCTCTAACATAATATATTATGTGTATCTTTGGATATTATGATCCTAATTTATGTCAGTGAGAGCTGGGTTTCAGTTAGTCGGATAACCTTCTCTTGCCGGATGTTGTGTTTGTGTGCGGTGGCGTCAGTCAGACCTGTGCTATTTTAGGAATGTTTCCTCTGAGATCGGTAAGTATTGCCAATTGCGTTGATTGCCAAAACATCCAAACAAATGACTAATTTATAACCGGACTATCTCCAGATCAAGAACTATCCTCGTACTATCGCTAACAGTGTAAGGAAGAGTAATGAGTCGAGGAAGGAGAAGAGAAAGAAGAAATCAGAACGAAAGCTCAAGGTATATCCAATGATCGGTATCTGGTATCGAATGATCGACCATTCCGTCGAATTTGAGCGAGTTCCAATTTCCATAGTGAAACATTTGTGAACTGATGCGCGCATGCGGAAATCTGATTCAAGCATAATATCATGAAATATGTGTTCTATTATCGTCCTTCTAAAGTTTACGGAGGAGAAGTTGAAACATTTAGCTGATACATTCATCAGAAGTTGTTCATGAGAAGCTTACGAAAGGACCGCACGCATACGAAACACTGCCCTCTTTGAAAACCCATGCACGTCTGTAGACCTAAGCCGCGCGCGCACTCGATAGGAGTAAGCCGCTGCGCGTGGCAATATTATAACTCTTCTTGACAGGTAAAAGAAGAGCGGAAGCAAGAGATCGAACGACTGAAGAAGTTAAAGTTTGAGGAGATCGAGGGCAAGTTACAGAGACTAACTGATAACGCTGGTACTGACGTCACGAGCGTTTTGGGAGATGGGCTGGACGATGACTTCAACCCAGGTTTAATTAACTCCAGTATAAACCTCTTAACCAGCAGTTCGCGGTTTAAACTCTATATTGCAAACAAATTGTCCGTGTCATGATTACCGGGTAACTTCTAATTAACTTCAATCAGGTAACTTCAAAATAAATTATTACCGTACCTCCTGAGCAGATCCAATTAGTTGAAGCCCTGCTGACGTAGTGAAATATGTTATCCTTCACATCAAAATCTCTGTCTATAACTCCATAAATTCATTTTAATCTTATGAAATAGTAAATTCTGAAATGAATTTAAGAAAGTTCGCTGTTTTCACCCCTAAAACATCTGTCCTATCCAGAGGAACATGATAGAGTGATGAGCAAGTTATTCGATGACACTTACTATGATGACGGAGAGGATGAAAAGAAACCTGTCTTCTCCGACTCAGAGGAAGATGATCTCATCAGTGAGTAAAACATGGTGTTATCATACGTCACTTTTAAGATGCTGACGGATAGTTTGACGTAATAATAATCCCTCAGATCCTCACAAAGATTGACAGGTCCTGATATCGCTGATGAGGATTTGGTAAGCTAAAGGCTAACCAAGTTTTAGCAACTTTATAGTTTTCATGAATTTGCCAATTACCCCCCCGTTTAGTTTTTAAATAATTACCTGAGTCTCCTATTACGGGAGTTTCGTCTCGAGTTCTGTGAACGCATTCCTAAATTTCCACATGACCGCCATTTGTACATGCGTGATACTGCTTTGACAGTATATCCACGTTCGTACATGGCGCCGCGCAACTCAGAAATCTCAGAATGGTTCGCATTTCTCGAACTTGCGACACCTATGTATGTAATTCTTTTTATAAGCCAAATTACTCACATTTTTTTGGTGAGACTCCGTGCATTGCGGCCAATTGTCAAGTTTTTCGTGGCAATTGCCATGTTGATAATTACTGTTTCATTGCAGTAATTACAGCTTGCAGAGTATCGCAGTCGGTAAACATTTGATCTTAGCTGGTTACATTGTTTGTGTCAAAAATGTTTGTCTCAGAGTACTAAACTCCGCGTAAGAAAAATAGGTGGTTCAACGTCATCAACTCACTACATTGAGCTATGATAATGACGTCATCCTAACCGCCTATTTCTCGTGCGCGGGGTTTAAACTTATCACGAATTTATTTCTCTTTCAGCTCGGGTATGTGCACGGCGTGGCTCCACCAGTTTTATCTCTACGCGCGCTGTTTTTTCCAAACCCTTATTAAATTTCAAAATACTTTCAGTTGACGCTGTCAATCATCACCCCCAAAATATAATTACATGTTTTAAAATTACAACAATTATAAGTGTCAACTTTCTTTATGTCCTGTATTATTGCGAGTAATATTATACGTTTTATGCTACATAATATAAAACACGGTTTGTGCATTATATTATGAATGTTACAAGTGTATATTATGGATATTGTCACTTTGGTTGATGACACATGACAATTATATGACATGTGATTAACAGCCCTTTTCCTTTGAAATAATATTAATATTTATGACCTATAATAAAATACCATATCTCTAATAATCACACCTCAAAGAGTCGTACACGGAAAGTGCACGGTTTATAGTGACACCCCCCGGCAAAAATAGGCAGTTCATCGTCATTAAGATACTTCATTTTCCTTGATCATAGCGACATTTTAAACGCCTATTTCTCGCACGTGGGTGTATTACCACGGTTCATGAACCGTTAAATTATTAATGCGAAACCACGTATTTCTCATGTGTGACATGGAGTATAAAACATTTGGCTTGTCAACAGATGACGAGGTGTGGTTTGATAAGATAGTTCAGCAGAACCAGGCTGAGGAGGGGGATCCAGCAAACACACAAACAGGGGAACATACAGGCGAACATACTGACGAACAGGCAGAAAATCCAGGGGAAGAAGAGGAAGGGGAGCAGCCAACTGTTGTAAGTGAGAAGATGAAACATGCAAACTTATCTAAGTCTTGATTCTATATGATTTATTTTCGGCATGGCTGATTTCTGGTTGTTTTTGGGCCTTTGTGTCCTGTGCCTTATTAATGTCGGTGGCCTATATAGCTTTCCCATTGGATCCAAAAATCGTCTTGTCATTAACTAATCAGCCTACTAGATATCGGGGCCTTTGGATAAGATAAAACGCCGTCGAAAATAAATTAAAAAGGCGGCAATGATGTTTGTTCTCTTAGATTTACAGAGAGGATGGAGGGGAAGAAGAGGAAGAAAGGACGAGGAAAAAGAGTTGGAAGAGGAAACGGAGTAAAAGTTCAAAGAAGCTGTGATCAAAGAAACCCAAATTCAATCCAGGTAAGAGTGTATTTTAATCCTGAGATTTTCCATTCTTTTTTGGCAAATTTGTTAAATATTTTTTTCGCTTTGAATGGAAATAGAATTGACACCCCGCTATTAATCGCAGATGAAGGTCCATTTGAGCGGTATTTTGACGAGTACTATCAGTTGGATTGCGAGGATACTATCGGAGATACGAAGTGCCGCTTTGGATACAGAAAAACGAAACCTTGCTCCTACGGGCTCACTGTGACGAGGTTTATAAATCGATGATGTGGATTTGGGATATTTTATGCCAATGATTTTCAACAATTTTTCTCGAGTTTATTAGTATTATCCTGGCACGAAATTCCCCAATACATATGTGTTGATTATCATATTTTCTAATACATTTTCTCCTTGAACAACTACTCTGTAAAAATACGAGATAGATATTCCGACACCAAGATGAGATCATGTAAACTAGAAGTAGAATATTCTATTAAAATAAGAATATCCTCGTCAGATTATGATGGCAGACGATAAGGAGCTGAACCAGTGGTACTCCTTCAAGAAGATGATGAAATACAGGTTACCACCTCATCCAAGTTTGCGGGTTTTTGATGGCATAGGGAAATGAGAGTCATTCTGAAACTTCGCGCGCATCGTGTGCGTACGTGATTGCAGTACGCACACGTATCATTGGCAGGGGTAGTTCATTGGCAGGGGTAGTTCATTTAATCTTTATAAAAATCCCTTTAAAACACCATTTTATTTTTTCAGAACTTCTGAGCAGGAAGACTTGGATGGTAAGAAGTTCAAGAATAAGAGGCACAATGAGTTCATGAAGCGCCATATCTTGAAGAGGTGAGATTATTTGGGTCAACTTCCCGCCATTAATTGCGAGGTATATAATCACTCAGGCAATTAGGGAGGCATATGACCTAAGAGGTGATGAGTGGTGATAGTATCCTGAAAATGGGAGATTAGAGGAAAATCAGGATTTGTCAGTAAATAATCATATATCCTAAAAAGCAGTGATAGACATATCGGGTTCATAGAATTCACTACAGCTATCGGTGGCCTATTTGCTTACCCATAGAATCCATAAATCGTATTGACATCGGCTAATCAGTGTTCAAGTCGAGGGTCAACTCGCGCATTGATTGGTCCATATCAAAGCGACATCTGGGTAAGGTAAAATGGTAAATACGGCACCAGTAATTATTGGGTCCAATTCCCGAAATTTCCCGGGAATTCCCAGGTAATTACTCCTTCCCAGTGCTATATCATTCCCGACACATATTGAACCTTGACACGTCCTAAGGCTTCTCCTGATTGTTGACGTTTGTCAGTTCACGGCAATTCCTCTGACGGCACTACTTCAGTGGACAATCTCTCTACGACATTACTTCAGAATATCTTATATAATATAATTTGACTGTAGACAATCCCGCTTCAGTTTGTATCCTGAGCAGCAAGAACAAGCTGAGGTGCAATCTGGTGAACCACCCAAGAAGAAGAAGAAAAAGAAGGATAAAACCCAGAGTACGCCCGGGGATGAGAATCCTCACAATAGTGATCTAGCCAACCCAGAACCGGAACAGACTGACACCACTGAGTCCGGTAAGACAGACGATAGTCCTGATGACAGTTGTGTTGTTCCATCTGTCACAGGTGACGTTACGTCTGGGGAGAGTGAAGTGGGAGATAAGACGAGGAAGAAAAAGAAGAAGAAAGAGAACGGCGCAGCAAGTGTAGAGAAGTCTGAAGATCAAGACTCTTCTAAGAATGTTTCACAGGACTCTGGTGTGAAGGTAAAGAGTTCTAAATCTAAGAAGGGTAACGGAAAGTAAGGGAGCAAATAAGCCAGCTACAGGACATAAGAAGAGGCCTAAGGGCGTGGCTGCGATAAGCCAATCCCGATTGGAGGCTTATGGGATATCATGATAATGATAAACCCTGAGGTACTTTTATTTTAATTTATTTGAACTGGGTTAATAAGTTATGTGTGAATATTTTCTAATGGGGCAGCATTTTAGAAGTATTTAAGATTTTAACCTTTTTATACAGCACAGTCAAGAACTTTTCGCGGAAATGATTGTCCGTGCGCTACGGATTTTTAACCAACTTTTGCAGATCAAAGCTGTGAATAGGTCCAAGAAGATCTGCGTTTTAACTCTTTACTGATTTTGATAGTTGAAAAATCCACTTTTCGGATGGTTTCACACAAAATTTACTATTATACTCCTCAATTTTGAATTCAAACCAAACATTTTAATTATAACCTCCATAACAGCTAAATTGCAACGAAGGGCTGCCTGTCCTTCAATTAAAAGATTTAATTAGGTTTTTGAATAAGAGGCCTAATAACCCAGGGGTCCCCTCTTAATCTTTATATTTGAACAGGCGTAATTTATTTTCTTGAGATAACTTCTAAATTCAGGAACCAGCATCCAGTACCGAAATCCAAACAAATGCATCCGATGAATTCTAATAGGATTTTAATATGATTTTAATATGAAATACTTGCCCCCCCCCCACCAAATTAAATTCTTATTTTCAAGTTATATCATTTATTGTGGCATGGTTAAACTTATTAACGTTGCTCAAAATATTTTGGGGTTGAGAAACAACTTATTTTTGGTCGTGCACGTCTTATAGACGAGCAAGAATGATATCAATATCACGGTTTTGAATGGTGAAATGATGAAACACATCCGCCATTTCTTGTCCGTGACAAGAAAATGAGTTTTTCGTGGGTTCAAATCAAGGGATGATCTAATACGTGCGTCGTGTGCCACAGAAAATTACTTATCAAAAAACACCTTACCTCATTACGATATGTTACACTGTGGGAGTCCTTAGAGGTGAAAAAACACATATCTGATAGGTCATCGCGTTCGATGGTGAAAATTTCTAATTTCGTGTAGTAAATGTTACCGTATACTGCAAAACGGAAATATAGTCTCGAAAAGAAAAGGAAAAATATCAATTTAGATTTACGAACTATAATCTATAAAATTATTGACTTAAACACGACTCAAACATAACATGGGGTCCGTAAGCAATATCAGGAATCGCATCCTTGAAATAAAATAACCATTAAAATCAAATAAAAAGTGTTTTTCTGAGTCACCTATTACAAAGTTTTTCCCGGATCAATTTTGTCCATTTCTCTACTAAACATGCTTGATTTATTACAGTTTTTCGGTCTTTTTGATGTTTGGGATATGAAAGTGACTCAAAAACCTTCTGATACAGTCTGTTTTGAAGCAGGAAGACGCCTTTCTTTGCTTCTCCTTAAACTTGCTTCCTCCTCTTGGATTGCTCAAACTGAAGCTGCAACTAAAAATTTCGAATTCGTCTCATTCAACCAACTGATCATAAGGATAGTTTACTCAATGATAGATTGGCCTCGTTAGTTCTTATAGTTGCTAGGCAACGCGTCACACAGCCAATCAGTGACCAAGGTAACTTGATCACGTGACCATGGGGACGTAGTCACGTGATCAGGTGAACTTGATCACGGGACCATGGGGACGTAGTCACGTGATCAGTGAAAGCTCTTCCCCGATCAGCCGGTCTATTCTAACTCTAACATCATCTCATCATCACAGTGAGTACTGATAAGCAAACTGTGAGAAGCATGGATTCTTCGCCTCGTCCTGAAAATATCAATTTTTCAGTTTCTCCTAAATTTTTGAAAATTCAGGATATTTGCCAAAAATCAAAATTCATATCATTTCCCATTTTCTAATTTTAAAATTGACTCCCCAAAAACTTTAGCTTAGTAGCTTGAAACACACATCAACCCCTTACATAAAATGTACCTGCACGACTTTTCCCTCCGTTTTCGTTCGAAGTCTGAGCCGTTGCCTCTGATTTCACCTCCGTTTGGATGTTGTAATCAGGCTCAATTATGATGTACTCCGGGAAATCTGGAGAGAGGGGGAAAATATAAAGTTTGTGGGGAAAATATAAAGTTTGTGAGAAAATAATACAACGTCGAGTTTGTTGGTTTACACAAATTGTGTTTCTCAACACAAACCCAGATTAGCTAATAGCCCGCTAAATTATCCGCCGCATTCAAAGCCTCGGGAAAACAGCGTGTATTTGTTTGTTGTTGGTAAAAATTATATACAAAATTCCACATTTCTCTCCTCGGTTAATATATATTATATAACCCAAGTTATAACATAACCCTTTGGTCCCCCACGTGTGATAACTCAAAATAGTTATCCTGAATGCTCGCGGCTATATTTATCCTCACTGTCTCCCATTGAGTAAATTGGTGGCAGCCGACTGGACCCTAAGTTCTATATTAACACGGCGAGTTCCGATAGTATTAGGTCATTGGTGGATGAGAGTGACGTAATTATCAGGGTTTACAATGGAGAATTTATGACATCATCCAGGTTATTCCTTGCATGCGACTTGCAGGTCCGTTGATAGCTTACTAAGAGCAACGTCAGACGTGACCGGCTGACGCTATAGCGAGGGTTATAAGACTCACTGGCTGGTCAGGAAAACCATGCGATGTGACGACCACTGCGCTCTACTTTAAGCCCTGAGGCCTGATAATGACGTCATAAACACCATTGGGTGTTTGTTAGCGACCTATCAGTCGGATAGTACGTTATTATTACACTTCAATTAGTGGCAGACATGATGAAAACCACTCCTAAATCCAACGTCCTTTATGACTCTTGTTCTAACACGGTCTATAAGCCTGTAATACGACTAAGTCTGCAGACCTGTTAGACCAAATTTCAAAGAACTTCAGGTAATCATTGCTTTTAAAAATCCCGTTATATTAAAAGTTCTGGAGGGTAATTTTCATTCATATAATTTCAGGAACATTAATTAGATGCACGTTTGTACTAAGTATATCAGATTAATCCAGCACATACTCAAACACAAGCTAATGTATCCTTGCACGTGCTCTACTATTTCCGGCTTTCCTCACATACAGGTCACCCTGAACCAATAAGCAGCCCAGAATGACGTCATTATCATAGGTTAACATGGAGCGTTGACGACGGCACACCGCCTATTTCCTCTAGTTTTCTCTTCAGGGAGGAATGTTTATTGTTTCTCTCTTTATATCGCAAGGTGTGAATTGTAGTGTAAACAGGCAATAAAGCAGGATATACTCCAAGCCGTTAGATATGCAGCAACTGTCGGCGCCCGCGAATTTAAGGGAAATCCTCCCGACGACATCCGTTGTAAGTGAGCTGTATGCAGAGTAAGATAGAGCTGGATTTTGATTTCAAATGGAGGATAAAGGACTATCTCAAATGCACCTTAAAATAGGAAAACCCCGAAGGGCAATTAAATGTGGTCAGCTCTTGTTTTTTATTACCACTCTTCTATGTTTCATTTTGTTTCAAAGCCTTTTTGGGTTTCCTCCAAAATAGAGAATTGTACATCCTCCGATCTTCCGACCCACCATTCCCCTGACACTTCGAGTAAAACTCACCGTTGCACTGATCACTGTTACATCTGTTCACGGCACAGGTGCAACTGTCCATGTTAGCACAGTGCTTATCCTTCTGAATCTTACACAGGGCCTCTGAAAATGAAAGATTCAGATATTAGACGAGAATTTATTATGGAGTGGTGAACTTGATTTAGTAAATGAAATAGGTGCCAAATTAAAAGAGGTGGAACAGATTTGGAGCGGGACATTAGATTTGGATTGATAGACGAGATATGGGGTGGTGTGTTCTTTTTTTCAACCACCCAATAATAGATTCTGTTCACTATGACTGCCCTTTATGCCTGATGATATCACAACCTTGTGAAATCTTGTAAAACCACCGCCCTGCTTACCATCTGAGAAAGCGCTGGGTACACACAGCCTTCTCTCCGTGGTCTCTATCCCTGACTCCACCCTAGCACTGGTCATGAGGGTCGCACAGTCTCCCGTGCAATGCTGGGACAGGGAGTCACAGTCCTGCCATTTGGTGGCCGTTACCTTGCAGTCGTAACACTCAAGAGTAGAGCCTGAGGGGGAGAAGTGGTGTCAAGAGTGGTGTCAGACTCAGGTGGAAAAGTGGTGTCAAGAGTGGTGTCAGACTCAGGGGGGGGGGGAAGGTGGTGTCAAGAGTGGTGTCAGTGAGTGGTGTCAGACTCAGGGGTTGGAGTGGTGTCAAGAGTGGCGGCAGACTCAAGGGGGGGGGGGAAGGTGGTGTCAAGAGTGGTGTCAAGAGTGGTGTCAGAATCAGGGGGAGAAGTGGTGTCAAGAGTGGTGTCAAACTCAGGGGAAAAGTGGTGTCAAGAGTGGTGCCTGATTCAGAGCAAATTAGAGTCTCGATATAGAGTGGTGTCAAGGAGTAGAGTGATGTCAGCGAGAGAATTGGTGTTTAAGTGTAATGGTTTAAAAAATGGTTGCATTCTATGGGGAAAATTATGTAAAATATTGTGGCGATGCTTAGCCTAAGAATAATGTCAGGGGTCCATGGTATAATGAATCTCACGGTTATTCATTTATTGTTTAAAGGCATGAGAGGTATCACTGTGCTGTGAATTGAGGTACCTAACTCAAGAGTTATTATTCAATGGATGTATTATCCAAGCTATTATTAAGTGTGAAATTATCCAACGTGTGAATATTTTCCGGAGTTATGCTTGATATTTAGCACCTTGTAATTAAAGAACAATAATTATCGTCTGATGTTTATGAATACATAGAATAAATGCAGTTTTCACAGCGGCTTCGAATGAGAATTTAGCACTTTCACTATAATATGGTATCACGAACGTATTATGAAAATTTAAATTTAAAAGAAGAAAAGACTATCAAAACAAAGGACGGGTTATTGGGTATTGTAAAAAAGTAGAAAATCTATAATTAAAACCGAATGACATAGTAAACTTACCGATAGATACAAGAACTGAAAACACCAGGTAGAGTAAAAATATTGTGTCTTTCTTGACGAAATCCATCGGGTTCTTTGTCATAAATCTAGCGAATTATCAAAGTGAGAAATATTGATTTTGGCGGTGAATTAGCTTACCCTCTGGTCCATTTGACATTGACCAATCAGCACGGGAGTTAACCGTATTAGCTCGCACGCCGATTGGTGAATGTCAAGACGATTTTGCATCCTACGGATAGCAAATACGACGCCGATATGCAAGTTCGTAATTTCTGACCGTGTAAAACACAAAAGGGATGCGTCCATTTTGCCATTTTGGTACAAAAAGCGCGCATTGCCGCGCGCAGCGCCGCAGCACTGGAAAAGGCACATTTCTCTGGTACGTGAGAGAATTATACGGTAATACGGTAGGGGTACTGAAGTATTTTCACACATTTGCTTGCAGCACTAAAAATAAAAGTAAATTTTATTTTCCTACCAAGTTCAGGAATTTTGACTCAAGACATCGGAATTTGATATAAGAGAACAGGCAAGACAATTTTTGCTCAACAGACTAAGGACTGAAAAATGCAATTCATACACCGACGCAGTCACAGCCTTTTGAACAACACGTTCTACTACTACAATTGCAATGTATAATATCGAAATGAACCATAGCTCACTGTGTTTCTCGAGAGAAGAACTGACACGTGTAAAAATCCTACTCCGTTCAAACATACAATTACTCCGACACTGTGACGCCTGCACACGGTCAGACAACAAAAAACACAGAGTGTGTGCGTATAAATATAATTTTACCTGTCAATATGGGAAATTAGCTGGGTCATGTGACACATGTGAGAAAGTGATCACGTGACATGTTGTCATGGTCACGTGATCCAATGTGGGAGAGTGAGCATGTGTTGACTGAGGTAAAGGGAGGGGTGGACAAAACATTATTAATTGCCATGGCAACGATACAACTATTGTCATAGCAACACACGCGCTCACGAGATGAATTGAGATCTGGTGCGTGGTGTGAACCTGAACAAGATCCTCTGGCAATCATGTTAATAGCAGAATAACTGGAATTATGGTATCACTTCTATTGCATTTAATAATCTAAATGGTCCAAGCAAGTACCTAAATATTTAAGAAAGGCAATGATTTAAGTTTTAACAGCGTCTCACAAGTAGCAGTACTCAGAAACTAAGATTAAATTACATTAACTTTATAACTTTGGATCATCACTTATTTCAGCTGATGTTGCTATTTACACATAATGTAGAACTAGAAGTAGTAGTAGTAGTAAAGTGAACAGGTTTTCAAACAAATGATGTCAAACTCAGAAAGTAAAATGCAGGAAATCTCGTAGCAAATTCTTGAACACCATTCAAAAAACACAACCGCAATTCCATTGTCTTTCAAAACGGGTACATAGTATATTAAGGCCAAATTACATCAGTGTTTTTTCACAAAATGCTACTAGAAATCTAAGACAAAAGGACTCGACTAAATCCGCTCACACAAATTGTGAAAACATTGTCTGCTCGATAACGTGATATTTGCACCTGGTGCGCTTAATGTGCTGTGAGACAAATCTTAGACATGATTTGGAGAATAGATTGGTATGACAGCGGCAATTTAAATGGTAAAACACGACGAATACGTCATTTTCATCCACCTATTTTCTAGAAAAACCATCGCATGATACACGCGTTCTCGCAACGAGATGCAGGGGGCGATGACTTAATGCCTTGGTGAAGACAGAAAAAGTTCAAGATTTGAACAGGACGGATAAAAAATTGATGAAAATTCTAAGCAAGTTTTCTAACGAATTTGCATGGACCCTTCGACACTTTGTGGTGGTTTGAAAAAGCAGCATTGCTTGAATACCACTGCATTTTTACAAGCAAACGAGAGCAAAATTAAAAACGGATCCCTTTGAACATTAAACATTGGAAAGCCTGAAACAATTTGAGGAAAAAAGAAAAAGTAAGAGTTCACATTGTGATAAAGCATAACAACACAAGTTAAAGTAGCTATATATTAACCACATTACACTTTCCATGAACTAGAAATGTGCAAGTAAAAAGTAAAGAAATTCTCAGTTAACATTATACGGATTATACAAAGGGTCGCATTCCATGTGATTTGCGGGGTTACTGTTTAATGATGCCCCAAATGAAGTCTTTTCTTTAACCCTGCGTTCAAAGGGTTCAAATACGTATAAATTGGGTTCAGGACTGATATATTGAGGTATTTTAATTAACTCAGAAAAATATCAATTTACTCTGACAAAGGTTGCATTGATTGCTATTGTATATTTGGATTGTTTAGTACCCCTAATTTTGATGAAAGAATTTTGTATTTATCAATAAACCGATACTTAGCCAGTAATAGCAATACACACTTTATCGTTCGTTTAAGGGAATTGTTATAAGAAGTGACATCATTAATAATATCATGGATTGAAATGGCGAACTTGTGTGCAAGGTCACTTCATCATTGGCCAATTATCACAAGGTTACAATCCATCATGGAACCAGGGGATGTCACTAATGTGAGACATTTCATGATTTAAACGAGGAATTTCAAGAAATTATAAGATTAGTGGATTAAGGAAAATCATGGAGTAAAGAGGAGAGTTTGGCAATGAAATCGAATATTTTCTTGCTCAGATAAAGTTTTTTCAGTCATAAATCACCTGATTAAGTCCCATGATATCAAGTCATGTCACAATGGCTTAACGTCATATCTTAATCTACCGGTGATGTTATCAAAACACAAAAACACAGAAGCAATGTTTAGAATTCCAGCAACTGTCGACTAAATGCTGCTATTGAGTTTCATTTCAGTGCAGTTTAGAACTCATTACACATACCCGACTCATTAAACATTGGAAATACGGACGTTAAAATGTGCTAATTTTCAAATTATTTGTTAAAATTGCATTATTAAAAACCCCTGAAAGACGCCTAACAACCCAGTAACACGTGCACAATTGCTCATGCATGGCACATGCACAAGGGAATATGGAGGTGTGGATAAGGTATCTTGCACGTTGCAAAATACATTAAAATTACTTAAATTAAAATAACGAATATCTAAACATATGAGAACTGCATAAATTCTCGGGGAAACATTTCCCATGAAAGTTATCCGGCCTACCTATTCTGAATAAAATTTACATTGAGCAAAAGGCATGACCAAAATGCACTGAAAATTACATAATTCCCATGGATTACAATGTTGAACTACAGGGGTAGACAGGCCTAGTCTTAGTATGTGACTTTAAAATAAGATGAGTCCTTTCCAAGCAACTCATCTCGGGCAGAGGAATTTAGAACTATAGGCGTAGAAAGTATGTGACTTTAAAATGAGATGAGTCCTTTCCAAGCAACTCATCTCTGGCAGAGGAATTTAAACACAAAGGCTGTAATTTCGGAGTTTCTGAAACGAAAATTTATTCATTTTATAATTAAAATTATAATTAAGTACAGCAAAATATACAAAGCGAAGATAATTACCTTATATGTTGAAGTGTAGCAGCTTAGGTAGTGTGAGCAGTGCATGATAATTATGGTCAGTGAAATCTCTCCCAAACGATAATCTATATATATGCCAGACCGTGTTGCAAAGCGCAACTTATTTTCTAATTTTCACTGCCATTTTTTTTGGTTTCCCTGCTCATTTAAATTTAATTTTCTCTCGAGAAAGTTACCTGTTTGAGCTTACCTCTGCGACCGTCGGACAAACAACAAAAGCAGGCACTGATATAGATTTTGAGGGAAACTTAAGGCAGAATTAAATATTGAAGAATGAATTCCAAGAATTCCGCAAATATATTTGGCCTGCAAGGCAAAAACAACGAAGCGTTCAATCAACCATATAAGATGAACCAGCAGCCATAAGCCTCCTGTCAAGTTAATGAACTGTGAGTATGCCAGCCAACTAGACATGCCAAAACCACATTCTACAGGTAACCAGATATGGCTTGAAAGTGAACACATACACACATTGACTCCTGATAATATTATTGACTGAAAATGATCAGTTTTTAACAGGTCCAGACTCTCCTGCCTCAGATATAACACTCTGAAATCAACACTACATATGAATTACTGGGGGTGCGTGCACTAGAGTGCCCATATCCTGAACATATTGACAATAAATAACACACTACTCAGGTTAAATACAGTTAATAATGATAATTTATACTGTGTGATACTTACCCTTCTACCGCTACGACACAAGCTCCTGACGGTCTTATGACGTCATTATCATGGTTTAACGTAGTGTTTTGTCGTCGTCATGGCGTCTAGCGTGGCCATGGTGTTGTCATGGCGTGCAGATTATATATTTCATATTAATTGACAGCCCGGCAGTCCGTAGAATTTGGTGTTGAAATTCGGCTGCCGATGAGGAAGAGTTAACTCTACTGTATGTCGTGGGAGAGAAATAGGCGGTGTGACCTCATCAATTCACCATTTTAAACCCTGATAATGACGTCATTCTCTCCCGCCTATTGTTGGAGTGCGGTGGTGTATGTATATTGGAGAAAGTCACGTGGCAAGTGGATGCTGTCATTATCTCTTCCTATTGATGACCACCTCACACACTTTACACCCTCAGTCTGTTAATTAGGGTAAGTTAAAAGCGCCATATCGGGGGATATGTTGGGGTTTTTTGACCTTATTTGGTGAATTTGTGACGTCATATTTTGAGGGAATTGTCTCAATCCACTTCCCAAATTTTAGCAGCACTAGGATATTCTAAATTTGTTAATGTTTCCGTTTAAGTCACCTTTCAACTTGGTCTGGGCAGTCCAATGGTGAACAGACCAGATTTTAGAGCCTCCACAAATAATTAAATATAGCGACTATCACCACAAGGCCGAAATGTTCCAATTAAAAGTAAATTTAAGTAAGGCCAAAGTGTTCCAATTATTGATATATTTAAGTAAGGCTAAACTGTTCCAATTATTGATAAATACAGAGTATTTGAAATATTAAAGTGCAAGTCTCTCTTAACATTTAGACCCATGCTGGGCGTTGAGTGAACAAGGAGTTCCACGGTCTGAACAATTAGCATCGCCATTATGTTGAGTACCTGCTAAAACACTCTTATTATATTGGTTTACTTGCAAAGGTGTGATTATATAAAGCTCTCTTTTTTGAAAATTTGTTCCTAATTTTCCAAGCATTTTACCAGGTATTGTAGCGGGTATTCCAAGCGTTATTTTGAAGAATTCAATAAGAAAATAAATTGTAACAGCAAGAGTTGTCTAGTGGAATTTTAGAAAGGGAAAAGTAAAACATTGAATTGAATCCGATTTTGGGGGTAAAATTTGCGCGCTTTATACCTTTCATTCAGATAGACGGTTTAAAAAAGCATGATGAAACTAAAATGATTTTTGGATTATTGAGTCTAACTCTAAGAAGGCTGATTGCAATAAAAATAAATGCGCTAAGGTACCATATTATTATGGAGCATAATTATTAACTATATTTATTTTAGGTATCTGACTGAGGTACCTTGCACGACGAACGTTCCTTTGAAAACCTAAGTGCTTATAAAATTAAAAACGAACAACGTACCAATTTTAGCAATTTATAAAAATTCAACAGTCGCCTTTTGTAGCAAAGCTTATATCGCTGACATTTCTGACACCTCATATCGTCTCCAATTATTGCAGCTGAGTGGGCAGAAGGAAAAGTGTATGTTGTCGGTACTTTGGTACATTGTTACGCGGACAAGATATGCGTTTTCTATTACTACTTTACTATCAGGTCTCAAGTGCACGTATTGAGTCAATACTATTGACCTAATTACACAGTTGTTGACAATGCACAGAATATTGCCCAGTAAAAAGAGTCTAATATGGGTATTTTTAAGATAATAAGTTTTAAAAAACACAAGCGAGACAATTTAAATACAATTAAATTCAAATTCAATAAAAAACAAGAATTTAGAAATTTTCTGGAATACAAATTTGGACGTGACAAAAGAAAATATAATGATATTCCCATCTTATAGCTAGGGAAAAGCACAAAGGGAAATGTACCAATATATTATTATCAGTTCACCCATCCCAAAAACACACGTTCAGGTCACGTGACCTACAAATCAGGTCACGTGACCACATCACGTGGGATTGCTCCGGGCTGATAAGGATTTTTAGAACACTCCCCAGGTTTCTCTGGTATAATATCCCTCAAATATGAGATATTGCTTTCACCGTCCCACTGTGAAGGTGGTGTACGGAGTTTTAATGGGCGGTGTGACGTCATCAACTGTGTATTTTAATCCATGATAATGACGTCACTCTCAATCACTCATTTTTCTGTGGTTGCTGTCATACGCTCAGTCTCAGAACCCCTTGAGTGGTGATTGTGGTTTAGATTAAGTATTGGGCCAGTGCCAAGGGGCTCGTCAAAATTTGAGGCAGTGGTCAGCAATTCAGCATGTTGAAATGAAGTATGAACGGTTTCACCCCTCATATGTTGGAAAACACGAATCTAGAAATAGAATATATGACATACGTTGGCCAGGACTCCAGGATGGCCAGGTCGTGTACCAGCATTTTGACGGTTGTCTTGAGTCCATAGGTCCACCATTGCTCATGTGGGGCCTCGGAGCAAAAATGGCGTCCGAAAATCTAAATTTCACCAGGAGGAGATTGAGCTTAGATTTTGCTTGCATTCGGTTCATCTCGACGAGCTGATCATTTTATTTTTAGTTTATTTTGTCAAAACTGGTTGAAAAATGAGTAAGTTATGGCCATGCAAAGCGCGCCCAAAAGTGGCAGTTGGCCTATTTTGGGCCTAAAGATGGCCGTAATGGACACATTTTTTGAGAAATGAGTTTCAATCTTGTTTTGCCCATCATTTAGGTCAAAATTGATGGGCAAACAAATTTATAAGTCAATTGAACCTTATTTGGCCATTTTAGCCCCTAAAAACCTTCAAAAGTCCACTTAATTGCTTAAAATATATCTCAATTTACGATTGTGCCCAATAGTGGACTTTTCCCTACTACTTCGCCATTTTTAAATTTTTCTGTATGAAATTTTCAGAATGGCTTTGAAAATAAATTTCGCGCTTATTTCATTTTTATGGTTATCGATCAAACTTTTGAGTTACTGTTAGAATTTAGATCCCCAAAATAATTTTTAGCCATCGGAGAAAAATCCTTGTTAGATCATTGCAATCACACGAGTTATAAATATAAACATCTTTTCTTCTTGCAGTGGACCCTATAAAATTTGACAAGTTTAAGATTTTAAGAATAAGAGGTTTAATGAGAATATCAAGATTATCTTCTTGAATTTTGGAAATCTATTATCCGATGTTCCTAAAATTGTATCATTTGAGAATAGCTTCAGTTTCAATGTATCAATTAATCATTCTCACCTTTCGATTATTTAAGTTTAGCCCAGCTGTTTAATCTTTGTTAATAAAAAAAACTACGATATCAACTACCATATCAATTATCATCTTATCTTTGAATGATTGGATAAGGAGATTGATATCATTATCAATCCTTCTTTTCATTATAGTTATCAAAAAGTGATGGTGATACGCGAATATAATTAAATTTAATTGTGCCATCAATCAATTCGCTTGTCTTGACTTTTTGGTGGTTCAATTAGACGCGCTTGTGTACTTAATTGTTTTCAAGCGCATGACAGCGCACATGGATCACTGTTTTGAGAGGTAAAAATAAAGTTTATTGGATTTTACAGGGAAAAAAAGGAAAACTGGCGAATATCATTGGTTCAGTGGTTTTTGGCGCATAATTTATGACCAGATAAACTTCTATTTGACCACCCATGAGACATATACGCCCAAAAAGGGGCGAAAAAAGGCAGTTTTTAAGCCGAAAAACGCGATTTTAACCCCCCCCCCATAACACACAGAAAATGGCTGATTTCGGGATTCTGAAGCATGTTATGTCTTTCTCAGGTCGTCCATGGATGGCGTGCAAATTTCCCGCTCAATCGGCCAAAATTTTTCTATTTCGGATCTTGGGTGCCTCAGAAATGAAGACCGGCATGGATCACTGTTTTGAGAGGTAAAAATAGGGTTTTTTGGATTTTACAGGAAAACAAAGGAAAACTGGCGAATATCATTGGTTCAGTGGTTTCAGGCGCATAATTTATGAGCAGATACACTTCTATTTGACCACCCATGAGACATCTACGCCCAATAAGGGGCGAAATAAGGCAGTTTTTAAGCCGAAAACGCGATTTTAACCCCCCATAACAGACAGAAAATGGCTGATTTCGGGATTCTGAAGTATGGTATGCCTTTCAGGTCGTCCATGGATGGCGTGCAAATTTTCAGCTCAATCGGCCAAAGCTTTTTCGATTTCGGATCTTGGGTGCCACAGAAATGAAGAAACGTCCTGGATCACTGTTTTGAGAGGTAAAAATAGGGTTTTTTGGTTTTACAGGAAAAACAAAGGAAAACTATGAATATCATTGGTTCAGTGGTTTCAGGCGCATAATTTATGACCAGATACTTTATTTGACCACCCATGAGACATCTACGCCCAATAAGGGGCGAAAAAAGGCAGTTTTAAGCCGAAAACGCGATTTTAACCCCCCATAACAGACAGAAAATGGCTGATTTCGGGATTCTGAAGTATGGTATGTCTTTCTTAGGTCGTCCATGGATGGCGTGTAATTTTCAGCTCAATCGGCCAAAGCTTTTCGATTTCGGATCTTGGGTGCCTCAGAAATGAAGAACGTCCTGGATCACTGTTTTGAGAGGTAAAAATAGGGTTTTTTGGATTTTACAGGAAAAACAAAGGAAAACTGGCGAATATCATTGGTTCAGTGGTTTCAGGCGCATAATTTATGACCAGATACACTTCTATTTGACCACCCAAGAGACATCTACGCCCAATAAAGGGCGAAAAAGGCAGTTTTAAGCCGAAAAACGCGATTTAACCCCCCATAACAGACAGAAAATGGCTGATTTCGGGATTTTTTGAAGTATGGTATGTCTTTCTTAGGTCGTCCATGGATGGCGTGCAAATTTTCAGCTCAATCGGCCAAAGCTTTTCGATTTCGGATCTTGGGTGCCTCAGAAATGAAAGAGAACGTCCCGGATCACTGTTTTGAGAGGTAAAAATAGGTTTTTGGATTTACAGGAAAACAAAGGAAAATTTAGACGGTGAATATCATTGAACAGTGGTGTTAAATAAAAGCATTGAATTTATGGAACATTCAAAATTTAAAAGCATTTGACCAACATGAGACATCTGTCGACTGTAGAACCAGAAAACGCTGAACAGTTTTAAAACCAAAACTAGAGATTTTAACCCCAAATAGACATGAAATAGCCATTTCAAAATTCTAACCTCATGAGTATGTCTTTTCCATATAAGGAATAATCCATGGATCTCCCGTCTCAAATTTTCAGCTCAATCGGCCAAAGCTTTTCGATTTCCGGATCTTGGGTACCTCAGTATTTGAAGAACATCCTGGATCACTGTTTTGAAGTAAAAATATGTTTTTGGACAATACAGGAAAAACAAATCCTTAAACTGGTTGAATATCATTGGTTCTCTTGGAGTTTCAGGCGGTATTATTTATGACCAGATACTCTTAGACGTTTGTTTCCATGAGACCCCCAGCTGTTTAATCTTTGTTAAAAAAACTGCGATATCCCAAAATCGATTTTAACCCCCTATCTTTGAATGAAATGGATAAGATTTCGGGATTCATTATGGTATGTCTTTCTTATAGTCGTCCATGGATGGCGTGGAAATTTTAAGCTTAATCGTGCCATCAATCAATTCGGATGTCTTGCCTTTTTTTGAAAATGAACATCCTGGATCACTTGTTTTCAAGCAGAGGTACAATAGGTTTTTAAATATAAGTTTTTGGATTTTACAGGAAAACAAAGGAAAACTGGCAGATATCATTGGTTCAGTGGTTTCCAGGCGCATAATTTATGACCAGATACACTTCTATTTGACCACCATGAGACATCTACGCCCAATAAGGGCGAAAAAAAGGCAGTTTTAAGCCGAAAACGCGATTTTAACCCCCCATAACAGACAGAAAATGGCTGATTTCGGGATTCCTGAAGTATGGCATGTCTTTCTTAGGTCGTCCATGGATGGCATGCAAATTTTCAGCTCAATCGGCCAAAAATTTTCGATTTCGGATCTTGGGTGCCTCAAAGAAGAACATCCTGGATCACTGTTTTGAGAGGTAAAAATAGGGTTTTTGGATTTTACAGGAAAACAAAGGAAAACTGGCGAATATCATTGGTTCAGTGGTTTCAGGCGCATAATTTATGAGCCAGATACACTTCTATTTGACCACCCATGAGACATCCCACGCCTAATAAAGGGCGAAAAAGGCAGTTTTAAGCCGAAAACGCGATTTTAACCCCCCATAACAGACGAAAATGGCTGATTTCGGGATTCTGAAGTATGGTATGTCTTTCTTAGGTCGTCCTGAGACATCTACGCCCAATAAGGGGCGAAAAAAGGCAGTTTTAAGCCGAAAAACGCGATTTTAACCCCTCCATAACAGACAAAAATGGCTGATTTCGGGATTCTGAAGTATGGTATGTCTTTCTTAGGTCGTCCATGGATGGCGTGCAAATTTTCAGCTCAATCGGCCAAAGCTTTTCGATTTCGGATCTTGGGTGCCTCAGAAATGAAGAACATCCTGGATCACTGTTTTGAGAGGGTAAAAATAGGGTTTTTGGATTTTACAGGAAAACAAAGGAAACTGGCGAATATCATTGGTTCAGTGGTTTCAGGCGCATAATTTATGACCAGATACACTTCTATTTGACCACCATGAGACATCTACGCCCAATAAAGGGCGAAAAAAGCAGTTTTAAGCCGAAAAACGCGATTTTAACCCCCATAACAGACAGAAAATGGCTGATTTCGGGATTCTGAAGTATGGTATGTCTTTCTTAGGTCGTCCATGGATGGCGTGCAAATTTTCAGCTCAATCGGCCAAAGCTTTTCGATTTCGGATCTTGGGTGCCTCAGAAATGAAGAACATCCTGGATCACTGTTTTGAGAGGTAAAATAGGGTTTTTTGGTTTACAGGAAAACAAAGGAAAACTGGCGAATATCATTGGTTCAGTGGTTTCAGGCGCATAATTTATGACCAGATACACTTCTATTTGACCACCCATGAGACATCTACGCCCAATAAGGGGGCGAAAAAGGCAGTTTTAAGCCGAAAAACGCGATTTTAACCCTCCATAACAGACAGAAAATGGCTGATTTCGGGATTCTGAAGTATGGTATGTCTTTCTTAGGTCGTCCATGGATGGCGTGCAAATTTTCAGCTCAATCGGCCAAAGCTTTTCGATTTCGGATCTTGGGTGCCTCAGAAATGAAGAACATCCTGGATCACTGTTTTGAGAGGTAAAAATAGGGTTTTTGGATTTACAGGAAAACAAAGGAAAACTGGCGAATATCATTGGTTCAGTGGTTTCAGGCGCATAATTTATGACCAGATACACTTCTATTTGACCACCATGAGACATCTACGCCCAATAAGGGGCGAAAAAGGCAGTTTTAAGCCGAAAACGCGATTTTAACCCCCATAACAGACAGAAAATGGCTGATTTCGGGATTCTGAAGTATGGTATGTCTTTCTTAGGTCGTCCATGGATGGCGTGCAAATTTTCAGCTCAATCGGCCAAAGCTTTTCGATTTCGGATCTTGGGTGCCTCAGAAATGAAGAACATCCTGGATCACTGTTTTGAGAGGTAAAATAGGGTTTTTTGGTTTTACAGGAAAACAAAAAGGAAAACTGGCGAATATCATTGGTTCAGTGGTTTCAGGCGCATAATTTATGACCAGATACACTTCTATTTGACCACCATGAGACATCTACGCCCAATAAGGGGCGAAAAAAGGCAGTTTTAAGCCGAAAAACGCGATTTTAACCCCCATAACAGACAGAAAATGGCTGATTTCGGGATTCTGAAGTATGGTATGTCTTTCTTAGGTCGTCCATGGATGGCGTGCAAATTTTCAGCTCAATCGGCCAAAGCTTTTCGATTTCGGATCTTGGGTGCCTCAGAAATGAAGAACATCCTGGATCACTGTTTTGAGAGGTAAAAAAATAGGGTTTTGGATTTTACAGGAAAACAAAGGAAAACTGGCGAATATCATTGGTTCAGTGGTTTCAGGCGCATAATTTATGACCAGATACACTTCTATTTGACCACCCATGAGACATCTACGCCCAATAAGGGGGCGAAAAAAGGCAGTTTTAAGCCGAAAACGCGATTTTAACCCCCATAACAGACAGAAAATGGCTGATTTCGGGATTCTGAAGTATGGTATGTCTTTCTTAGGTCGTCCATGGATGGCGTGCAAATTTTCAGCTCAATCGGCCAAAGCTTTTCGATTTCGGATCTTGGGTGCCTCAGAAATGAGGAACGTCCTGGATCACTGTTTTGACTTTTTGAGAGGTACAAATAGAATTTTTTGGATTTTACAGGAAAACCAAGGAAAACTGGCGAATATCATAGGTTCAGTGGTTTCAGGCATATTATTTATGACCAGATACACTTCTATTTGACAACCCATGAGACATCTACGCCCAATAAGGGGCGAAAAAAGGCAGTTTTTAAGCCGAAAAACGCGATTTCAACCCCCCATAACAGACAGAAAATGGCTGATTTCGGGATTCTGAAGTATGGTATGTCTTTCTTAGGTCGTCCATGGATGGCGTGCAAATTTTCAACACAATCGGCCAGAGTTTTTCCATTTCGGATCTTGGGTGCCTCAGAAATGAAGAACATCCTGGATCACTGTTTTGAGAGGTAAAATAGGGTTTTTGGATTTTACAGGAAAACAAAGGAAAACTGGCGAATATCATTGGTTCAGTGGTTTCAGGCGCATAATTTATGACCAGATACACTTCTATTTGACCACCCATGAGACATCTACGCCCAATAAGGGGCGAAAAAAGGCAGTTTTAAGCCGAAAAACGCGATTTTAACCCCCATAACAGACAGAAAATGGCTGATTTCGGGATTCTGAAGTATGGTATGTCTTTCTTAGGTCGTCCATGGATGGCGTGCAAACTTCCAGCTCAACCGGCCAAAGCCCCCCGATTTCGGATCCCGGGTGCCTCAGAAATGAAGAACATCCTGGATCACTGTTTTGAGAGGTAAAAATAGGGTTTTTTGGATTTTACAGGAAAACAAAGGAAAACTGGCGAATATCATTGGTTCAGTGGTTTCAGGCGCATAATTTATGACCAGATACACTTCTATTTGACCACCCATGAGACATCTACGCCCAATAAGGGGCGAAAAAGGCAGTTTTTAAGCCGAAAAACGCGATTTTAACCCCCCATAACAGACAGAAAATGGCTGATTTCGGGATTCTGAAGTATGGTATGTCTTTCTTAGGTCGTCCATGGATGGCGTGCAAATTTCAGCTCAATCGGCCAAAGCTTTTCGATTTCGGATCTTGGGTGCCTCAGAAATGAAGAACATCCTGGATCACTGTTTTGAGGGTAAAATAGGGTTTTTGGATTTTACAGGAAAACAAAGGAAAACTGGCGAATATCATTGGTTCAGTGGTTTCAGGCGCATAATTTATGACCAGATACACTTCTATTTGACCACCCATGAGACATCTACGCCCAATAAGGGGCGAAAAAAGGCAGTTTTTAAGCCGAAAACGGCTGATTTCGGGATTCTGAAGTATGGTATGTCTTTCTTAGGTCGTCCATGGATGGCGTGCAAATTTTCAGCTCAATCGGCCAAAGCTTTTCGATTTCGGATCTTGGGTGCCTCAGAAATGAAGAACATCCTGGATCACTGTTTTGAGAGGTAAAAAATAGGGTTTTTTGGTTTTACAGGAAAACAAAGGAAAACTGGCGAATATCATTGGTTCAGTGGTTTCAGGCGCATAATTTATGACCAGATACACTTCTATTTGACCACCCATGAGACATCTACGCCCAATAAAGGGGCGAAAAAGGCAGTTTTAAGCCGAAAAACGCGATTTTAACCCCCATAACAGACAGAAAATGGCTGATTTCAGGATTCTGAAGTATGGTATGTCTTCCTTAGGTCGTCCATGGATGGCGTGCAAATTTTCAGCTCAATCGGCCAAAGCTTTTCGATTTCGGATCTTTGGTGCCTTAGAAATGAAGAACATCCCGGATCACTGTTTTGAGAGGTAAAAATAGGGTTTTTTGGATTTACAGGAAAACAAAGGAAAACTGGCGAATATCATTGGTTCAGTGGTTTCAGGCGCATAATTTATGACCAGATACACTTCTATTTGACCACCCATGAGACATCTACGCCCAATAAAGGGCGAAAAAGGCAGTTTTAAGCCGAAAAACGCGATTTTAACCCCCATAACAGACAGAAAATGGCTGATTTCGGGATTCTGAAGTATGGTATGTCTTTCTTAGGTCGTCCATGGATGGCGTGCAAATTTTCAGCTCAATCGGCCAAAGCTTTTCGATTTTGGATCTTGGGTGCCTCAGAAATGAAGAACATCCTGGATCACAGTTTTGAGAGGTAAAATAGGGTTTTTGGATTTTACAGGAAATCAAAGGAAAACTGGCGAATATCATTGGTTCAGTGGTTTCAGGCGCATAATTTATGACCAGATACACTTCTATTTGACCACCCATGAGACATCTACGCCCAATAAAGGGCGAAAAAAGGCAGTTTTTAAGCCGAAAAACGCGATTTTAACCCCTCATAACAGACAGAAAATGGCTGATTTCGGGATTCTGAAGTATGGTATGTCTTTCTTAGGTCGTCCATGGATGGCGTGCAAATTTTCAGCTCAATCGGCCAAAGCTTTTCGATTTCGGATCTTGGGTGCCTCAGAAATGAAGAACATCCTGGATCACTGTTTTGAGAGAGGGTAAAAATAGGGTTTTTGGATTTTACAGGAAAACAAAGGAAAACTGGCGAATATCATTGGTTCAGTGGTTTCAGGCGCATAATTTATGACCAGATACACTTCTATTTGACCACCATGAGACATCTACGCCCAATAAAGGGCGAAAAAAGGCAGTTTTAAGCCGAAAAACGCGATTTTAACCCCCATAACAGACAGAAAATGGCTGATTTCGGGATTCTGAAGTATGGTATGTCTTTCTTAGGTCGTCCATGGATGGCGTGCAAATTTTCAACTCAATCGGCCAAAGCTTTTCCGTTTCGGATCTTGGGTGCCTCAGAAATGAAGAACATCCTGGATCACTGTTTTGAGAGGTAAAAATAGGGTTTTTGGATTTTACAGGAAAACAAAGGAAAACTGGCGAATATCATTGGTTCAGTGGTTTCAGGCGCATAATTTATGACCAGATACACTTCTATTTGACCACCCATGAGACATCTACGCCCAATAAGGGGCGAAAAAGGCAGTTTTAAGCCGAAAAACGCGATTTTAACCCCCAACAGACAGAAAATGGCTGATTTCGGGATTCTGAAGTATGGTATGTCTTTCTTAGGTCGTCCATGGATGGCGTGCAAATTTTCAGCTCAATCGGCCAAAAAGCTTTTCGATTTCGGATCTTGGGTGCCTCAGAAATGAAGAACATCCTGGATCACTGTTTTGAGAGGTAAAAATAGGGTTTTTAGTTTTACAGGAAAACAAAGGAAAACTGGCGAATATCATTGGTTCAGTGGTTTCAGGCGCATAATTTATGACCAGATACACTTCTATTTGACCACCCATGAGACATCTACGCCCAATAAGGGGCGAAAAAAGCAGTTTTAAGCCGAAAAACGCGATTTTAACCCCCATAACAGACAGAAAATGGCTGATTTCGGGATTCTGAAGTATGGTATGTCTTTCTTAGGTCGTCCATGGATGGCGTGCAAATTTTCAGCTCAATCGGCCAAAGCTTTTCGATTTCGGATCTTGGGTGCCTCAGAAATGAAGAACATCCTGGATCACTGTTTTGAGAGGTAAAAATAGGGTTTTTGGATTTTACAGGAAAACAAAGGAAAACTGGCGAATATCATTGGTTCAGTGGTTTCAGGCGCATAATTTATGACCAGATACACTTCTATTTGACCACCCATGAGACATCTACGCCCAATAAAGGGGCGAAAAAAGGCAGTTTTAAGCCGAAAAACGCGATTTTAACCCCCATAACAGACAGAAAATGGCTGATTTCAGGGATTCTGAAGTATGGTATGTCTTTCTTAGGTCGTCCATGGATGGCGTGCAAATTTTCAGCTCAATCGGCCAAAAGCTTTTCGATTTCGGATCTTGGGTGCCTCAGAAATGAAGAACATCCTGGATCACTGTTTTGAGAGGTAAAAATAGGGTTTTTAGTTTTACAGGAAAACAAAAAGAAAACTGGCGAATATCATTGGTTCAGTGGTTTCAGGCGCATAATTTATGACCAGATACACTTCTATTTGACCACCCATGAGACATCTACGCCCAATAAGGGGCGAAAAAAGGCAGTTTTAAGCCGAAAAACGCGATTTTAACCCCCATAACAGACAGAAAATGGCTGATTTCGGGATTCTGAAGTATGGTATGTCTTTCTTAGGTCGTCCATGGATGGCGTGCAAATTTTCAGCTCAATCGGCCAAAGCTTTTCGATTTCGGATCTTGGGTGCCTCAGAAATGAAGAACATCCTGGATCACTGTTTTGAGAGGTAAAAATAGGGTTTTTGGATTTTACAGGAAAACAAAGGAAAACTGGCGAATATCATTGGTTCAGTGGTTTCAGGCGCATAATTTATGACCAGATACACTTCTATTTGACCACCCATGAGACATCTACGCCCAATAAGGGGCGAAAAAAGGCAGTTTTAAGCCGAAAAACGCGATTTTAACCCCCATAACAGACAGAAAATGGCTGATTTCGGGATTCTGAAGTATGGTATGTCTTTCTTAGGTCGTCCATGGATGGCGTGCAAATTTTCAGCTCAATCGGCCAAAAGCTTTTCGATTTCGGATCTTGGGTGCCTCAGAAATGAAGAACATCCTGGATCACTGTTTTGAGAGGTAAAAATAGGGTTTTTGGTTTTACAGGAAAACAAAGGAAAACTGGCGAATATCATTGGTTCAGTGGTTTCAGGCGCATAATTTATGACCAGATACACTTCTATTTGACCACCATGAGACATCTACGCCCAATAAAGGGGCGAAAAAAGCAGTTTTAAGCCGAAAAACGCGATTTTAACCCCCATAACCAGACAGAAAATGGCTGATTTCGGGATTCCTGAAGTATGGTATGTCTTTCTTAGGTCGTCCATGGATGACGTGCAAATTTCAGCTCAATCGGCCAAAACTTTTCGATTTCGGATCTTGGGTGCCTCAGAAATGAAGAACGTCCTGGATCACTGTTTTGAGAGGTAAAAATAGGGTTTTTGGTTTTACAGGAAAACAAGGAAAACTGGCGAATATCATTGGTTCAGTGGTTTCAGGCGCATAATTTATGACCAGATACACTTCTATTTGACCACCCATGAGACATCTACGCCCAATAAAGGGGGCGAAAAAGGCAGTTTTAAGCCGAAAACGCGATTTTAACCCCCATAACAGACAGAAAATGGCTGATTTCGGGATTCTGAAGTATGGTATGTCTTTCTTAGGTCGTCCATGGATGGCGTGCAAATTTTCAGCTCAATCGGCCAAAGCTTTTCGATTTCGGATCTTGGGTGCCTCAGAAATGAAGAACATCCTGGATCACTGTTTTGAGAGAGGTACAAATAGGGTTTTTTGGATTTTACAGGAAAACAAAGGAAAACTGGCGAATATCATTGGTTCAGTGGTTTCAGGCGCATAATTTATGACCAGATACACTTCTATTTGACCACCCATGAGACATTTACGCCCAATAAAGGGCGAAAAAAAGCAGTTGTTAAGCCCAAAAACGCGATTTTAACCCCCATAACAGACAGAAAATGGCTGATTTCGGGATTCTGAAGTATGGTATGTCTTTCTTAGGTCGTCCATGGATGGCGTGCAAATTTTCAGCTCAATCGGCCAAAGCTTTTCGATTTCGGATCTTGGGTGCCTCAGAAATGAAGAACATCCTGGATCACTGTTTTGAGAGGTAAAAATAGGGTTTTATGGATTTTACAGGAAAACAAAGGAAAACTGGCGAATATCATTGGTTCAGTGGTTTCAGGCGCATAATTTATGACCAGATACACTTCTATTTGACCACCCATGAGACATCTACGCCCAATAAGGGGCGAAAAAAGGCAGTTTTAAAGCCAAAAAACGCGATTTTAACCCCCCATAACAGACAGAAAATGGCTGATTTCGGGATTCTGAAGTATGGTATGTCTTTCTTAGGTCGTCCATGGATGGCGTGCAAATTTTCAGCTCAATCGGCCAAAGCTTTTTCGATTTCGGATCTTGGGTGCCTCAGAAATGAAGAACATCCTGGATCACTGTTTTGAGAGGTAAAAAATAGGGTTTTTTGGTTTTACAGGAAAACAAAGGAAAACTGGCGAATATCATTGGTTCAGTGGTTTCAGGCGCATAATTTATGACCAGATACACTTCTATTTGACCACCCATGAGACATCTACGCCCAATAAGGGGCGAAAAAAGGCAGTTTTAAGCCGAAAAACGCGATTTAACCCCCATAACAGACAGAAAATGGCTGATTTCGGGATTCTGAAGTATGGTATGTCTTTCTTAGGTCGTCCATGGATGGCGTGCAAATTTTCAGCTCAATCGGCCAAAGCTTTTCGATTTCGGATCTTGGGTGCCTCAGAAATGAAGAACATCCTGGATCACTGTTTTGAGAGGTAAAAAAATAGGGTTTTTTAGTTTTACAGGAAAACAAAGGAAAACTGGCGAATATCATTGGTTCAGTGGTTTCAGGCGCATAATTTATGACCAGATACACTTCTATTTGACCACCCATGAGACATCTACGCCCAATAAGGGGCGAAAAAAGGCAGTTTTAAGCCGAAAAACGCGATTTTAACCCCCCATAACAGACAGAAAATGGCTGATTTCGGGATTCTGAAGTATGGTATGTCTTTCTTAGGTCGTCCATGGATGGCGTGCAAATTTTCAGCTCAATCGGCCAAAAGCTTTTCGATTTCGGATCTTGGGTGCCTCAGAAATGAAGAACATCCTGGATCACTGTTTTGAGAGGTAAAAATAGGGTTTTTAGTTTTACAGAAAACAAAGGAAAACTGGCGAATATCATTGGTTCAGTGGTTTCAGGCGCATAATTTATGACCAGATACACTTCTATTTGACCACCCATGAGACATCTACGCCCAATAAGGGGCGAAAAAGGCAGTTTTAAGCCGAAAAACGCGATTTTAACCCCCCAGAACAGACAGAAAATGGCTGATTTCGGGATTCTGAAGTATGGTATGTCTTTCTTAGGTCGTCCATGGATAGCGTGCAAATTTTCAGCTCAATCGGCCAAAGCTTTTCGATGATTTTGGATCTTGGGTGCCTCAGAAAATCACTGTTTTGAGAGGTAAAAATAGGGTTTTTTGGATTTTACAGGAAAACAAAGGAAAACTGGCGAATATCATTGGTTCAGTGGTTTCAAGCGCATATTTATGACCAGATACAGTTCTATTTGACCACCCATGAGACATCTACGCCCAATAAGGGGCGAAAAAAGGCAGTTTTTAAGCCGAAAAACGCGATTTTAACCACCCATAACAGACAGAAAATGGCTGATTTCGGGATTCTGGTATGGTATGTCTTTCTTAGGTCGTCCATGGATGGCGTGCAAATTTTCAGCTTTTCGATTTCGGATCTTGGGTGCCTCAGAAATGAAGAACATCCTGGATCACTGTTTTGAGAGGTAAAAATAGGGTTTTTTGGATTTTACAGGAAAACAAAGGAAAACTGGCGAATATCATTGGTTCAGTGGTTTCAGGCGCATAATTTATGACCAGATACACTTCTATTTGACCACCCATGGAGACATCTACGCCCAATAAGGGGCGAAAAAAGGCGGATTTTAAGCCGAAAAACGCGATTTTAACCCCCACAACAGACAGAAAATGACTGATTTCAGGATTCTGAAGTATGGTATGTCTTTCTTAGGTCGTCCATGGATGGCGTGCAAATTTTCAGCTCAATCGGCCAAAGCTTTTCGATTTCGGATCTTTGGTGCCTCAGAAATGAAGAACGTCCTGGATCACTGTTTTGAGAGAGGTAAAAATAGGGTTTTTGGATTTTGGGAAAACAAAGGAAAACTGGCGAATATCATTGGTTCAGTGGTTTCAGGCGCATAATTTATGACCAGATACACTTCTATTTGACCCACCCATGAGACATCTACGCCCAATAAAGGGGCGAAAAAAGGCAATTTTAAGCCGAAAAACGCGATTTTAACCCCCATAACAGACAGAAAATGGCTGATTTCGGGATTCTGAAGTATGGTATGTCTTTCTTAGGTCGTCCATGGATGGCGTGCAAATTTTCAGCTCAATCGGCCAAAGCTTTTTCGATTTCGGATCTTGGGTGCCTCAGAAATGAAGAACGCCTGGATCACTGTTTTGAGAGGTAAAAATAGGTTTTTAGTTTTTTAGGAAAACAAAGGAAAACTGGCGAATATCGATTGGTTCCAGTGGTTTCAGGCATAATTTATGACCAGATACACTTCTGTTTGACCACCCATGAGACATCTACGCCCAATAAGGGGCGAAAAAAGGCAGTTTTAAGCCGAAAACGATTTTTAACCCCCCGCAACAGACAGAAAATGGCTGATTTCAGGTTCTGAAGTATGGTATGTCTTTCTTAGGTCGTCCATGGACTGGCGTGCAAATTTTCAGCTCAATCCGGCCAAAGCTTTTCGATTTCGGATCTTGGGTGCCTCAAATAGAACATCCTGGATCACTGTTTGAGAGGTAAAATAGGGGTTTTTGGATTTTCAAGGAGAAAACAAAACTAGCGAATATCATTGGTTCAAGTGGTTTCAGGCCATAATTTTTTTGACCAAAAATTTTTGACCACCCATGAACATCTCCCCAAAAAAGGGGCAAAAAAAAAGGAAATTTTTAAACCAAAAAACCTTTTTAACCCCCCAAAAACGAAGAAAATCTTTTTCCCCGGGTTTCCCAAAGTAGGTATGCCCCTTTTTTAGAATTTAGCCCAAATAAAAAAGGGTCCCAAATTTTAAGGCCTTTAAATTTTCATTAAAAAACCCTTTTTCCGGTTTTTTGGACTTGGGTGGCCTCAAAATGATTTTCCAGGGTACTGTTTTAGAGAGGAAAAATAGGGCTTTGGATTTTAAAAGGATTTCCCCAAAATTTTTTGGCAGTTTTTCCCAATTTGGTTCATTTTGTCAAATACTTCTCAACTACCGACAAGTCCTGGTTTTGTAGCGAATCGAAGAGTCTGTCAGCGCTAAAGGTGCACTGACGGGAGAGTGTAGCTGTCCGACTATCTCGGAGGGTCTTCAGGAGGGTTCTCGTGTGCTCTGACACCAGGTCGTCAATAGGATCAACTCGCAGGGAATCCAGCCTCTTTATTCTTGCTTCCCTGGATTCAGCCCGCATTGTGATAACGTCTTTTGTTTCGGGCTTGCTTATCTCGACTGTCTTCAGTTTGCGTGGTTTTGTTTTCTCTGATTTATTATCAATCGGAGGAGCAGTTTCTGAAGGTCGGATTGTTTCTGTCACAGCTTTTGGTGGCTCAATTGCCGGGCAATGTGCTTCTGTTTGTTGTTCTGTGGAGGTTATTATCCGTAATTTTCGGAGGGTTTTGATTGTTTCCTCATATTTCACTGCCGTGGTTTCCAGTCCCATGATTTTGCTTTCGAGTTGCTGTACTTTGTCTTTTGTGGCCTGAAAAGGAATGTGCCGATTAGCTATTATTCCAGTTTAATGAACATTATCCCAGTTATAGAAAAGAATTCCTGCTGAAGTGTATGTATCAAGGGAAGGTCTAACTCAATCGATAGTAAAATTACAAACCAGGCTATCAAAAAGCTTCAACTCTGCAATGATGCCACTCAATTCCAGAGATTTCCTTGCGTTCTTGATTCTGCTGTGAAAGAACTCTCTCGCATGGTTTTCATTCCCCTCTGACACGTTCATCGATTTGTTGTACATCTTGTCTTTTAAGTTGATCAAGTTGTTGCTGAGCAAAATAACATAATAGATCAGGGATCTGGGCGCCCCCAGTACGGACGGGGAAGTAGTCATATTGTAGTTCTATGAAAGATTTCAATTTTGAAAATTTCAACATTGATTAAGTGCTCTATGTGATTGATACTACGAAAGTGACACATTATGGTCAATTGATCACTCACCCCATGTTGCTTGAGTTACACTTGTTCGGCAGATCCTCCGACCCCCCTCCTCCACTGAACGATTTCTTGAGATTGTGTCCCGAGTTGGACTTGGTGTTGCCTCCCCCGGAAGGCTGGTGGTTGCCTTGATTACCGCTCCCAGCCCCAGAGGACGATTCCTTAAGGGCAGAACTCATCTTTCGGTTTGAGGATATTCTCAGTTGTGCTTGGTATTCGAGTTGCTTCCGAGCCTCGGGGTAATCCACTAGAGCCTGCGTTGTAATGATTCGTTGAAATAAGAGTGACATGACAAATATTATTTCTAACGATTTTGGTAATTTCTTAATTGAGAAATCTGTATTTTTTAAGAAACAGACAGCTTCCTACAACTGCCTTTGTATAACCAAAAGAACTAGATTTGAATATGTTATTTAGATAAACTGACCGACATCAGCGCCTTCTTTGATAGGACCAGTAACTCTGAGTATCCGACAGATCTCACGTCCGCAGTTCGGCGGTTGTTCCCCTCAAACGAGAGCAGAGCGATCTCTCCGAAGTACTTGCCCTCTGTGAGCGTGGCTACGACGATCCTCTCACCAGATTCCGTCGTTACGATGCACTCCAGCTTTCCTGAGGTAGGGTGAAGATCGTGAACTATCAAATCCAATAAAGATGCCTGAAATTGAAGGTAATATACATATCTTGCTTAATGCGTAATTCAAATTAAAGAAATAAATATTCAGGAACTGTTTCTGCAAAAATTGAGAATGTTAATTTTTGACTGGATATTCATTGAGCGCCCTCACTGATATTACCATGATTTATGATGTACATCTCCTTCCCGATTTCGTTTTTCTTACAAACGTAATCCTTGGGAGAGTAGATCTGGGGTCGTAACTTTAGGACCAACTCGCACAGTAAACCCGTCTCACACTTCTCAAAGATAGTAACCTGGAGTTAATTTGTTACGTTGACAAACAAGACACTCTTCACACAGTGCAATGTTGAAAGTATGGCTTATATTATGAATCATACTTTCAACATTGGGGGGGGGGGGGGGTGGGGGTCCACCGGCCAACGGCCAACCGTCTTAAAAATTTGCTGTTTCGGACAATTGGCCGTTTGGCCGTGTTTTTTCCTTTTTTATCCCTGGTTTCGGCCAAAAGCATTATAGCCGAAAGTTGTGAGAGAAAAAGGTGTTATAATTTCTATAACTGACATTTTCCTGCTAATTTGATTGGTGGGGGTGTCAAATGTGTCAGTCAAGGTCGTTGAAACAGTCGAAATTTGCCCTTGTGCTTGAAGAATGCCCAGGCTCCATACATTTATATAAATTGCTGTTTTATGTTGACGAAATCAAAGAAAGTAAGATTTGAAAGTTGCTAATGGTCAAGGATATGTAGTTTTAACCCTTGATAAGTTCAAGTGTATTCAATTATAGTCATATTGTCTTATCCCTGATTCCCTGCCACGCTAGGAACTATTTCCTGTTCATGTATTTTTTCTATTTCAAAATTTAAATTTTACATGAAATATATTTTACAATGTCATTCAGTTTAAAATATTCTGTCTTTCTTTCTTAACCAAAATAGCACAGAAAAATATAAATCAAGTGCAAAATCTGGGCTAAACTCCCAACACAGCGTTAACCATTCTTACAGGGAGGCCCATCATAAAAATCAATCAAAATATAGGTTATAGAATAAATAATAGCAATAATAATAAATAATTATATCATCTGATAAAATTAAATCACAAACTCACAAATAATATGGTTGTCAATTGTCAATTGTATTTAATCATGGATTTTTTTTATTTCAAAATTTAAATTGAAATATATTTTCTTTCTTAAAGTCCTTAACCAAAATAGCACAGAAAAATATAAAAGAAATTACTTTTCTTACAGGGAGGCCCATCATAAAATCATCATTTCGAAAAATAAATACAAATTTATTAATAACTAATATGGTTGTCAGGTAATCATGGATTGGTATTTAAATTGCCCTTAAAGTTGGGCCCAAGACCATGCTAGATAATACAGAATCAAATAATAAGCTCACAAAAAGTTTATGAAGGAGCAAATTTAACATAATTCATTGGTTACTTTTAATAATCATAATGCTGGACCGGGCAAGTTGTGATTGTTATAATTTGCTCTTGTATGATGAAGTTAAATCTGCAAATTATACGAGTATCGTACTCATACTGAAAGTTGAATTAAAGTATTGATTCACGCCAAGAGCAGTCCTCCAAATTCGCAATGTGCTATGCCCAAATTCGATTCAATTTGATTCTAGCCAACCTTAAATTTCTCTCAATTAACATTTTTCCGTTATCATCAACTCAGCATTGATTTCAATCGACCGACGTCGGCCACAGATTAATGAAGAGATGCTATCGGAAATAGCCTCCACGATGCCAGCCATACCCGTCTTTTATCTTCAGATCTTGAATTTCAAATGAAAAACAGTAAACAGGCCGTTCTATCAAACGCTACAATGCAGCAGTCAACAACGTATCAGAAAGCACTCGCATAGAACTGATCATAATCTGCACGTGCAGAATACGTGTATCCATAGCAACGGCGCGACTTAGCCCTGTTAAGCCTTCGTTTTCCTTGACATTTTCTTGGCAAGCTCAAATTTAATTGTGTACGGGAGCACAAACAAACATTATTCACGTGCTCTTACGAAATTATAATTAGAGACTAGCAGGCCCGGTGGGCCTGCTATAACATTGCTCACTCGGCGGCGCTACGCGCCGCCTCGTTCGCAAATTCTTACCAAAAGCCAGCCGAATGATGTTAGGTTGATAGGAACCGAAGTTGCCAAAGTGTGTTGTTTGATGGCGTATAGGTGAATGGCAATGTCACCCTATGTTACCCTACCCACGCCGCACGCGTGGGTAGGGTAACACTATGAGTAACGCATTGCATTTGACTGATGGTGCCGTGAATCATTCTTTTTTCGTATACTGATTACGGCTGCGTAAGAATTGGAAAATTAATAAAGATTCATTTTCTAGAATATTTGTTACTACCCCGTCACCTTTGTCTTATAGCGTACAGCGATACAAACTTGGATGATAGATGGTTTTAATGCACGCTCGCCGGACAACGTCCATTGACAAAACATGTTTTCTAATGATTATAAACGTTTACTAAGGATCTTGAAATTGATTATACATTTCAAAATAAAAGATATCTAGGCCATGCGTGACGCGCGCTCATACTAAGCACAGCAAAATCAAATTCATTATCTAACGCCGCGCATTTTCTCTGTAAGTATGTTACTCAATCTGAAATAACTTTAGCAACAAATAGAGCCGCGCGCAGAGTTTCAGCGCGCAAAATTGAAATGCGCGCGCGTTTTGTTCATTTCTTTAGTTCAACAATTTTGTTTCCCTTACGTTTACGTGAAGTGCTCTGAGTCGAAGTTTACTTTGTGAACCTTCCATTTATTTAAAAACACGGCGAGACCGACTTGGCGACTTACGGACATTGCTCGATGCGAATTTATTTCATCAGTTGAACTCTACTGCTCAGAGATTATTTTCGTAATAATTTCCTACTTTCCTAAACTTCCAATAACTGTCGTCCTAAATATTCCTACATGCCTCATGAACAACAAATTTAAAAGCATCAACATTTAAAAGCAACATCTCGACTGCAGCTTAAAACACTTACGTAATGGTAACACTACTTTACGAAATACTTTATGTTGCACGTGCGCAATTATCCAACTCCATAGCAACGGCACCTCATTTCTCCCGTTTGCCTTCGTTTCTCTTGATATTTTCTTGGCAAGCTCAAATTTAATTGTGTACGGAAGCACAGACATAATTCACGTGCCATCTCCAAATCTTATATATAATTTCGTAAGAGCACGTGAATTATGTCTGTGCGGGCGCACATTTAAAATTTGAGCTTGCCAAGAAAATATCTACTTATCAAGAGAAACGAACGGGGAAAATGTGCTTATTGGCGCCGTTGTCATGGGTACTGGAAACTGCACGTGCAGGTTATGATCAGTTGTATGCGAGTGCTTTCTGATACGTTGCTAACTGCTGCGTCTTCTACATTTGAAATTAAAGATCTGAAGATAGAGAATGGGTATGACTGGCATCGAGGAGGCTATAGGTGATTATCAATTACTTCAATACTTGCTCGTTTTACATTATTTAGCTGAAACCATTTTAATCATCAACTCAGCACCGATTTAATAAATTTACCGACCATTGCCACTGATTCATGAAGGGAATTCTATCACCTGGTGATAGAATTCCCTTCATGAATCAGTGGCAATGGTCGGTAAATTTATTAAATCGGTGCTGAGTTGATGATTAAAATGGTTTCAGCTAAATAATGTAAAACGAGCAAGTATTGAAAGAAATTAACCAGGGCAAAATCAAATTGAGCAAATTGGGCGTGGCATATATTATTGCAAACGAATTTGGGAATCATGGCGTAAATCAATGCATTATTCAACGTTCAGTATGCATACACAGTTCTCAGTTTGCAGTTCAATTAACTTCGTCATACAATTAGACAAAACTGGCCTTCATGGGTCAGCATTACTGAAAGTGAGAAACTAATTATTGTAAATTTTGCTCCTTCATAAACTTTTTCATATTTTAAAATTTGCAGGTGACTTAATTTAAGCTGGCGTGAATGACAGCTGAGTGCTTTTGCATTAATTTTTCCATTCTTCGATGCGGTAAAATAGAAAAATCGTCTTGATAAATGATAGTTTAAATTGCAATGGTGAAATTCTCCCGTTTGAGGAGGCGGATATTTTAGCCCCCGCCGAGTGAGCTACGTTTTAGCAGGCCCAACGGGCCTGCTAGTTATATATAAGACTAGAAATGCCCGTTGGGCCTGCTAGATAATACAGAATCAAATAATAAGCTCACAAAAAGTTTATGAAGGAGCAAATTTAACATAATTCGTTGGTTACTTTTAATAATGCTGGACCGGGCAAGTTGTGATTGTTATAATTTGCTCTTGTATGATGAAGTTAAATCTGAAAATCATTAAACCGAGTATCGTACTCATACTGAAAGTTGAATTAAAGTATTGATTCACGCCAAGAGCAGTCCTCCAAATTCGCAATGTGCTATCTGCTATGCCCAAATCCGATTCAATTTGATTTTAGTCAACCTTAAATTTCTCTAAATTAACATTTTTCCGTTATCATCAACTCAGCATTGATTCAAATCGACCGACGTCGGCCACAGATTAATGAAGAGATGCTATCGGAAATAGCCTCCACGATGCCAGCCATACCCGTCCTTTATCTTCAGATCTTGAATTTCAAATGAAAAACAGTAAACAGGCCGTTCTATCAAACGCTACAATGCAGCAGTCAACAACGTATCAGAAAGCGCTCGCATAGAACTGATCATAATCTGCACGTGCAGAATACGTGTATCCATAGCAACGGCGCGACTTAGCCCTGTTTAGCCTTCGTTTTCCTTGATATTTTCTTGGCAAGCTCAAATTTTAATTGTGTACGGCGGCACAGACAGACATAATTCACGTGCTCTTACGAAATTATAATTAAGATTTCTTGAATAAGGGCATTTTTGCTCTTGCCTTACAACTTAATGACCATCTAGTTCCCGGGCTGAGCAAATTGAATTAATCGGGCCAGTCTAGATCTGCTTTCCAGAGGAAAGTTTTGAGTTGTAATTTAAAGGTGGAGATGCTTTTAACTTGCCTAATACTATAAGGGATTTGAAACACTCGATTCTATTGACTGTCTCCCTGCAAGTATATAACCTTGGGATGACATTCACGAGCCCTTGCCTAATGCCTAGCAGTCCCAAATAGTTTATGCAGTTCGAGTACTAAGGCTTTATAGTTCGCAATGTTTCCTAGGATAGGCTTAGGCCTCTTGTGTAGTTCAGCATGCAATACATTTGACCATCCGACATTACATCCCCCGACACTTGATCTCCCGTCACTTGATCACCCATTACTAAAATGTGTTAGACAGGATTTGGATATTACAATAATTTTATAGTAATTGTATATCACAGTGCGTTATTTTATCAAAACAAAAGATCTCATATAAAACTCCAAACTGTATAAGACATGTTGTCGTAGTCAGGAAGCTGTCAGCAATAGGTCTGGAGTAGTTCCGGGTGAGGATCTGGATCCTCTCGTTCCTCCTTGTTTACAGGGCAGATGGCTTGAACACGTCTCCTCTGGTGACACGGAACATCTTGGTTCAGAAGAGGTTCATCCCACTTAAAAACCTTGATTTAGCCGCGAATCAATGTATTTGATCTGTGTTGATTCATCGAGGAATTATTCCTCGATGAATCAACACAGATCAAATACATTGATTCCTCGGAATATAATGTCAGGGGGGGGGGGTAAATGTCGCAGCAATCCTCGAACTGTGATGATTGATCCCCCGCTTTCCTCTATAGATTTGCAGTTCTGAAGTAGGGGTGTAATCTCAGGGGATGTAAGGTCAGGGGATGTAAAGCCAGGGGATGTAAAGTCAGGGGATGTAACGTGTGCAGCAGGAGGGGGAGTTGGTGGTTTCTGCAACATTCGATTGGGATGGACAAGGAATCCATTGGGAAGTGGCTGCAGAACAGGATGAAAGGACTGAGGAGGAGACTGGGTAGAAGACTCAGAACGAAGTTGAGGAGCAGTGGCTGATCATCAGGAAGTTGAGGAGGAGGCCAAGGCTTTAAGCCGAAAAACACGATTTTAACCCCCCATAACAGACAGAAAATGGCTGATTTCGGCATTCTGAAGTATGGTATGTCTTTCTTAGGTCCTCCATGGATGGCGTGCAAATTTTCAGCTCAATCGGCCAAAGCTTTTCGATTTCGGATCTTGGGTGCCTCAGAAATGAAGAACATCCTGGATCACTGTTTTGAGAGGTAAAAATAGGGTTTTTTGGATTTTACAGGAAAACAAAGGAAAACTGGCGAATATCATTGGTTCAGTGGTTTCAGGCGCATAATTTATGACCAGATACCCTTCTATTTGACCACCCATGAGACATCTACGCCCAATAAGGGGCGAAAAAAGGCAGTTTTTAAGCCGAAAAACTCGATTTTAACCCCCCATAACAGTCAGAAAATGGCTGATTTCGGGATTCTGAAGTATGGTATGTCTTCCTTAGGTCGTCCATGGATGGCGTGCAAATTTTCAGCTCAATCGGCCAAAGCTTTTCGATTTCGGATCTTGGGTGCCTCAGAAATGAAGAACATCCTGGATCACTGTTTTGAGAGGTAAAAATAGGGTTTTTTGGATTTTACAGGAAATCAAAGGAAAACTGGCGAATATCATTGGTTCAGTGGTTTCAGGCGCATAATTTATGACCAGATACCCTTCTATTTGACCACCCATGAGACATCTACGCCCAATAAGGGGCGAAAAAAGGCAGTTTTTAAGCCGAAAAACGCGATTTTAACCACCCATAACAGACAGAAAATGGCTGATTTCGGGATTCTGAAGTATGGTATGTCTTTCTTAGGTCGTCCATGGATGGCGTGCAAATTTTTAGCTCAATCGGCCAAAGCTTTTCGATTTCGGATCTTGGGTGCCTCAGAAATGAAGAACATCCTGGATCACTGTTTTGAGAGGTAAAAATAGGGTTTTTTGGATTTTACAGGAAATCAAAGGAAAACTGGCGAATATCATTGGTTCAGTGGTTTCAGGCGCATAATTTATGACCAGATACCCTTCTATTTGACCACCCATGAGACATCTACGCCCAATAAGGGGCGAAAAAGGCAGTTTTAACCCGAAAACGCGATTTTAGAAAATGGGGTAAATGGGGAAAATGGGGACTTTTTTCATGGGGAATTTAGCTTTTTCCAACTGAAAAATTCCCCATTTTTCCCCATTATTCCCCATTTTTTATTTCACCTTAAGTTCAAGTAGGATTGAATTGTAGAGCAATGTATTCACTTTATAAATGATCATCAAACATCAAAATTTCATTTTGGATGGTATCATAATGATCTTGATATGAATAATTAGATAATTAATAAGATGATTTGCGGTCAATGATTTTCAGTAAAATTTAGATGTTTGGACGAAAGAATTACTGGTGTAGGCCGCTTCAGAACACCTATCTTTGAACACGCATTGCATCCAGCATATGGGACCTGTATCACTGGGCTCTGTCACAAATTGACTCACATGATATCATGAACTCCTAATCATGAAATCCTGTTCTAATCCATAGATAATGTATGCCTTTGGACCAATTGGTATTCTAACTATCTAGGGGAAACAGAAATATCAATGTTGCATATTCAAAAGAGTGAAAGGACGCTTCTTCACCGGGCCTGGCGCAGTTCTACTTCATATCTGACCAGGATATATAGTTGGCACTGGAAAAGTCGATGAACTGAGACGTTGCTAGAGATCTGAGATGTCATTGGACTAAGAGGTAACCGCCACAGGTAACTGGACTTAGAGATGACAGGAGTCAGAGATGGTTGGACTAAGATGTAACGAGTTACGAGAGGCTGTGGATACGTGGTGTCTGGACTCAGAGATGACTAAAATCAAAAGTCACTGGAATAAGAGCTGCCTGGACTCAAAGGTGCTTTAAATCATAGGTCGCAGGACTCGAGAGGAATGGAGTCAGAACCTCTGACTCCAGTAACGTCGGATTCCAGTGACTGTGGCCTCCACCTCGGAGGTGACTGGACTTAAAAGGAGTGGCTAGAGTTAGAGGTCACTACTCATTAGACAGTAGCCTAAGAGGTGAACAGATTACTAGAGTTAGAGCTGATTACTGAGAATAAGATGATTAGAGTCAGATGTACGAGACTGGCAGCAGACCAAGGAGACAGGAGTCAGAGATAACTTGACTAAGAGGTGACTAGAGTGAGAATTCGCTGGACTCAGATGTGACTAGAATAATTAGAGGTCACTGGAAAACGGACTGACGAGACTCAGATCCAGGTGAAAAAAAATCAGTAAACTCGGTATAATGATTCAAAGGTTAAACTAGACTGAGGAAAAAGGTAATCGAGGTCACTAAACTAAGAGGTGACGAGAGTCAGTTAAAGTTCGCAAGAATCGGAGATGACTTTACTCAGAGGTAACAAGAGTCAGATATGTCTCATATGAGCATATGAGGGGACTGGGGCAGGGGAGTCAGAGGTGTCAAAAAGTCACAGGTGACTGGGACACAAGGACACAAAGGACAAAGGTGACTTTAGTCAGAGGGTCAAAGATCGCTGGACTCCGGAATTACACGAATCAGCGCTTGACTCCAGTGACACCAGAATCCAGTGACCTCTGAATCTGGGTTCTGATCAGAGGCGACAGGACACAGGAGTTAGAGGTGATAAGATTCCGAGGTGACAGGAATCAGGAGTGACTGGACTCATTGGTGGCTGGACTCAGAGGTGACTGGACTCAGAGGTGACTGGACTCGGAGGTGCCTGAACTCAGAGGTGACTGGACTGAGATTAATAACGACGAGACATGAGGTGACTGGAATCAGGAGTGACTGGACTCAGAGGTGACTGGACTCAGAGGTGACTGGAATCAGGAATGACAGTAGGGTGCGCCCTTTTTTCAAAGTTTTTTAGGCACTTTGACTCGATTGTAGATCTCAGTGAGCTGATCACGAGGATATCAAGTTTTTTGAAATTGGACAATGTCTTCCTTTGCCTCTGGGCGTTTTTCTGTTTCGTGACGTCACATCACGTGACCTGTCACGTGATCCGCCTGCTAGTACTTTGTGCGCGCTCAGGATTCCGCGCGCAATTGTAATTCTATGCGCGTTCGCGGATCTGAGTTGTCCGTGTCAATTCTATGTGCTATCTATGGCATTGGCAAGACTTACCTTTATTGAATAATGGAATTTTTCTTAACCAATCTATGATAGACGCAGATAGCAAATAATTTAAGAATCAGCAAGTTTTGCCATTGCCATTTTCAAGCTGATAATTGCGATTACTTGGAAAATGGAAGCTTAAGTTTATACATTGAGAGCTGGGAAGTACATTAGTACTATACAGGGTTAAAATTGTACATCCCAAGCAGGAGTCAGGTTGCATGTGACTGCTGAGTGTCCCCAGTCAGATCACATGACAAAGCAGAGACACTCCCCTCAACCAATGACCGAGCAGAACAAGGTTCTCAATTTGATGTAACAACTTGTTGATTATGTTATTGGGTTAACAGGGCAAATTGCATTATTTGATGGGTTGATATGATAATAGTATTGTGTATGAATTATTGGTGAACTAATAAGTTTCCTCAATAGTATGTCTTCATATAATATTTATATTTAGTATTGGTGAACATATTATGAAATTCCCTTAGTGCGTTGATTTGATGTTAGATGTATTATAAGGTGAAAAATATTATTTTTTTCCTGTGATGCTGTGATAGTTAGTACTACACTTCTATGAAGTATTGGATGAACTAGACAGTGAAAGATCCCTTATTTGGTGTGTTACTAAACTTTAATATGCTACAACTCAAAGCATTCCTTGTGATAGGCATCATTACAGAATTATAGCATTGATAGTACAGGGTGAGTGCTAACTTCCTTTCCTAATTTTTTGTGTATTATATTGGTATGTTATCTAGCATTGGGTATACAGCGCGATTCCTTATTTGGTGTGTTTGCCTAGTAATTGGATCAGTTTATTTGATAATTGATGTTTTAGTAACGCAATGTAGTGGATTATTGGGTGAATAGACGTAATTCTCTTATTCATGTTTATATAGTAATGTAACGTAATGTAGGTACTGTAGTACAGCGAAATTCCTTTATCTAGTGTGTTGATAAATAACTGTTTAAAGTTGGGTGAAAAGACTAAAATCCCATATAATTCCTGTGATGCAATAATTTTGCATGTAGTGTTGAATTGGGTGAACAGCATGAAATCCATTATTTAATATTTGGTGAGTTAATATAATGTTGCAGTGTTGCTTATTATTGGGTGGATAAAGTTAATTCCCTTGTTGATACTATAGGATTACATAGTAAGCAATGATGTTCTCTTATTTATTGTGTTAAAGTGCATTATTTTGTTCAAACAAGTTATACTGTGTTATACTGTGTTTTTTTGTAATCGAAGTTGCGAGTGGTATAGCGTGTTGACGGGAGTAATATTGTCATGGTGATCAGGATTCAGGAGTTACCATCAATGTGTAGTGTTGTCATGGGGCTTAGCAATGCACTGTTATTCCCAACCCACCCCATTCTGTCAAAAAGTAGCAGATAGGGTGTTGCCAATCACTAGTAAGGTGATTGGGGCTGAGAATAGCTGTGCTATGGCTTTATGGTGAACTGGGCTTAAATTATTGCATAATATTTAATGGGTGAGTAAACTTAATTCTCTAGTTGGGTATTTTGATAATAAAATATTACATAGTGTTCAATGATCAGAGTACGTTCTCTTATTTGATGTGTAATATCATATTATTAAATGCTTTATTTTGTTGTGACAAGTTTCACAACGTTAGCATGTTGGTCGAAAATGCGAGTGGTATAGCGTGTGAGAATATTGTAGAATGGTGATCATGATTCAAGAGTTAGGGTCAATGTGCAGTGTTGTCACTGTTGTCATGGGGCTTAGAAATGCACTGTTATTCCTAACCCACCCCATTCTGTCAAATAGTAACAGATAGGGTGTTGCCAATCACTAAAATGTTGATTGGGGCTGGAAATAACTTATGGCTTAATGATAATCTTGGCTGACAATTATAGTAGTGAGTTTTTGGGTTTTGGGGCTCTCTTGGAGCTTTCTCTCTTGGAGTTTTTGGGTTTTGGGGCTCTCTCGGAGCTTATGGGTTTCGTGGCTCTCTTGGAACTCTCTCTTTCTTGGAGTTTTTGGTTTCTTTTGTACTCTTGTTTCCGTCTGTTCTGAAAGATAGAATTGTTAAGATTTGTCCCTTATGGTTCGTGTGCCTCGTCTGCTGCGATGATGTGTGCGAGTACCAGAGCATCGCACACATGCCACACATCACGAGCATTTTGGGATAAGGGATGTGTTTTCAACATCTGATGGGTTGTGGCAACCCTCCAGATGTAGACTAGCGTAGTGCAATGCTAGCGCTCGTTAGCTCAGACCTAAGCTGCCAGGGACGGAACAGAAAGGCCAGTTTCCAGGGTCGCCACGTGGAGGAGAGCAATTGACCCCGGTGATAACAATAGTAACCGTTAAGAGCAATTTAAGGTTTAAAAACGTGTACAATCAATTTGAATGGTCATGTCTAAAATTTGCGAACGAGGTGCTGCGTAGCAGCGCTGTGTGATCTGTGTATATACAGGCCCAACGGGCCCGCTAGTTGAAATATAATTAGAACTATAGAAATATTGGAAATTGCCATTTTTTACACTTTTAGCCCACTTAACGAAAAAAATCGTATATTCGTCCACGCAAAAATCTTGAAAATATGTTTTATCCTACAGTCTACAGAAACTAGGAGGGTGAAAATTTCGTATTCAGTATATCAGTTTTTTTCAAGATTTGAGATCTCCATAGAAATGCAAATCTTTTGGATAAGGAGCAGTTTTTGTCATGAAACTTAGAGGTCATGAAACTAAGAGGTATACCTTTAATCAGGTCCGTGAAAATTAAGTCCGGTATTTCCTCTTAAAATTTCTAGGGTAGAGAAGCAAAATTTCTGACTTTATCTCTTTAAACGCAATAACAAAATTTTAAGGAAATTATACTTCTTTTTATGCTTAGAACCTGCTATATGGAAATTTATCATATTAATTAACGAAATATATATAAAAATCTTGAAATCAAGTATTCAAATCGTTGTAAAAATGGAAAAAAATCGAACCGAAAATTTCGAGATTTTCTTGAAATTTGAAGTGGCAGGATCGAGCGTGAATATTAATGTCCGTAAAATTTTAAGTCCGTGATAATTATGTCCCCTCGGCTGATTACGTAATATGTGAGTGATCCCATATTCATATTCATGCCATTCCACAAACCTGAGATGAAACTCACATGTAGCCATATAATAATCCTTATGAGCATATTCCATATCTAAATTATACTTATGATTACATAATGAACATTTGAATTATCTTTTTACCAGGAAGCAACTCGGCAGATTTTTGGTTAATTTTGCCGTTTTATATTGGGCGATTAACAAACGAATGGGATATCGAAAATTATCAAACGAGGCGTCGGGGCCGAGTTTGACAATTTTCGATATCACAATCCACAGTTTGTTAATTGTACCCGACAAAACAGTTCTCCCTCCCACTCGGGTCTGACGACCCTCTTCTGAATTCAACGTTTTTATAGATTTTCGAGTGCTCTTTCATAAAATCAACAATTTATTTAACGATATTCTTCTCTGTTATTGCGCCACTGTACAGTACTTCTACAAAGGAGTGATAGATCGATAATTATCACACTGGAGTTTGAGCCACGGGAGGGAATAATCGATTTTAAAACTTTCTGTTCTTTTCAAAGGTTAAAGTGTAATTTTTTTTGAATCTGAAATGATTTAACCTTGAAACTGACCAAATTTACCGAAAAGAACTAAGTTAGAATTTTAATTTGGAGCCCGGTTAGTCATACATCATAGGGGTGATATTTATGAGTGGCATGGTTTTCGATAATCTTTTTGATAGAATTGTGATTTTCCTCTACTTTGCGACAAAATAGTAATTTAAATATGCTAACTGAGGGTAACTGAGGAGTGTGACGGGCTTTTCTTAGGAGTGCGACTGGCATTGACTTTCTTAGGAGTTTGATAGGCTTATTTACGGGTAACACACCCCTCTCAACTCATAACATACCCCTATCAACTGCAATCCACCCCTCTCCACTCATATTATACCTCTATCCACTCATACAACACCCTTCTCAACTCATAACGCACCACTCTCAACTCATAACACCCCCCACTCAACTCATAACACACCCCTCTCCACTCATCAGGCACCTGAATCGTTCCGCGTCGATCGAATGAATCAATCAAATGAAAACGCAAACAATTGCAGGCGCTTGCTGTTTTGCGCAGACGTCAATACGTCATCGTGAAAGTCAGAAAGTTTAGTGTGCGTTTTTCATTTGATCACTTGATCCCTCCATTCGATCGACGCGGAACGATGAAACCGCCTAACACTCCCCTCTCAACTCATAACACACCCCTCTCCACTCGTAACACACCCCCGCCACTCATATTATACCTCTCTCCACTCATAACACACCTCTCTCAACTCATAACAGACCCCTGTCAACTCAAACCTCAAAGCACACCCCTCTCCACTCATAACGCACACCTGAACAAACCTCCCGTGCCTCAGAAATCAGAGAAACCCACTGCAGACTCTTCAAGCGACCTTTTCCCTAACGTTTCGAGCATTTCCCTTTAAATTTTTAAGCAATATCACAACTTTTTCGACCTTTTCACAATTTTAAGGGAATCCCTCATTTCTGCATTAACAGCATATTTGTTATTATTAACGCAAGATAAAAATTTCTAAAAATATTATATAATATCACTTCTATATCTGGTGGAAGCAGGGATGTAATCTGTATCCCCAGTCTCGGGATCAAAATAACACAGACTTGTGGTCCATTTTATGATTTTGTTTCGTTATGTTTCATATCTTTTGCTGCCGTGTTTGATGTGTCAGAGTTTATTTCTTGAGTTTTAAGTTAGGGTTTTAAGATTGGTATAGATATTGAATATACATGCATATTGGCGCCATTCCCATTGCTCGATGTACTTTACACTATACTCCCGCTTAGGAACTTATGATTTACATGTAAATTTACATTTGAACATGTTGTGTATTTATTTGCTACATAATACCGCGCTATGATAAGGCATTAATGCTACATATACTTTTTATGAATTAACGAATGGCGAAGGGAGTGTCAACTTTTTCTACCTCTTCGATCATGATATAAAGTTATAATGTATGATGTGCATATAGTTCTTGAAACGATGATTCATATGAAACACTGATTCGTATGAATTGTTTTTATAGCGTTTGCTTTCATTGTTTCGTATATGGCAGGGTATTATAATACAGTAAATGCTCACATGGGTATTAGAATAACCATCGTAATTGCACTCGCAAGCTCGTGCATTTATTGCACGAATCCCACTAGCAAGCTCGTGCACTATTGCATGGATCCCACTCGCAAGTGTGCATTTACCGAATATATTACATGTAAAGATGTAACATGATTCCTAAATTTGCACGCCCGTGAAATTGCCAGTTATATTCTTCTTTTAACTGCATAGTAGGAGTAAGATATACTCATTGTATCTATAATGATTGTGAAATATAATTGAACAATTAATGAACTAAATATATGAAGTGTATTATTTTGTCTCTTAAAATTTGTTGCTGAACTTCTTTCATTTCAAATTAGCTATACCAGAACTGAATCAAAAAGTGTATCAAAATTGTATCAGGACCCTAAAGGCACGACAAGATTAAAACTCCTTGACAAAGCTTCGTTTTGTCAAGGAAAATTATAGAATGTTATTGTAATACGTTCTTTCAAAATGCCTCAGTGAGAACATTAATACTTACACGACTCACGACTCACGTATCTTAAGAATTTAATGAAGAACTCCAACGGTCGCCGTATATTTAGCTGAAGTACTGAAGTATCGGTCGCCATATACCTTGAATATTGATTTCATTTGTTATGCCTTTCGGGACACCTGGATAGTTAGGTATGAAATGGGGCTATCAGTACCGGTCCGCTCTCCTGGTTGAGTTTCTGATAAAGACGAATAAATGTGAAAACTTTTGAATTATACGAATATGTTGACCTTTGTCCGTAGTCGAATTCGTACGTAAGTGTGGCAGCTTGTCGATTCTGCTATGCCCCATATTAAAATAGGCTGTTGTGCGTCATTAACTACTATATAAAAGTCTAATAATGGCGACATCTCGACCGCTTATTTATCAAATGTGCATGAATTTCGTAGAGGCGATGTTTTACGCGACGTGGGACAAAAAGGTGGCAAAAAAGGGACAAAAGTCGCCTGAGGCGACGTAGGATTTTAAGGCCTCAAATGTGCTTGATATGAGTTGTTATGGTTAGATATCATGTTTAAGAGTTGCCAGGCCATCATAGGAGCCACGCCCAACAGCAGAGCCCACGCCCAAAAATCCCATCTTTCCTGCCAATCTGGTGGCAAAAAGGGACAAGTGTGGACATGGAAATTTCAGCCGAAAAATCACCCCAAATCATTTTATTTCGATCCTTAAAAGTTAATTTAGGGTTCCCTAGACACTAAATCAACCATTCACAGCCCGTGGCCGCCCAGATTCCACGCCCCATTAATGCGCGAAATGTCGCAAGCTGGGTGGCAAAAAAGGGACAAATGTCGCCTGAGGGGACGCGGCATTATAATGCCTCAAATGTGCTTGATATGAGTTGTTATGGTAAGGTACCATGTTCAGAGTCGCTAGGCCGTTATAGGAGCCACTCCCAACCTTGAGCCACGCCCAAAAATCCCATCTTTCCTGCCAATATGGTGGCAAAAAGGGACAAGTGTGGACATGGAAATTTCAGCCGATAAATCACTCCAAATCATTTCATTTCGATCTTAAAAGTTAATTTAGGGTTTCCTAGACACTAAATCAACCATTCTGGGCCCGTGGCCACACCGTTCCACACCCCATAAATGCGCGAAAAGTCGCTAGCTGGGTGGCAAAAAAGGGACAAAAGCCACCATATTGGCAGGAAAGATGGGATTTTTGGGTGTGGCTCAAGGTTGGGCGTGGCTCCTATGATGGTCTGGCAACTCTTAAACATGATATCTAACCATAACAACTCATATCAAGCACATTTGAGGCCCAAAAATCCCACGTCCCTCAGGCGACTTTTGTCCCTTTTGCCACCCAATAGACTTTTCGCGCATTTATGGGAAGTGGAATATGGGCGTGGCCACGGGCTGTGAATGGTTGATTTAGTGTCTAGGAACCCTAAATTAACTTTTAAGATCGAAATGAAATGATTTGGAGTGATTTATCGGCTGAAATTTCCATGTCCACACTTGTCCCTCTTCTGCCACCATATTGGCAGGAAAGATGGGATTTTTGGGCGTGGCTCAAGGTTGGGCGTGGCTCCTATGATGGCTTGGCAACTCATAAACATGATATCTAACCATAACAACTCATATCAAGCACATTTGAGGCCTTAAAATCCCACGTCGCCTCAGGCGACTTTTGTCCCTTTTTTGCCACCCAGATAGCGACTTTTCGCGCATTTATGGGGCGTGGAATCTGGGCGTGGCCACGGGCTGTGAATGGTTGATTTAGTGTCTAGGAACCCTAAATTAACTTTTAAGATCGAAATGAAATGATTTGGAGTGATTTATCGGCTGAAATTTCCATGTCGGCACTTGTCCCTTTTTTGCCACCATATTGGCAGGAAAGATGGGATTTTTGGGCGTGGCTCAAGGTTGGGCGTGGCTCCTATGATAGCTTGGCAACTCTTAAACATGATATCTAACCATAAAAACTCATATCAAGCACATTTGAGGCCTTAAAATGCCACGTCGCCTCAGGCGACTTTTGTCCCTTTTTTGCCACCCAGCTAGCTACTTTAATAGCGCATTTATGGGGCGTGGAATCTGGGCGTGGCCACGGGCTGTGAATGGTTGATTTAGTGTCTAGGGACCCTAAATTAACTTTTAAGATCGAAATGAAATGATTTGGAGTGATTTATCGGCTGAAATTTCCATGTCGGCACTTGTCCCTTTTTTGCCACCATATTGGCAGGAAAGATGGGATTTTTGGGCGTGGCTCAAGGTTGGGCGTGGCTCCTATGATGGCCTGGCAACTCTTAAACATGATATCTAACCATAACAACTCACATCAAGCACATTTGAGGCCTTAAAATCCCACGTCGCCTCAGGCGACTTTTGTCCTTTTTTTGCCACCCAGCTAGCGACTTTTCGCGCATTTATGGGGCGTGGAATCTGGGCGTGGCCACGGGCTGTGAATGGTTGATTTAGTGTCTAGGAACCCTAAATTAACTTTTAAGATCGAAATGAAATGATTTGGAGTGATTTATCGGCTGAAATTTCCATGTCGACACTTGTCCCTTTTTGCCACCATATTGGCAGGAAAGATGGGATTTTTGGGCGTGGCTCAAGGTTGGGCGTGGCTCCTATGATGGCCTGGCAACTCTAAAACATGATATCTAACCATAACAACTCATATTAAGCACATTTGAGGCCTTAAAATCCCACGTCGCCTCAGGCGACTTTTGTCCCTTTTTTGCCACCCAGCTAGCGACTTTTCGCGCATTTATGGGGCGTGGAATCTGGGCGTGGCCACGGGCTGTGAATGGTTGATTTAGTGTCTAGGAACCCTATATTAACTTTTAAGATCGAAATGAAATGAATTGGAGTGATTTTTTGGCTGAAATTTCCATGTCCACACTTGTCCCTTTTTTGCCACCATATTGGCAGGAAAGATGGGATTTTTGGGCGTGGCTCAAGGTTGGGCGTGGCTCCTATGATGGCCTGGCAACCCTCAAACATGATACCTTACCATAAAAACTCATATCAAGCACATTTGAGGCCTTAAAATCCCACGTCGCCTCAGGCGACTTTTGTCCCTTTTTTGCCACCCAGCTAGCGACTTTTCGCGCATTTAATGATCTGAATAAAATGATTTGGAGTGATTTATCGGCTGAAATTGCCATGTCCACACTCGTCCCTCTTTTGCCACCAGATTGGCAGGGAAGATGGGATTTTCGGGCGTGGCTCATATCAAGCATATTTGAGCCTCAAAATCCGATGTTGCCTCGGGCGACATTTGTCCCTAGTTGCCACCTGACTCAGATTAACTGAATTTGGATCAAAAGTTGCATATCGGCATACTTGGATTATGGATATTGGATACTTGGATAAGTAAGATCAATATAGGGATTTGAGTTGCTTAGCAAGGTATGGCTTAGCAGCCATGGTGACCGACAAGGCAAAATATGTAGATACGATATCTTAAGAATGGATTTTAGACCTGGAAATTCTACTTCCCTCATGAAACATTTGCCTTCATCTTTGCCTCTCGACTGGGAATGGTGCTTATTCTCAATTATTGTCAAATTACTGTCATCGTACTACGATGACAGATCGTACATGATACTATGAGAATGTATCCCATCTTCAGGCTGAGCTGAAATTGTGGCTCTTTTCACCTTCAAATCGGACAGTTAAAGTTGATTCGATGTAAAGGCCAATTAAGCATCTACCTACGCGATTACAAGATAATAGTTAAAACAAGAACGACAACTTTATAAAAATTCGAGTTACTGGAATCGTCTAAATGACCGGTTATAATGGCTTGAAGATGAGAAGGCAATTTTAGACTTTGGTTGGATGAAAAAGGTCGGCTGAATTCAAAACATGTCAAAGACAATTGACAACTTAAGCAACTAACAATGAATATGAACTTGTCAAACTAATTGACACTTGGAGTGCCGAAATTTGCGGCGCGGCTTGTCCCACGTCGCGTAAAACATGTTCTGATTTCGTATATTATGGAACACGCTACCATTCTCTTACGAGCACTTCAGCGCGGGATTTGAGCGCGCACGCGAGTTTTTATTGAAAAAGTGATGCCTGGGTGAGCCTCCTCGGCCACGGGCATGGACGAAGAGGCTCACTTTTTTTACATGAAAAAAGTGAGCCTCAAAATTTTTCATGTTTTTTTCTTGAAAAATTTTTATAGTAAAAAAAGTGATCCTCCTCGGCCACGGGGTTGGACAAAAGGATCAAAATTTCATATAAAAAATTTTCGAGGTAAAATTTTATAAAAAAAATTTTTATGAAAAAATTTTTATGTAAAAAAAAGTGAGCCTGCTCGGCCACCGTAATGGCATGCATGCACGGCCGCGCGCGCTATGGCATGCATGCACGGCCGCGCGCGCTATGCACTATGGCATGCATGTGCGGCCCGGCGCGCGCTGTACCAGGCAGAATGTGGCCTGCATGCGCGGCGCGCTTACCCTTGCGCGCGCGAGGGTCAGAAACGCCTGACAACGCTTCTTCGCCTGAGGAAGCGCGCGCCGAACAAAAAGGGGGCAGCAAAGGGTTTTTAATTTTCAAAAAAGGGCGATTAAAAACGGGAAGAAAATTTTTACGGGCCCCATGTTTTCATTGTTTTTTTTTTCTAAAGTGTTATTTTAATTTTTGAATTTCTTATTTTTATTTGGGGGGATCCAATTTGAAAAAAATAATGGATTCAAAAATTATAGATGTAAAATAAAATCAATAAAAATACAACATAAAAAAAGTTGAAAAAATTAAAAGGTTAAAACAAAAGGAAATATTTTTGAAAAAAACAGTTTATTGGGTTGGTCATTTTTGGATGATATCTGACCTCAAAAAGCTAAAAGGGGGCTTTTTCAGGGGCCCTTTTTTAAAAGTTTCAATAAAAAAACAATGTGTGTTCCTAGCCCCAGAAAATTTTGGCCCTGTTTTTTTTTTAATAAAATTTTTATTTTTATTGGTCTTTTTTTAAAAAATGAACTTTTTTTTCCCGCTCCATGGTGTTAACAAAAAATTTTAGACAACAAACAGGGTATATATTGTTGCAATGTCTTGTTACAGACTAACCGTTTCTATTTAATACTTGCTATTATTGTTATAATCTGTTGTTAAGTTATTTTTTATCAAAACTATTTGCAAATAGCTGCACATGAATCTGAGGCAGATTAGTAATTTATTTGTGGGTACCTCGACATAAGGGTGCTTAGCCGCCAGTGATATAATATGGTGAAATTTTGTTTGAATATTTGAGTTGATGTTTTGTCAAAAATATTATCTTATCTTATCTTATCTTTTACTAAGCTTGTAAAACAAATCAATTTCATCTCAATAGCTTTAGTTTTTAATGTGCTGATGCCAAATTAGTGCTGTACAGTTATGGATCACATGTAATTGGTGTCCCAAGTGGGTTTGAAATCAAACTTTTTTCCATCCTGGTTTGATGGAATACCTTTGTTTTTTCTGGTTACGGTATTGTAGGTAATATTTAAATGGATCTCAAAAATTTCAATTCTTTTGCGGAACTGAGTTCATCAAATGATCAGTACTTGTCTTAGATGTCATTGTGCTTCAGTTGTTGAATCTGGTCGATAATTGCCTAATGCTTTGGAAAGTCATTTGTTAATCATGGAAAGTCATTGGCCGCTAGATTGATTACATGCAAAAGCTATATAATTTGATTAAAAGAAATTATTTTTATTTGGTTCTAATGTAATCGCCTCTTTGTGCCTAGAATATTGATCAAGATGATGAAATTGGATCTTCACAGAATCTACTTGCGTATTGGAGCTGTGGTCATCACATTATATACAATTTGGTTTGTCAGCAGCATTGCTTGGAAAACATACCTGTTAAGCTGCAAGGAGATTACAGGTTTGTTGAATGAAGTATATTTGTTAACTTCTCATTATTTATTACATGAATGATACCAAAAATGATTTTCACAAATAATTGATAGTCATCTATTATCTTTGGGATACACTGATAGTCAAAATATTAATAAATTCTCAGATACTGTACAGTACCAGGTGAAATAATTAATGTTGAATTATAAGTAATGTTTGAAGATACCTTTCTTCATTATGGATTATCATAATTAGAGACTGTCCATTTATTTTTTTGCTGAATTGAAATCATGCCTACCCCTTCTTAATCCTGTCTTCAGTATTGGTATTCAGTGCAATAACATGTGGCATAATTTTTCTCTATGATTTGAATGTGTGGAATAATGATCCCTAACTCCATGGCTATGCTCATTTATTACCCATTTATTGCTTTTTAAGTTCTTATTTCATTTGTAATTTTGTAATTATTTCTGATCATTCACAGATCATGAAGATTTGAACAATTTGTCTCATCTGATACAGAACATGCTGCTCCTTTTTATCTTCATTATGCAGCACTCACTTTTGAAGCACCTGAAACATGAGTTGGATCTGCAACCAGTCCATCATAGACTTCTCTACATCCTCAGTACTACATGTACTTTGCATGTGAGTTCTATATTATAAATGAGTAATGTTATACTCAAAAAGTTTGCTTCTGGTGACCCAGTTAGAAATCTAGGCTCATATAGTAATTACCATATAATGAGAATATGTACTCAAGGTTTTCGATATCCAAAATGCAATCTAGATATATTTTACCGAATTTTGGTTCCAATATGGCTTAGAAAATCACCTTGCCACATGGAGGGTATGTTGAACTAATGATACCAAAGGCTACTATAATATGTGTCTTATAAAATCATGTGTTTATGTATGCCATTATGCTAGACCAACTACCGAGCCAATTATATCAAATACACAGATCCTCTAGGCAGCCGGTATCTAGACTGTAGATATCAGCTACATGGAATGCACTCAACTGAAATGGGATAATGATGTAGCAGTGGCCTATGTGAGCCTTGGCATGCTAATAATTGATATCCTGGCCAGTAGTAAAGAAGTGATTTCATAGAATGTACACATGAAGCATTTGGAGTCTTGCAGACAGTGTATTATATGCTTAACCAGTGGCCATTACACTTAATTATTTGCTGCACAGTGCACTCTCAAAATACACTCTGCAGAGCCAAATATTAACAGTTGCAGTCTCAAAAGTTATCAGCATTTTAACTGCTGAGCCCAAATATTAACGAGTTGCAGTTCTCTGTATTATGTTATAGACGAATGTTGATGTTACAATTGTAAACTGCATGTGGTTCATGATATTTGTCTGGAACGACTGTGGTAATTTACACAAGCATAAGATAGAATTGTATGGTATATTCCTTACCTATAGTACCAAGTAATTGGAATGTTATTGAGGGTAATGGCATTTGCATCAAATAGCCTACCATCTATTGTTCTAGTCATTACACAATATATAATTTTTGGTCAGCAGTGGAAACTCCTGAAACCGAATGTAATACAAGTGTCATAAAAAACAAATAATTTTCATATGGTCCATGTGTTGTGGAAGCCGTGTGCCCCTCTATACTCCCTTCCCCTCACACTTCAAACAGTATGGATACTCCACGTGGTAGCCTGGCTGTGGCTTGTTTCAGCTGTTCTGTTGGTCGATTTCAGTGAACTCTTCGGCTTCAAACACGTGGGTCCTCACTTGAATATTTCATGATCTAAATTGCTGTGGAATGGATATTTTAGAGGTTTTCTCCTGAATTCACAGGGTTTAGAAGACTTACTGCCATGAATTCCATCCTTATCACCCCCGATTGCAGATAGAGCACGCTGAGAAAGGGCTGCAAGAACCAATATTCTACAAGTCCCCGGATGCACGTCGGCTACTGGACCACTACCGGCACCCAATAGCTGTAGGGCCTATCATAGTCCTACTTGCATGGTAAGTTACAACCCTTCAAAATACATTGCCAATCAAATTTATCTTATCATATCATTGCCTGCACTCTGATTGAAATATGTTTCTAATTGAGCACGCAATCATTACAAAACGCCTCATATTCGCTTCCATTCCTAATTCATGAAGTCTTGAATAGCATTATGGCTGCTAATGTTCCGTCTTTGCAATGACGAATACAACCCCTTTTCTCCTCCTCAGCAAGACGATGACATGCGACAGAATGCTGCTGGCAGTGGTGTTCTTCCTCTACACCTTCTTCAGAAGCAACCTCGACTACCGTGACTACCTCTACCTCAGATACGTGTCTTATCCAGCGAGGAAACACACCTTCAAGAAGGTCAGTTTTTTCTGCTCTGAGGGTACGGAACTTGCAGAAAGGATGGTTGCCGTACTATTGTTTATTGACATCATTTCAAATTTCTTCAGATGACAAATTCAAATTCTTTCACGTCGATAAATTTTGAATATTCAACAGGCCATTCAGTAGTCAGTCAGTGTCTTTAGTCCCACATATTTTGTGAAATGGAAAACATCTGCAAAGCAGAGTACGCCATCTTACTGTATACACTCTACATTAACACATCTAGATAGGAGTACAGTGAACTTGACCTTAGTTCATGAGCTGCTATAACCCGGTCTAATTCGGTTATGTCTCCACTATCCATAAGATTCTCACGCCGTATGTTATTGAATATTATGTTCGTGTATTGCATTTGACTCAAATCATCGAATTATCCTTTGCGAGAGAACCACTATTATACATATAGATTTACTAACGGTCGCTCCCTGGACTTTGGTCTAGGTGTTGACGTCATTGGTTATGTCATACTGCAACCAGATTTCCAGACTTCATCACCCAAAAATCTTTAAGCTTTCATCGAAATCTTGAAAGTTGAAAGAGAAACCTTCCTCGTTTATTCATACGTAGGTATATTATGCTGACACACGTCACGTCTTGTTTCCACAGGTTGAGATAAGGAGTAAAGCCACGGTCGTCAGGGAGACGCACTCTTCCTTCTGTTTCAGTGATGAGGATAGTAACACGTCTTGTTTCCACAGGTTGAGATAAGGAGTAAAGCCACGGTCGTCAGGGAGACGCACTCCTCCTTCTGTTTCAGTGATGAGGATGATCTAGTCGAGGATAATGTCACGTGTGATGATGACGTCATCACTTGTGGTGCTAGCAACGCTTCTGATACAGATCAGTTGAATACCTAGTTTTCTAACGGTGGCCGGTGGGGTTGCTCTGAAGCAGGATTAATTGTATTATTGGGTTGGTGCAGAATGAGCGTACTGGTGAAATTTAAATCAAATATAAAACGGTCCGGAGTGTTTTTGTTATCAGAATTTTAATTGAAAACCTTTTTTGGCATGAACCGTCGGTGCTCTTAATCCTGTCCTAATAATTAAAATTAATAATATGAAAGGTTATCTCAAATTTATTATTTCACGTAAAAACCGGGCCCGGTGGTCGAGTCACAATAAATGGTTTATCGGCTCCACGGTCTTCACTTCTCGTCATGTCACGTTTCATTGTTCTAGTAATCGCAGTGCTGATCGTTAACGCAGCTACTAAAAGTGCATGTCCTCAATGTATTGAGCGGGGCGGCTCCGGCGCTGAAAACCAAGATGGGATATGTGCGATGCGTGTGAGAGATGCAGAGGATTATCTTCCAAATCGTGCGTGCGGTGAAGGTTATGTCTGCAAGTTCTTCACTGGCTATTGGAAGGAATTTGATCGTGTCATCGTTGAGCCGCCTCCTTATAGAGAGATAGGGTGTTTTAAACCAAGTTACACTTGTAAAGATTATGTACATGGTACATGGAGAGTTTCTTGCGAGGAAACCGTCCTCTTCCCGCCAGATAGGTGTACATCCTGCAACCTCGCTAAAGGTCGCGTCAACGGACAGGACTTCGAAATATTCGATGATTGCAACTATGACACCACCCAATGGGGGTTCTGCAGTCCGGGCGACAGTTGCAAATTCCTCAAGCTATTTGGAGTTTTGCGGGATCGTGATGGAAATGACATTCCTGTTACTATGTACAAACTTGGGTGCTCGCTGACAGAGGATTGGTGCGATGATTGGAAGAGAGCCCTCAAAGCTAATGTCGACGATTTTACCATTAGTTACTGCAAATCATTCAACTTTCCCGACGATTGGTAAAAGTATCACTTAGAGGGTGATTACAGAACAAGGGAAGACCAGGGCTCCTTATTAAGGGCTCCAAGGTCGCTTAAGCTTCAAAGACATTGTCAATTGTTAAGAAATAGGAAAAAAAAACAGAAAAAAGAAAAAAAAAGAAAAAAGAAAAAGAAATAGGAATGCATATTTAATAAGCTGACTTCTAAATTCATGGTGATCAGACAGAGAAATAGAGAAAGGACTCATATTATATCTATATCCACTTCGATTGAACCAAACCTTTCAATTTTCGAGTTTATTTACGTATTTCTGTGCCAATAAATTTGTCGGTACATTGACAGCAATATAAAGCTCCACATTTGTCACGCATATTTATGGCTATGCATGTTATTGAATTGTTTATTTGTTTGACCATTGATTCGTTATTGAATTGTCTGAATTTAATGCATCGAGAAATTCGTTGCTCTATTGAACCACACAAAAGGCTGTGATAGCGAATGCTATTTCATATGCTTTATGCAGCCGAGGGCTGGTATTGGGTATGACAGTTCAATTATATATTATATTGCTACGTACACTGCTCAGTAATGTGTACATCAGCACAATAATTCATGCCCTCTTCATACAAAGTACATATAAAAAGTATGTATAAAAAGTATGCAATATATAAGTTATAAAAAGGTAAATGTACAGTTCTGGACCTATTTAGACAGACTTTAGTGGGCAACTACAGCGAATATAATATAATACACCACCAAAACCGTTGGACGGTTGGTCTAGTAACCCCCCGCTGGTTTGGATGTGGTCAGTCCATTTTGGACCTTTTCAGGTTCCGTTGTCACATCCAAACCCGCGGGGTTACTAGACCAACCGTCCAACGGTTTTGGTGGTGATATCTTGACAGATTTATGTTTGAAACCCATAACTTGCCCAAACGCAGTTTGAACCCATGTAACTTGCCCTCATGTAGTCCAAACCCACGTTACTTGCCCACATGAAAGTCTAACCCAAGTAACTCACCCTTACGAAGCCCAAATTGATATATTTCATAATTTCTACAAATCGTCCACGTGAACTCGCGTGCTGAAATATAGTAGCCAGTTCTAATTTCACGTGCAATAGTCGTATTTAAACTCATTTCAACGTAATCAACTCGAAAATCCCGTGTAAATATCAATTTCTTCAAATCCCCTAATTTCTACAAAACGTCCGCGTGAACTCACGTGCTTCACTAGTCCATCGTATATTTCCCCGTTATTCGGACCCCCGTTATTTGGACCCCCGTTATTCGGACCGCCATTATTCGGACCCCCGTTATTCTGACCCCATTTATTCGGACTCCCGTTATTCGGACCCCCGTTATTCGGACCCCCGTTATTCGGACCTCCGTTATCCGGACCCCCGTTATTCGGACCCCCGTTATTCGGACCCCGCCGTTATTCGGAACCCCGTTATTCGGACCCCCTTTATTCGGACCCCCGTTATTCGGACCCCCATATCCTATAATTTGGAAATTGATTTTTCACCGTACCTTAGAAAACCGCGTATATCTCGATGAAAAAACGAGATAGCCCAATGATCCATATGATTTTCTGAAAGCTCATTAAATTTCCAACTAACGATTTTTCAAAATTTTTGAGCTATCTCCTTTCCTTCTTGGTGAAAAATGCGCTCGAAAAGGGCCTATTTTCGCTAAAAAAGCAATAAAATTTCGCTAAGTTGATGACGTCATAGTGACGTGAAAATGACGTCACCAGAACTTCTCTTATAGCCTATAACATTTTCCCATCTTAGATCAACAAAACCTGACCTTGATCATGGCTCTACCATTTCCCGTTCTTGACATCTCATCGTTTTAAATTTGCTCCCAATTATCATGTATATTATTATATATTATAACCACCAAAACCGTTGGACGGTTGGTCTAGTAACCCCCCGCTGGTTTGGATGTGATCAGCCCATTTGTATGTGACAGATGTAACAGTTTTAAACCCATGTTACTCGGACCCCGTTATTCCGTTGGAAAATTCGGACCCCCTTTATTCGGACCCCGTTATTCGGATCCCCGTTATTCGGACCCCCGTTATTCCTCACCCCGGTGCGTTATTCGGACCCCCGTTATTTCGATGACCCCAGCTATGACTCCGTGTTCGGGATGGGGTTATGCAGTCCGGGCGACAGTTCAAATTCCCCGTTATTTGGAGTTTTTCGGGATCGTGATGGTAATGACAGGCCCCGTTATTCAGACCCAGGTGCTCGCTGACCCCGAGTTGGTGCGTGTTTAAACTCATTTCAATGTAACGACTTTAAAGAAAATCCCGTGTAAATCATTCAAATTTCCCGACGATCCCTAATTTATCACTAAAACATCATTACTCATTGAAAGGGAGGACCTAGGATCTAATTTCTCTATTGCATTGAGCAAGCTTTAAACTCATTTCAATTGTTGAGAAAATAGGAAAAAAAACAAAAGAAAAAAAAAAGGAAAAAAAAGAAAAAAAGAAAAAAGAAATAGGAATGCATATTAAATAAGCTGACTTCTAAATTCATGGTGATGTTTCTGGCTCAGACAGAGAAATAGAGAAAGGACTCATATCATATCTATATCCACTTCGATTGAACCAAACCTTTCAATTTTCGAGTTGGTTACGTATTTCTGTGCCACAAATTTGTTGGTACATTGACACGCAATATAAAGCTCCACATTTGTCACGCATATTTATTATTTATGGCTATGCAGTATGCATGTTATTGAATTGTTTAGTTGCTTGACTATTGATTCGTTATTGAATTGCTGACTTTTATGCATCGAGAAATTCCTTGCTCTATTGAACCGCACAATGGGCTGTGACAGCGAATGCTTTTTAAACTTTAGTGCAAAATAGGCGTTTATTGGGTATGACAATTATGTATTATATTGCTTTTTACACTGTTCAGTAATGTGTACATCACAACAAAGTATATATTATAAAAAGTATGTATAAAAAGTATGCAATATATAACTTATAAAAAGGTAAATGTACTGTTCTGGACCTATTTAGACAGACTTTAGTGGGCAACTACAACGAATAATATAATATGTTGTATAAGAGTATAAATCTCTTATTCCTCATGAATATGCGGCATATATAATTTACTTCAATTTAATATGTTTTAAATTTTGGCGGTTTTGTGTCAATGCAGTGGTTGTTCTGTATTATTTACTGGTTCTAAAACCAGCGTTTAGCAATAAAAAAGCAATTTAGACGCAGTATATGGGCGAATATCATGCTACCATATTATAGAATGGCCTTTATTTGAATTACTATGGATTGCTGAATTTCAGGTTATATCGGAAAGAAACATAAACTTCTAGATGGAATGAAATAAATTATATTTGAACTTAATTCTGTAAGTTTTTCTCTCATAAAATACACAAAGCTTGTTTTAAATTGCCCAGCTTATTACGTCAGAGTAGCCACAGTTATTCTAATAATTTAGTGAGTACCAAAAACAAAAGGGGTCATTAACCCAACTTTACATTACATACGTCAGGTGTTATACGCGGCACAAAAGAAAAGAGGCAGTTTGACCGGGTTTGACCTCTTTTCATTAACCATTTGACCTCTTCAATTCACCATTATAATCCATGATAATGACGTCACTGTAAAGAGACCAGCGCCCCCACTACTCCCATATAAATGTTGTACAATCTTCACACAATATAAAGGAGATATCTGCGACGTCAACAACTCAATAGAATGTTGGTATGTGGCATTGTGGCAACGCCCTAGACTCTAAAGGCTACACTAGAGATTTTATTGAGTGCTGTAAATAAAATGCGTGCCACACTGTGCCAATAAACAGTAAAAAGTGAAGATTGCGTAGTGCGTTCTTTTTTTGATGGCTTCAAATGATACTCCTAAATTGAGATGAATCATGGAGCTCTTCCAAGAACACGTTTTTGTATTCATTCGAAGCGAAATGTTCTAAATTGAAAGCTAGATAAAATACTGCTCGATATTCGATAAAACCACATACTTCTTGATAAAATACGTCTCCTCTAGTGACCTTCTCCAGCTAAAAATCAGTACGCTGCTATTGTTGTTGGCTGGATGCCAGGAATGCAACAACTTGAAGACAACTGCTTGTTGAATAGTATCTTATAAACTTAAAAAGATAAAACAAGAACTCCATTCAGTGATTTTCCCATCACTTCATGTACAAGCTTTATACTTTATTCTCATCGCTTCATAAAAGCTTTGTTTACAAGGAAATTATATCCAGTGGCAGTGTTGGAACTTGTGACGTAGAGTGAGATGTATTAATATGGCATGCAAGTTTTGTGTTTGAAGGATGTAGAACTCTATTGCAGAACACTGCTTGATAACACGTTACACAATACACAATAAGTGTTATGGGGCGTTAAAATCGCGTTTTTCGGCTTAAAAACTGCCTTTTTTCGCCCCTTATTGGGCGTAGATGTCTCATGGGTGGTCAAGTAGAAATGTATCTGGTCATAAATTATGCGCCTGAAACCACTGAACCAATTATATTCGACATTTTTCTTTTATTTGTTTTCCTGTAAAATCCAAAAAACCCTATTTTTACCTCTCAAAACAGTGATCCAGGATGTTCTTCATTTCTGAGGCACCCAAGATCCGAAATCGAAAAGCTTTGGCCGATTGAGCTAAAAATTTGCACGCCATCCATGGACGACCTAAGGAAGACATACCATACTTCAGAATTCCGAAATCAGCCATTTTCTGTCTGTTATGGGGGGTTAAAATCGCGTGTTTCGGCTTAAAACTGCCTTTTTTCGCCCCTTATTGGGCGTAGATGTCTCATGGGTGGTCAAATAGAAGTGTATCTGGTCATAAATTATTCGCCTGAAACCACTGCACCAATTATATTCGCCAGTTTTCCTTTGTTTTCCTGTAAAATCCAAAAAACCCTATTTTTACCTTGCAAAACAGTGATCCAGGACGTTCTTCATTTCTGAGGCACCCAAGATCCGAAATCGAAAAGCTTTGGCCGATTGAGCTGAAAATTTGCACGCCATCCATGGACGACCTAAGAAAGACATACCATACTTCAGAATCCCGAAATCAGCCATTTTCTGTCTGTTATGGGGGGTTAAAATCGCGTTTTTCGGCTTGAAAACTGCCTTTTTTCGCCCCTTATTGGGCGTAGATGTCTCATGGGTGGTCAAATAGAAGTGTATCTGGTCATAAATTATGCGCCTGAAACCACTGAACCAATGATATTCGCCAGTTTTCCTTTGTTTTCCTGTAAAATCCAAAAAACCCTATTTTTACCTTTCAAAACAGTGATCCAGGATGTTCTTCATTTCTGAGGCACCCAAGATCCGAAATCGAAAAGCTTTGGCCGATTGAGCTGAAAATTTGCACGCCATCCATGGACGACCTAAGGAAGACATACCATACCTCAGATTCCCGAAATCAGCCATTTTCTGTCTGTTATGGGGGGTTAAAATCGCGTTTTTCGGCTTAAAACTGCCTTTTTTCGCCCCTTATTGGGCGTAGATGTCTCATGGGTGGTCAAATAGAAGTGTATCCGGTCATAAATTATGCGCCTGAAACCACTGAACCAATGATATTCGCAAGTTTTCCTTTGTTTTCCTGTAAAATCCAAAAACCCTATTTTACCTCTCAAAACAGTGATCCAGGATGTTCTTCATTTCTGAGGCACCCAAGATCCGAAATCGAAAAGCTTTGGCCGATTGATCTGAAAATTTGCACGCCATCCATGGACGACCTAAGGAAGACATACCATACTTCAGAATCCCGAAATCAGCCATTTTCTGTCTGTTATGGGGGTTAAAATCGCGTTTTTGGGCTTAAAACTGCCTTTTTCGCCCCTTATTGGGCGTAGATGTCTCATGGGTGGTCAAATAGAAGTGTATCTGGTCATAAATTATTCGCCTGAAACCACTGAACCAATGATATTCGCCAGTTTTCCTTGATTTTCCTGTAAAATCCAAAAAACCCTATTTTAACCTCTAAAACAGTGATCCAGGATGTTCTTCATTTCTGAGGCACCCAAGATCCGAAATCGAAAAGCTTTGGCCGATTGAGCTGAAAATTTGCACGCCATCCATGGACGACCTAAGAAAGACATACCATACTTCAGAATCCCGAAATCAGCCATTTTCTGTCTGTTATGGGGGGTTAAAATCGCGTTTTTGGGCATAAAAACTGCCTTTTTTCGCCCCTTATTGGGCGTAGATGTCTCATGGGTGGTCAAATAGAAGTGTATCTGGTAATAAATTATGCGCCTGAAACCACTGAACCAATGATATTCGCCAGTTTTCCTTTGTTTTCCTGTAAAATCCAAAAAACCCTATTTTTACCTCTCAAAACAGTGATCCAGGACGTTCTTCATTTCTGAGGCACCCAAGATCCGAAATCGAAAAGCTTTGGCCGATTGAGCTGAAAATTTGCACGCCATCCATGGACGACCTAAGGAAGACATACCATTCTTCAGAATCCCGAAATCAGCCATTTTCTGTCTGTTATGGGGGGTTAAAATCGCGTTTTTCGGCTTAAAAACTGCCTTTTTTCGCCCCTTATTGGGCGTAGATGTCTCATGGGTGGTCAAATAGAAGTGTATCTGGTCATAAATTATGCGCTTGAAACCACTGAACCAATGATATTCGCCAGTTTTCCTTTGTTTTCCTGTAAAATCCAAAAAACCCTATTTTTACCTCTCAAAACAGTGATCCAGGATGTTCTTCATTTCTGAGGCACCCAAGATCCGAAATCGAAAAGCTTGGCCGATTGAGCTGAAAATTTGCACGCCATCCATGGACAACCTAAGAAAGACATATCATACTTCAGAATCCCGAAATCAGCCATTTTCTGTCTGTTATGGGGGGGGTTAAAATCGCGTTTTCGGCTTAAAAACTGCCTTTTTCGCCCCTTATTGGGCGTAGATGTCTCATGGGTGGTCAAATAGAAGTGTATCTGGTCATAAATTATGCACCTGAAACCACTGAATCAATGATATTCGCCAGTTTTCCTTTGTTTTCCTGGAAAATCCAAAAAACCCTATTTTTACCTCTCAAAACAGTGATCCAGGATGTTCTTCATTTCTGAGGCACCCAAGATCCGAAATCGAAAAGCTTTGGCCGATTGAGCTGAAAATTTGCACGCCATCCATGGACGACCTAAGGAAGACATACCATACTTCAGAATCCCGAAATCAGCCATTTTCTGTCTGTTATGGGGGATTAAAATCGCGATTTTCGGCTTAAAAACTGCCTTTTTTCGCCCTTTATTGGGCGTAGATGTCTCATGGGTGGTCAAATAGAAGTGTATCTGGTCATAAATTATGCGCCTGAAACCACTGAACCAATGATATTCGCCAGTTTTCCTTTGTTTTCCTGTAAAATCCAAAAAACCCTATTTTTACCTTTCAAAACAGTGATCCAGGATGTTCTTCATTTCTGAGGCACCCAAGATCCGAAATCGAAAAGCTTTGGCCGATTGAGCTGAAAATTTGCACGCCATCCATGGACGACCTAAGGAAGACATACCATACTTCAGAATCCCGAAATCAGCCATTTTCATTTTCTGTCTGTTATGGGGGGTTAAAATCGCGTTTTTGGGCTTAAAAACTGCCTTTTTTCGCCCCTTATTGGGCATAGATGTCTCATGGGTGGTCAAATAGAAGTGTATCTGGTCATAAATTATGCGCCTGAAACCACTGAACCAATGATATTCGCAAGTTTTCCTTTGTTTTCCTGTAAAATCCAAAAAACCCTATTTTTACCTCTCAAAACAGTGATCCAGGATGTTCTTCATTTCTGAGGCACCCAAGATCCGAAATCGAAAAGCTTTGGCCGATTGATCTGAAAATTTGCACGCCATCCATGGACGACCTGAGGAAGACATACCATACTTCAGAATCCCGAAATCAGCCATTTTCTGTCTGTTATGGGGGGTTAAAATCGCGTTTTTGGGCTTAAAAACTGCCCCTATTTGGGCGTAGATGTCTCATGGGTGGTCAAATAGAAGTGTATCTGGTCATAAATTATTCGCCTGAAACCACTGAACCAATGATATTCGCCAGTTTTCCTTTGTTTTCCTGTAAAATCCAAAAACCCTATTTTTACCTCTCAAAACAGTGATCCGGGATGTTCTTCATTTCTGAGGCACCCAAGATCCGAAATCGAAAATCTTTAACCGATTGAGCTGAAAATTTGCACGCCATCCATGGACGACCTAAGGAAGACATACCATTCTTCAGAATCCCGAAATCAGCCATTTTTCTGTCTGTTATGGGGGGTTAAAATCGCGTTTTCGGCTTAAAAACTGCCTTTTTCGCCCCTGATTGGGCGTAGATGTCTCATGGGTTGTCAAATAGAAGTTTATCTGGTAATAAATTATGCGCCTGAAACCACTGAACCAATGATATTCGCCAGTTTTCCTTTGTTTTCCTGTAAAATCCAAAAACCCTATTTTTACCTCTCAAAACAGTGATCCAGGACGTTCTTCATTTCTGAGGCACCCAAGATCCGAAATCGAAAAGCTTTGGCCGATTGAGCTGAAAATTTGCACGCCATCCATGGACGACCTAAGGAAGACATACCATACTTCAGAATCCCGAAATCAGCCATTTTCTGTCTGTTATGGGGGGTTTAAATCGCGTTTTTCGGCTTAAAAACTGCCTTTTTTCGCCCCTTATTGGGCGTAGATGTCTCATGGGTGGTCAAATAGAAGTGTATCTGGTCATAAATTATGCGCTTGAAACCACTGAACCAATGATATTCGCCAGTTTTCCTTTGTTTTCCTGTAAAATCCAAAAAACCTATTTTACCTCTCAAAACAGTGATCCAGGATGTTCTTGTTTCTGAGGCATCCAAGATCCGAAATCGAAAAGCTTTGGCCGATTGAGCTGAAAATTTGCACGCCATCCATGGACGACCTAAGGAAGACATACCATACTTCAGAATCCCGAAATCAGCCATTTTCTGTCTGTTATGGGGGGTTAAAATCGCGTTTTCGGCTAAAAACTGCCTTTTTCGCCCCTTATTGGGCGTAGATGTCTCATGGGTGGTCAAATAGAAGTGTATCTGGTCATAAATTATGCGCCTGAAACCACTGAACCAATGATATTCGCCAGTTTTCCTTTGTTTTCCTGTAAAATCCAAAAAACCCTATTTTTACCTCTCAAAACAGTGATCCAGGACGTTCTTCATTTCTGAGGCACCCAAGATCCGAAATCGAAAAGCTTTGGCCGATTGAGCTGAAAATTTGCACGCCATCCATGGACGACCTAAGGAGAAGACATACCATACTTCAGAATCCCGAAATCAGCCATTTTCTGTCTGTTATGGGGGTTAAAATCGCGTTTTCGGCTTAAAACTGCCTTTTTTCGCCCCTTATTGGGCGTAGATGTCTCATGGGTGGTCAAATAGAAGTGTATCTGGTCATAAATTATGCGCCTGAAACCACTGAACCAATGATATTCGCCAGTTTTCCTTTGTTTTCCTGTAAAATCCAAAAACCTATTTTTACCTCTCAAAACAGTGATCCAGGATGTTCTTCATTTCTGAGGCACCCAAGATCCGAAATCGTAAAGCTTTTGCCGATTGAGCTGAAAGTTTGCACGCCATCCATGGACGACCTAAGGAAGACATACCATACCTCAGAATCCCGAAATCAGCCATTTTCTGTCTGTTATGGGGGTTAAAATCGCGTTTTCGGCTTAAAACTGCCTTTTTCCCCCTATTGGGCGTAGATGTCTCATGGGTGGTCAAATAGAAGTGTATCTGGTCATAAATTATGCGCCTGAAACCACTGAACCAATGATATTCGCCAGTTTTCCTTTGTTTTCCTGTAAAATCAAAAACCTATTTTACCTCTCAAAACAGTGATCCAGGACGTTCTTCATTTCTGAGGCAAGATCGAAATCAGCTTTGGCCGATTGACTGAAAATTTACGCCATCCATGGACGACCTAAGGAAGACATACCATACTTCAGAATCCCGAAATCAGCCATTTTCTGTCTGTTATGGGGGTTAAAATCGCTTAAAACTGCCTTTTTCGCCCTATTTGGGCGTAGATGTCATGGGTGGTCAAATAGAAGTGTATCTGGTCATAAATTATGCGCTTGAAACCACTGAACCAATGATATTTCGCCAGTTTTCTTTGTTTTCTGTAAAATCCAAAAACCCTATTTTACCTCTCAAAACAGTGATCCAGGATGTTCTTCATTTCTGAGGCACCCAAGATCCGAAATCGAAAAGCTTTGGCCGATTGAGCTGAAAATTTGCACGCCATCCATGGACGACCTAAGGAAGACATACCATACTTCAGAATCGAAATCAGCCATTTTCTGTCTGTTATGGGGGTTAAAATCGCGTTTTTCGGCTTAAAACGCTTTTCGCCCCTTATTGGGCGTAGATGTCTCATGGGTGGTCAAATAAAGTGTATCTGGTCATAAATTATGCGCCTGAAACCACTGAACCAATGATATTCGCCAGTTTTCCTTTGTTTCCTGTAAAATCCAAAAACCTATTTTTACCTCTCAAAACAGTGATCCAGGATGTTCTTCATTTCTAGAGCACCCAAGATCCGAAATCGAAAGCTTTGGCCGATTGAGCTCGAAAATTGCACGCCTAATATTTTTATCCCAAGGCCCTTTTAGGCTCTTTAGGCCCCACTTTTCTGGGCTCTTTCGGATTTAAAATAATCCTGGGGCCTAAAAGAGCGTTGCCCCCCTAGATATATTATCGAAATTTCAATTGTAATGTAGTCAGATATAACAAACAGCTGGAGCTTTCATCACAGCTATTATCGATTATTCATCATAATTTTCCGTAGAAGAATTACCTTTGTTACTGTCTGACTTCTCTTTACTATTCTTGTTTTCCATAACATCCTTTGACTAGTTGGACAAAAGCTTAGTATACAAGTATAGAAGAAAACATAAACCACATGAAATTGAACTTATAACTTTATAATTATTATTGAAAGTCTACAAAATAATATATATAATAATAATAATAATCTTACTATATATATAATGCGTGTTGTTAATATATATATATATATATATGATTCACGTAGCAAATTCAAGTAGGCTATGAAATTATTTTTTAATCGTGTTGCAAAAACTTTATAATAAATCAGAAAAATAATGAAATTTTGTCAGTCACTGAGGGCGTGGGTGGCCATTTTCATAAAAATTAAACAATTTTCCAAATTAAATCGTGTTGGTAGGTAGGTAAATGCGCTTCCTGACATGGCCCCTCATAGTCTGAGAGGCAACGGTCGCGGTTTGGCTGATATGTTGGCATAACTAATAGTCTATATAGTAGAGGACAGATATCTATACAGAAAATTGTTCGCTTAACTATATTCTCCAATTGGGTAATAGACCCCAATGGCCCCAACTCAAGCAGTTATCTGTCTGTTCAACTTGAGCCGAAAAAATACGGTTTGCTTCTTTTTAAGGCGATGAAGCAACCAAATCTTCTCCTCCCATTCTTCTTTATTTCTTGGACAAGTAATGGGAAAGAATGTCCTGAGTCATGTTTCTCATTATTGGGCAAACAGAGTGAATCCCCCTTTTTTGGTTTGTTTATATTTTTGTGTATTCCTGCCTTGAGGCAGCTGCCTTGTGAAGCTCCTGTCCTTGAGGCTCTTTTTGAAATCGAGTGTGTTTTGTTCAGGCTCAAGAATGAGGAAGTTTACTATGTTATTACTAAAGCGTCTCCGAGCAGTGTTCTCTGGTCGACTATCATTGGCATCAACGTACTTAGATTTCTTTTGCTTACTTTTCACATAATTTTGGTGGTTATATAATTTAGTTCTTTCTTGTTTCATTTTCGATGATCCATTGTTTACCTAATGAAGGAGGCATTTTCCATGATCAGTACTTCCATATTTTTAAGCTGATGTTTTAGTGCATACTGTAACTCATAATTATGAGTTACCTTGCTTTTTGTCAGTTAATTTATGATTTGTGCAGTTCGCCGATTACATTGACGGTAGGGCCGGTGTGCTTAATTGCATTTGATGTTATCCATGTTATTATTACTTCATGTGATGAGGTATCCACTATCAAAGTCCTTTTTCATATCTTTTTTGGCGTGTATGCCGTATGGCAGGCTTTTTGTGTTTTATTGATGAACTCTCAAGTAGGTTTCATCGCAATATTTATGTCTACTATCTATAAGAATGGTTTTTTGGTTGACTCAAATGCTGGGACAGCTTAATATTTTGTGTTTCTTCTATGAGTGATGGTGTGTTGTACGTTTCTAATAACTGAATTCTTATCATCCACTGGTTTCAGGGGAATGATTAGTTTAAAACGTCCCAGTTTAAAGAAATTGGTGTGCAATGATTTTTTGATATATCAATAAAGTTTGTCATAAATTTTCATTGACAAAGTGGTTATATTATTAATGTTGATTTGGTAAATTGTTAAATTTGGTAAATTTGTATAAGGCCATTTTTAAAAGATTTGTACCAGGTTGGAAGCAAACTTTGGTGCATGCATTTTTCTGTTTTTTGTTTAATGTGCGAAGTTATTATGTTAATGTCATATGGTGTAACAATGCTGCGTTTTTCAGTACACATTATTCATGTGTTCACTGGAAACAGCTGGTTTTTTGGAGCAAAGGCTTCCAGGTCTTGGTTCTTGGGGCAGAGAACAACTCTGTTATTCTCCACCCACCCCACTTCGAAAAGAAAGTAGAGTGTTGCCAAAAACTGTGACCTGATATAGGTAGATTATAACTGGCAGCAGTTTTGTAATAGTGAGGAGTTATTGGTTTGTTGGGGAGATGCATGGATCTATTTGGTTGTTGAGCTCACTTGGAGCTGTTGGGTTGTTAGGCTAAATGTAGATATGGAGCTATTTGGTTTGATGGAGCTATAATGTTGTTGGGCTCTCATGGAGCTATTGAGATGTTGGGCTCCCATGTCATGGTTCTTGGGGAGGAGGATAACACTGTTATTCTCCACCCACCCCACTTACAAAAGATAGTGGGGTGTTGCCAATAGCCAATGACCATGGTGATCTGTTTCGATTAAAACTGGAAGCAGTTTTGTAAATGGAGGAGTTTTAGGGGTGTAGGGTTGTTGTGAATCACATTAAGCTATTGGGAAGTTGAGCTCAGATGGGGCTCTTGGGTAATTTTGCTCAAATGTAGTTTTTGGGGTTAGATCGAGCAGTTGAGTTGTTGGGCTAACATAGAGCTTTTGTGTTGTTGGGCTCACCTGGAGCTAATTGGTTGTTGAGCTTACTTGGAGCTATTGAGTTATGGAATGTGGGCTCACAATGAGCTATTGGGTTGAAGGGCTCACATGGAGCTATTGGGTTGTTGGGCTCACAATGAGCTATTGGGTTGTTGGGCTCCCCTGGAGCTGTTGGGTTGTTAGGCTCACCTGGAGCCAATGGGTTGTTGGGCTCCCCTGGAGCTGTTGGGTTGTTAGGCTCACCTGGAGCTATTGGGTTGTTGGGCTCGCATGGAGCTATTGGGTTGTTGGGCTCACCTGGAGCTATTGAGTTGTTGTGCTCACATGGAGCTATTGGGTTGTTCGGCTCACATGGAGCTACTGGGTTGTTGGGCTCACATGGAGCTATTGGGTTGTTGGACTCACAAGGAGCTATTGGGTTGTTGGGCTCACATGGAGCAATTGGGTTGTTGGGTTCACAAGGAGCTATTGGGTTGTTGGGCTCACCTGGAGCTATTGGGTTGTTGGGCTCACAAGGAGCTATTGGGTTGTTGGGCTCACCTGGAGCTATTGGGTTGTTGGGATCACATGGATCTATTGGGTTGTTGGGCTCACCTGGAGCTATTGGGTTGTTGGGCTCACCTGGAGTTATTGGGTTGTTGGGCTCACCTGGAGCTATTGGGTTGTTGGGCTCGCATGGAGCTATTGGGTTGTTGGGCTCACCTGGAGCTATTGGGTTGTTGGGCTCACAAGGAGCTATTGGGTTGTTGGGCTCACCTGGAGCTATTGGGTTGTTGGGCTCACCTGGAGCTATTGGGTTGTTGGGCTCACCTGGAGCTATTGGGTTGTTGGGCATGGAGCTATTGGGTTGTTGGGCTCACCTGGAGCTATTGGGTTGTTGGGCTCACAAGGAGCTATTGGGTTGTTGGGCTCACCTGGAGCTATTGGGTTGTTGGGCTCTCGCATGGAGCTATTGGGTTGTTGGGCTCACATGGAGCTATTGGGTTGTTGGGTTCATAGGAGGCACTAAGTTGTTGAGCTCGTATGTCGTCACATATTGTGGTCGACTGTAGCTGTTGGGCTTTCAAGATAATGTGGTTCCTGCAATAGTGGTGGTTAGCTGGTAAATAGAATGATAGTTAGTATCTTTATATTGATCCCTTACTGGTTTTGCTGCACTAGTGATGATGTAACTTGTATGCCATATCATAGAGAGGACTCTTGACACAACAAAATACTCACACAAGTTACAAAACCAATAGAACGCGTTGGGATGCGTTCCACTACTGGTGAGTTCAGTAGTAGAATTTGCTAGCATAGTGCAGTGCTAGCGACTCGTCAGCTCAGACCTAACTGTCAGGGAAAGTTTTTTGAGTTTTCCATTCTTCGGAGATTCTATGTTTTAACGAATATTCTCTCACTCTGATCAGTAAAACAATAGTTAAAACTCGAGGGAGGTGAAATAGAGGTGTATCTGCTCATAGATTAGGCGCCTGAAACCACTGGACCAATAATATTCACCAGTTTTCCTTTGTTTTCCTGTAAAATCCAAAAAACCCTATTTTTACCTCTTAAAACAGTGATCCAGGCGTGTCTTCATTTCTGAGGCAACCAAGATCCGAAATCGAAAAGCTTTGGCCGATTGAGCTGAAAATTTGCACGCCATCCATGGACGACCTAAGGAAGAAATACCATACTTCAGAATCCCGAAATCAGCCATTTTCTGTCTGTTATGGGGTGTTAAAATCGCGTTTTTCGGCTTAAAAACTGCCTTTTTTCGCCCCTTATTGGGCGCAGATGTCTCATGGGTGGTCAAATAGAAGTGTATCTGGTCATAAATTATGCGCCTGAAACCACTGAACCAATGATATTCGCCAGTTTTCCTTTGTTTTCCTGTAAAATCCAAAAACCCCTATTTTTACCTCTCAAAACAGTGATCCAGGATGTTCTTTATTTCTGAGGCACCCAAGATCCGAAATCGAAAAGCTTTGGCCGATTGAGCTGAAAATTTGCACGCCATCCATGGACGACCTAAGGAAGACATACCTACCTCAGAATCCCGAAATCAGCCATTTTCTGTCTGTTATGGGGGGTTAAAATTGCGTTTTTGGCTTAAAACTGCCTTTTTTCGCCCCTTATTGGGCGTAGATGTCTCATGGGTGGTCAAATAGAAGTGTATCTGGTCATAAATTATGCGCCTGAAACCACTGAACCAATGATATTTGCCAGTTTTCCTTTGTTTTCCTGTAAAATCCAAAAAACCCTATTTTTACCTCTCAAAACAGTGATTCAGGATGTTCTTCATTTCTGAGGCACCCAAGATCCGAAATCGAGAAGTTTTGGCCGATTGAGCAGAAAATTTGCACGCCATCCATGGACGACCTAAGGAAGACATACCTTACCTCAGAATCCCGAAATCAGCCATTTTCTGTCTGTTATGGGGGGTTAAAATCGCGTATTTCGGCTTGAAAACTGCCTTTTTTCGCCCCATATTGGGCGTAGATGTCTCATGGGTGGTCAAATAGAAGTGTATCTGGTCATAAATTATGCGCCTGAAACCACTGAACCAATGATATTCGCCAGTATTCCTTTGTTTTCCTGTAAAATCCAAAAAACCCTATTTTTACCTCTCAAAACAGTGATCCAGGACGTTCTTCATTTCTGAGGCACCCAAGATCCGAAATCGAAAAGCTTTGGCCGATTGAGCTGAAAATTTGAACGCCATCCATGGAGGACCTAATGGAGACATACCATACCTCAGAATCCCGAAATCAGCCATTTTCTGTCTGTTATGGGGGGTTAAAATCGCGTTTTTCGGCTTAAAAACTGCCTTTTTTCGCCCCTTATTGGGCGTAGATGTCTCATGGGTGGTCAAATAGAAGTGTATCTGGTCATAAATTATGCGCCTGAAACCACTGAACCAATGATATTCGCCAGTTTTCCTTTGTTTTCCTGTAAAATCCAAAAACCCTATTTTTACCTTTCAAAACAGTGATCCAGGATGTTCTTCATTTCTGAGGCACCCAAGATCCGAAATCGAAAAGCTTTGGCCGATTGAGGTGAAAATTTGCACGCCATCCATGGAGGACCTAAGGAAGACATACCTTACCTCAGAATCCCGAAATCAGCCATTTTCTGTCTGTTATGGGGGGTTAAAATTGCGTTTTTCGGATTAAAACTGCCTTTTTCGCCCCTTATTGGGCGTAGATGTCTCATGGGTGGTCAAATAGAAGTGTATCTGGTCATAAATTATGCGCCTGAAACCACTGAACCAATGATATTCGCCAGTTTTCCTTTGTTTTCCTGTAAAATCCAAAAAACCCTATTTTTACCTCTCAAAACAGTGATCCAGGATGTTCTTCATTTCTGAGGCACCCAAGATCCGAAATCGAAAAGCTTTGGCCGATTGAGCTGAAAATTTGCACGCCATCCATGGAGGACCTAAGGAAGACATACCTTACCTCAGAATCCCGAAATCAGCCATTTTCTGTCTGTTATGGGGGGTTAAAATCGCGTTTTTCGGCTTAAAAACTGCCTTTTTTCGCCCCTTATTGGGCGTAGATGTCTCATGGGTGGTCAAATAGAAGTGTATCTGGTCATAAATTATGCGCCTGAAACCACTGAACCAATGATATTCGCCAGTTTTCCTTTGTTTTCCTGTAAAATCCAAAAAACCCTATTTTTACCTCTCAAAACAGTGATCCAGGATGTTCTTCATTTCTGAGGCACCCAAGATCCGAAATCGAAAAGTTTTGGCCGATTGAGCTGAAAATTTGCACGCCATCCATGGAGGACCTAAGGAAGACATACCTTACCTCAGAATCCCGAAATCAGCCATTTTCTGTCTGTTATGGGGGGTTAAAATTGCGTTTTTCGGCTTAAAAACTGCCTTTTTTCGCCCCTTATTGGGCGTAGATGTCTCATGGGTGGTCAAATAGAAGTGTATCTGGTCATAAATTATGCGCCTGAAACCACTGAACCAATGATATTCGCCAGTTTTCCTTTGTTTTCCTGTAAAATCCAAAAAACCCTATTTTTACCTCTCAAAACAGTGATTCAGGATGTTCTTCATTTCTGAGGCACCCAAGATCCGAAATCGAAAAGTTTTGGCCGATTGAGCTGAAAATTTGCACGCCATCCATGGACGACCTAAGGAAGACATACCTTACCTCAGAATCCCGAAATCAGCCATTTTCTGTCTGTTATGGGGGGTTAAAATCGCGTTTTTCGGCTTAAAAACTGCCTTTTTCGCCCTTTATTGGGCGTAGATGTCTCATGGGTGGTCAAATAGAAGTGTATCTGGTCATAAATTATGCGCCTGAAACCACTGAACCAATGATATTCGCCAGTTTTCCTTTGTTTTCCTGTAAAATCCAAAAAACCCTATTTTACCTCTCAAAACAGTGATCCAGGATGTTCTTCATTTCTGAGGCACCCAAGATCCGAAATCGAAAAGCTTTGGCCGATTGAGCTGAAAATTTGCACGCCATCCATGGACGACCTAAGGAAGACATACCATACCTCAGAATCCCGAAATCAGCCATTTTCTGTCTGTTATGGGGGGTTAAAATTGCGTTTTCGGCTTAAAACTGCCTTTTTCGCCCCTTATTGGGCGTAGATGTCTCATGGGTGGTCAAATAGAAGTGTATCTGGTCATAAATTATGCGCCTGAAACCACTGAACCAATGATATTCGCCAGTTTTCCTTTGTTTTCCTGTAAAATCCAAAAACCCTATTTTACCTCTCAAAACAGTGATTCAGGATGTTCTAGTGCATTCTGCCTATACTGCTATTTACCTACATTTTGATGAATTGATCTAGTGCTGATTTATACAATGTACCAATTGTAATGACAATTGAGCATGTACATACTACATATAAATTGATTTAAAGACAGTCAGGGCTGGGTATTTGAGTAGTCATTGGTGGTGTCTGTCTGTGTAACCATGTCATGCCGATGTGTAACTGTAAGCAATGATGGGACGAGGACTTTAACCTCATGATTCATCGTATCTTTCCGATGTTTTAACTTTAAGTTTATGATGAGACAGCAGAAACAGAGGTTTCTTTGTATCGTATGTAGTACACCAGCCAGCATACTTACGGCTTCACGGGCACATAACAATCCTCACCTCTCATAGAGATCCCACAAACCCCTCACCTACCACCACTGCAAAATTTCGTCGATTCTCCATTGCCTGAAACACCAGTGCTCCAGTGGGGCCTTTTTAGTCCTGTGTCCAGCCTGTTACCTTTGATATTCCTGATGCCAACTGCTTCGCGGCTGGCGTCAGCAGAGACTCATAGCACCAGTCAAAACATATTCTTATTGCTTTATTGCATGTTGAGTACACCTCCACTGTGTTTTCACATCATTCATGCACGTACGTACGTCGTACATACGACAGTTATTTGTTAATACATGTTCGCGCCTTCCATAAATTCCAACTACGTCAGGGCACTCAAGGGCACTTTTAGGGCACTCAGGGGCTAAATTTTGGACGTAGAAGTAACATGTTGTACACGGAACTTCAATGAGTTCTATGGTTAGGCATAGACACATAAGCACCACGACAAAAGTTGGACTTATACTCTGTGTCTAATGAAAATGTTTCTTGCGTTTGAAAATTGATGCTCACACAGTATTACATTTCCAATTTGATGTTATATAAGCTAGTCTTTATGTGAGAGACAAACCGGAAAAACCAACCATCAAGCACAGCTCACCAGACAGTGGAATCAATCTAAATCTTGGCTGTATAATCACATTCGTTGCAATAGCTATGTCCTGTACGAGCCCCTGTTTTCGATTCCTTGCAACATAGACTTGATCACATGAATAATGTGATCAAGTTTATCTAAGAGAATCAAAAGGTTATGATCTAAATCACTTGATCAAAAGATAATCACTTGATCAAAAGGTAATCACTTGATCAAAAGCTATAGACTACATAACCACGCGACCAGAAATTGAGAGTCAGAATTAGTAGTGACACTAGTGTAGGTATATATAGGAGAATGCACTCTGTGAACACTGAACCGGAACGACCGACCAATACCATACAAAATGACAAATGTACAAAATAAAATGGATGACAAAAGAGGTACAACTCATGGTGTGTACATTGCTATAGTTAAATGTACTCTCAAAAATGCATAGCAACCACATTCCATACCTGACACGTGACATGCATTGTCTATGATCATATAACGGTTTTCAAATGTACAGTAAATGTAATTACATTTACAATATTGTGCTGATTTCAAGGTGTTCATTATTGTACCCGTGTACATTCATTAAATACAGTAAAAGGAGCAAGTAAACCGGGTCAAATTAATGAGGTTAATAAGCAGGGGTTAATTAATATTAAACTTAAAGTTAACGGTAACATACATTGTAAACTGGTGACCTAAACAGGTGACCTAACGTAGTTCCCTGCTGCCCTAACGGAGTTCCCCGGTGCCCCAACGGAGTGCCCCAGTGCCCTGACGTAGTGCCCCAGTGCCCTGACGTTGTGCCCAGTGCCCTGAAGTAGTGCCCCAGTGCCCTGATGTAGTGCCCTTGAGTGCCCTGACGTAGGCTTAGTGCCCCAAGGTGCCCTGACTTACAGTGCCCTTGAATTTGCCCTGACGTAGGGCCCTAAGTGCCCTCACGTAGTGCCCTGTGCCCTGAGTGCCCTAAAACGTGACAAGGTTGTCTCTCTAATGCAGCAGTATGGGGTGACAGTGGACATTACCCCCTGGCGATAACTCTATCCAAGCTAGCGTTCTCATACATGGACAGGCTTCATAAACTGGAACAAGAGAACTCAGCAGCAATGGTAAACATGCCTACCATGAGCAACGCCATTTGGTCTCTCGTATAAGCAGATGAACAGCCAGCTCTGGAGCATCGATCTACCACAGCAGCATGCGGCACAACCTCCGAGGGCTCTTTTCTGAAACCTGGGACTTAGAAAGGAGAGAAAACCGCAAACTTTCGTTCTATAACGGGATAAAAAATGACTTTGGCATAGAGCAGTATTTTGAGCTCAATCTCAATCCCGACCATGCTAGACGTCTGGCACAATTCCGCACCAGTTCGCACAAATACAAGATTGAGACAGGAAGATACAGAAAAAACAGGCACTCTATTGTCAACAGAGTTTGCCCAATGGAATGCATCTCATCCGAAGAAACGGTAAGACCTTAGTTCATTACCATTCTTTGAACCTATAATCGAAGATGAAATGCATGTTCTCCAGTCCTGCCACACCTATGAAAACGAAAGAAGGAGACTCAGCCAAAAAACCCTCGATACCTTAACTTTCGGTTCACAGGAAGATCTCCAATACCTCTTCATGGATCCAAAAAACCACACGTGAGCTGGCACGATTCCTATCTCGCTGCCATAGGCTGCGCTTCCCAAACAAAGAACTAGAAGATAAGGAGAAAGCCAAAGAATTAGAAGTTCCTACCCCCACCACCAATCCTCCGTAACACCTGGAATATGGAAACACTTTCAAGTTCTTCTCATATTTAGCACAGTTTACAGCTGGTTATGCGTTTGATTTGGACTTTCTTATGTATGTGTGTGTGTGTGTGTGTGTGTGTGTGTGTGTGTGTGTGCGTCTTTGAGTGCTACTGCAGTTAATTTGCTAAGTTGATCTGAATGTTGTGTCTGTGCGTGTGCGCTGTTTGTGTGAGTGGGCTCTTGTACGTTTTGTGTGAACTTTTAGCTTTCTTGCGATGTTATACCTGTTTGTGTGTGTTTCTGTGTTCTTTTTTTCCGTTTTGAACTGTATTTAGTACTTTGATGGGTAATTTTGCATTTCGTTTTTCCTTTAGTAACTTTTCTATCTTGGGATCCATACTTTGTTTTAGGGTTAATTTATTAATTTATTGCATATTTAGGGTCACTTTTAAATTATTAAACAAATTCCTTGTTATTTTCGTCCATACAGAAGTGTTAGTGCTTCTTTGGACTATTTATGTTTAATTCTGTTTAATTCTGTTTAATTCACCATTCTGACGTATCACTGACATCAGAAATGCAGTAAGACGTATCACTGACTTTAGTCTGACGTACCAATGGCTTCAGTCTGTCTGACGTACCGCTGACATCAGTCTCTCAGATGACGTTAGATGAATTACAGACACCAGTCTGACGTTACATGGAGGCTGGAGCACAGACACCAGTCTGATTTTATACGTATAACTGACACCAGTCTGACGTTAGATGAATCAATGACACTAGTGTGACGCAAGACACATCACTGACACCAGTCTGACGTATCACTTTCATTGACACCCGTCCTACATATCACTGACACCAGTCTGACGTATTATTGAAACCAATCTGGAGTATCACTGACACCAGTCTGATCCACCTTTCTGGGACACCAGACCGACGGATTGCTGACACCAGTCTGGCGTATCACTAACACCATTCTGATTTATCACTAACACCATTCTCACAGATCATTGACGCCAATCTGACATATCACTGATTCCAGTCGGATATCATCGACATCAGACACATCACTGCCACCAGTTTGAAGTTAGACATATCACTGAAACCAGTCTAAAATAATATGTATCACCGACACCAATGTGACGTATCTCCGATACCAGTCCGGAGTATAACTTAAACCGGTCTGACGTATCTCTGACACCAGTCCAGAGTATCATTGACACCGGTCTGATGTATCGCTGACACCAGTCTGGAGTATCACTGACACCGGTCTGATGTATCGCTGACACCAGTCCAGAGTATCATTGACACCGGTCTGATGTATCGCTGACACCAGTCTGGAGTATCACTGACACCGGTCTGATGTATCGCTGACACCAGTATGGAGTATCACTGACACCGGTCTGATGTATCGCTGACACCAGTCTGGAGTAATGGAGTATCACTGACACTGGTCTGATGTATCGCTGACACCAGTCCGGAGTATCACTGACACCGGTCTGATGTATCGCTGACACCAGTCCGGAGTATCACTGACACCGGTCTGACACCAGTCCAGTCACCGGTCTGATGTATCGCTGACACCAGTGTACACTGAAACTGGTCTGATGTATCGCTGACACCAGTCCGGAGTATCACTGACAATCTGACACCAGCATCACTGACACAAGTCAGACGTATCACTGTCTCCAGTATGACACATTGCTAACACCAGTCTGACGTATCACTGACTAGGAAACTGCTTGTAACTGGTTAACCAAACCGTAACAGAAATAGTGGCTGACTGGACTTTTTTTGCCAACTGTAACCGAAACCGTAACCGAATGTTTTTAAATGACTGATCAGGACGAACGGAAGGTTAACCGAACTGTAACCGAAAAACGGTTTAACTGGCCCTTTTTGTCAAACCCTAACCGTCTAACCGTCACTGGATTTATTGAAAAAGGTAACCGGTCATTTGCCATCAATGACACAATTCTGAATTTAGACGTATCAGTGTCCAGTGATATCAATTACCAGTTTGAACTTTGACGTATCACTGAAGCCAGGTTCAAATTTCACTGATGTGTCGTTGTCGGTTGATCATATGATTCCGTCGTTGAGGCTATAAACAAGAACTGGTCGATTCAAGCCGAATCAAGCCGAAAAAAGCGGAACAAACCACCCCGAACCACCCCAAAAACTTCCCCATATGTAGCCGAAATGATCCGAAACGAGCCGAAACAAGCGAATCAACCCGAGCCAACCCCAACCCTAACCATAACCTGGGTTGATTTGGGTTGATTCGCTTACAGTTTTGGATTGTTTCGTTTTTTCGGATTGATTTGCATGTTTCGGTTTGTTTCGGCTTCGGGGAAGTTTTTGGATTGGTTCGGGGTGGTTTCTGATTGTTACGGCTTGATTTGGATAGTTCCCACTTGTAGTATCGACGATGATTCTGTGTAGAGGTCCTAGAGAGGTCATGGTCCTCTGTGATGGAAAGAGTATTTGTTCAGAATGCCGTGCTTATCACTTATAATATAGCCCATCCAACGGAAGAACGGAGTAATGAGCTCTGTACTAACAGACAGTAAGTGTAACCAAGCATTCACAGAATTATGCATTATTTTGTTTCCACTTTCATTTTTACTTCCATTTCCACTTTTTGCCTGTCAATGTTCTTCCACTAGATAAGTATATAGGCCATATCATGAGGAGTTAATTTCCGAAGGAAAATAAGCTACAGTAAGATACCATGGCTATAGTCATATATGATATTGACACTCAATAGAGTGATTGTTGGATTGCATATTTAACTATGGATGGAATTATAATTGATGAACTCATCCAAAGCTATACAGCTTAAAGGCCCCCGACCATGAAATTTCAAATTTTAATTTTCCATTTTTTATGGCGGAATGTGTTCTTATAGGTAAAAGTATGAACAATAAGGGCGAAAAATCCGGTTTCTATATGATGCTCAAGCCGCTAATAGCTAATTTAGTTACGAAATTCCTCAAAGGGCAGCAGAATTTTCCCAGTACAGCGGATATTTCCCGAACGTGATGATGATACGTATCACATTACAGTGCATGTCGCATGTTATTCTAACAAAATATATGCAGGGCAACAGCGGCTATTCAAGCAGTAAATCAAAATGCAATTATTGATCGGTAAAAATGATTTGGACATACTCGGCAACCACTTAATCTTTTAGACACCATTCCGACCTAAAGACCAAAAAAACGTTGGTCAAAATTGATTGTTCAGAAGTCTACTTATGAGGCATCAAAGATAGCCTTTTATTCAAATGATGGTATGTAAACATGGATTCTCTGCTGCCCGACCTATTTTCAATCGCTCATAGCAGCTAAACTAATTAAAGTTAGAGGGTGGGACATAGTACATTGTACTTCACGCCCTAAGATCTCTGGAATTAGCCAAAGTCAAAATTTTGCGTTCGGGGGCCTTTAAGAGTCGGAAGCAAAAAATGTCCAATTTTGTCCAATTTTGTCCAAAGTTAACCTCATTTTTGAGAATTGGACAAAAAACCATTGGACAAAATTGGACATAATTGGACAAAATTGGACTTGGCCCCGCCCCTAATAATGTTTTCCATTTCAGGCAAAACTGTTTTTATATATTTCGTGAGTGCTGGGACCACAATAAATCCAAGGAAAGCATTATTTTGGGGTTTAAACAACCCTATTTACTATCTGTTATTTACTGATGAGCACACAGCAGCTTTCAACCATTATTTCTTGCCCTTTTAATAACAGCCTCGTCTGAAGCTCAAGCTTAGGAAGTTTTCAATTTTACTTTCAGGAGAAACTGTTCTATGTCTATCTCGATTCTCGACTGCTAGGACACAAGTTGTAAATCATTATTTTGGAGTTTTAAGTCCAACATGAAATATGAACAAAGCTGATATAAACACTCTGCAGTCTGCACAACAGTAACTGTTAATGTAAATGATATCACATTTTAATCTTGAAAAGCAATTTGACTCTGTCTCCTCCACTTAATAAGTGAATTAAAGAACTAAGTGAATTAAAGAACAGAATAGATTTAGATTGATTCCGTAGTCCGGTGAGCTGTGCTTGATGGTCGGTTCTTCCGCCTCGTCTCTCACATAAAGACTAGCTTATATAACATCAAATTGGAAATGAAATAGTACTGTGTGAGCATCAATTGTCAACCACAAGGAAACATTTCCAAAATACAGAGGGTATAAATGCAACTTATGTCACAGTACTAATGGGTGTCTAAGTGCCCAACCATGGTGAACTCAGTGTAGATCCTTGCTGTACGGCATGTTAAACAAGGAATCGAAGCTGAGGGGCTCCGTACAGGACATTGCTATTGTGACGTATGTGATTATACAGAAAAGATTTAGATTATGATTAAATTCCATTGCCGAGTATGGTACAATGATCACCGTGCCTCGTGTAGTGGTGCTGCGTAATTTCTACACGCCTTCAAACGTGCCCTGTTCGTGCTGCGCGCGTCACCAATGGCACGTACGCACACATTGGGCCCTGGTCCCATAGGTGTGTGTCCCGTAGGGAAGCGCGCGGCGCGTACACACACCTATGCGGGCTTAGGAAGCGCGTTCCCCTAACCAGGGGCGTCGCGAAACGACACCCCTATTTCTGACCAAGCTTTCTTGAGTACGTGCGCGGCGTTACGCCGCGCCGCAAATTAACACTAGATTTTGAGAAAAATTAGATTTTGAGAAAATACGCGTATTCATTGAAATTTCTCATTGTAGTTGTGAAGACATGGAAATTTCTATTCTGATTGATACATATGATTTACAAATTGAAAACTACGCTCTGTACTACCAAAGTAATGAAATAAAAAATTCTACAGTTGCACAGCTCACAGCAGTGGCTCCGTATAAATCATATCGATAAAAACTAAAAGCTTCATGAATTTGAGACGATGATAGCAATTTAGTTTGCAGGTTCTTAGCTGTCTCATATACTCACAAGAAGCTAGAACAGGCTCTGAGATTCAAAACAAATGAAATACAGAACATAACGCCCGTATGGATGTATTTCAAATTACCCAGAGACTGAACTGCTTAAAAGCAATCATTTGAGATAAAAGAGGTAACAATTTACAAAAAGTCATCAGAACACAGAACCTTTTGTCATCGCGTATATAAAGTCAAATTACTCTTGATAATCCCGACCATGGCCCATCAAGCCTAATTGATTAGTAGTAACGGTGATTCATTGCTATAATTTGACTGCATAATCACTTGATGAGAAGATATGCCATTAAATGCAGAATTCTTAGCAGTTGCTTTGAATGGCATTAATGCCATGATTACCTATGGAATATGATAAGAAGTGGATGGTGGCCGTGGAGTTTCGGTGGGATGAAGTTTTAAGGCTCCAAAGGGGAAGTGACGATGAGACTCTATGGAGGACAGTCAGTGCCAACGAGATATTGAACAAGGCAAGTGTGTTGAGGTTCCACAGAGGATGGGGTGCCTGCTTGCCCGATTGGATCAAGTCTCAATGAAGCACCGAGTGGGTGTGGCCTGGTTTCGATCCTGCGTCTCTGGAGTACTGCCAGATTTGATGCACAAGGTAGTGGAATTAGTCTATCATAAGCTGCTCGGCGCCCTCCATACAAGTAAATATTCCAATATTTTTTGTGACCAGTGGGGCAAATCTACGGGAGTCACAAACTGCTGCAGCTTGTTACCGATGGATTATTGCTCAATGAAATCGATCAATCTAAAATGGTTTGAAATGTTAAACCATTGTGTGCTTTGCTAAAGTAAATTGCAAAGCGCGATCCAGCTCAAGCCCAAAATAGATCATCGAAAGGAAATGGATCACATTCTGAACCTGCCGTCTGTCCGAACTCCGACTGAAACAGGATCACTCTTCTTTCCACAGGATCAACACAATCATCTGAGAGGAACTTATATCAATTGTGATCAATTTTCCCAGGCAAGCAAATATGATATTAACTTACAAGACTTCCTTGCCCCTGAGGAATTCTCTCCTGCGGAAATTTTTAGCTATCTCAAAATGTCAAGCCTAGCAAAGCCCCAGGACCGGATGGAATTAGTGGGCACATTTGAAAAAAACTGTGCCGGCTCTCTGTGTTTACCACTTGCACTACTCTTTAATAAATCTTACCAGCTTGGAGAGCTGCCACAGGATTGGAAAAATGCTAACGTAGTACCTATTCATAAAAAGGAAGGAAGGATGACGTTGAAAATTACAGGCCCATTTCTCTCACTAGCTTAGTAATGAAAATATTTGAAAAAAAGTTTGCACAATATCCTCCATGAAAAATGCAAGGAAAAATTTCTACCCTACAGCACGGATTTTTGCCAAATCGCTCATGCACAACACAAATGATAAATTACGTTGACACCCTTACGTTAAATCTAAATGGCAAAATCTCCACGGATGTTATATATTTCGATTTTGCAAAAGCATTTGATAGTGTAAATCATGACATAATTTTAGAGAAACTGAAATTTTCTTATGGCATTGATGGGTACCTACTGAGATTCATTAAAGAATATCTTAAAGGAAGGCAACAGTGCGTATCCATTGATGGTTCTCTCTCAGGCATGTCCCCAGTTCTGTCTGGGGTACCCCAAGGATCTATTTTAGGTCCATTGCTCTTTGTATTGTTTATTAACGATATAACTGAGGTTATCGACATCTCAACCAAGATTCTTCTTTATGCTGATGATATGAAAATCTTTAGGCAAATTAACAATGAACACGATCGTGTAATCTTGCAACAAGATATCAGCTCTCTCCAAAAGTGGGCTGAACGTAATAAAATGCGCTTCCACCTTGATAAATGTAAAGTTCTCAATTGTAAATTAAGTAATAAGGCAAGCAGTAATTTCGAATACTATCTCTATGATACGAAACTTGACTACACGGACAACGAAAAGATTTAGGAGTGCAAGTTGTCCCGTCTCTGAAATGGAATGCCCAGCACAAAAATTACTAAATAAGGCCAGTCAAAAATTGGCCTTCTTAGAAGAAATTGCTCCTTCAATAGAAACACAAATCAACGTAAAATTTTATTTTTAGCTATAATTCGGTCACAGTTTGAGCACTGTTCACAAATTTGGAGGCCAGTGCACAAAACAAACATTGATAAGTTTGAAGCCATGCAGAAAAGAGCCGTTAAGTGGGTTTTCAGTGAAGATTTTTGCAGCTATACCAAATCAGAATACCACCTTAAATTAAAGAATCTAGATGTCCTGCCAATGAAATACAAGTTTGATTATAACGACTTAGTCTTGTTCTATAAGATGTTTAATCATCCTAGCCCATTTTCAAGTATCCCTGAATATCTTAGGAAGAAGCACCTCCTGACCCAAAATTAACTCGATATACTAGGAGTATGTCATCATCTGATGAACTTCAATTAGAATGCTCCATAAAACCTAGAATAGATGTTTTAAAAATTCATACTTCTACCGTACACATTTACTTTGGAATGAAGTTCCATTGAATATAAGATCTGAAAATTGCTTAACAACCTTTAAGACTAAACTCAAGGAATATCTCTGGATGAAAGCGGACAGTGAATTTGACTAATTTTGGTTAATATGTTAATATCCCTAAACATGTGCTTTCCTATGATAAGGGTAAGGGACAGGAAGATAGGTAAGGAACAGGAAGAAAGGAAAAGGTATACAAGGGATTCATATCATGTTCATAGGGATCACCAGGTTCAGGTTCACCACCCACATCACATACATCTTTTTTGAATATTGCAGAGATTTATATCACTCAAGCACTCAGAGTAATAAAAGTAATTTATCATTATTTTATTATATTTTTAAGATAAATTCTTACCATCTACTTTTAATGCAATTTTACCAATTATGTAACTAACCAATCTGTGCGGGGGGGGATCAAGGACTAAGTGCAAGACACGAGGGGTACTAAGTGATTTTTTGCCAAATTTCGAAATACCACCCACCACCCCTGCAGTTAGTCCCATGTACTAACTGATATTCTTCACATTTTTAAGGGACCCACCCCCAATTAAGGACATATGCTCATCTGAGTGTATTATTTTATTACATTTCACCAACCACAAGGTTATTATCATTATGAAATGCCATCAGTTAATGACTAACGGAATGAAACACGACATTTCACCACCAGAATAAGTTTATTGAGAATTCTTACTTTTCTAATAATAGCCACCAATATACACAGAAAGCAGACAGATATAAATCAGTCTGAAATAGATACTTATTAATAAGTAAATTATAGAACTGTCTAAAGAATATATACGCTAAAAGCAGACATGTACCAGATATGACATTGACAGGTTTTTATGATGTGACTAGATATAATGCATATAATATAAAACCCAAACTAAGAATAGTTAAGTAGTCAGTTGTAAGGTAGTAAGTTAGGATTTGTGAAGGCAATCGAGTTCCTTCTGACTTATAGTAATATCATCTGTAAGTTCACAGTCTTGATGAAGTGCAGCAAAGTTTGCAGCCATGTTGTACTTCCATACAGGTGCACCACAATGTTTGCACTTCATTATATGATTGGTGCACTTCACTCGTTGGCTGAATGCCTTCGGTGCACGCTTGATGGGTACATAATATGGGCAATTACTCTCTACCTTAAAATGCTCTTTACCACCTCGCCTAGATGTTCGCACAAGGGTGTTTGAACACTCCGTTAATCCACAGTACCCACACCTTCCTGATAAGGCCTCCTTCAGTATATGAGTTCCGACATGCTGTCTCATGGCATTTAGCAGCATTTGCCTACCACATAGTTTGCAAACTACCATAGGTATAGTATCATTTGCAGTACTATTTGGAGCTTCCTGTAGCAGAATCCCCACATCGATCAACAAGCTGCGCTCAAAAGCATAAACCGTCATTCCTTCAGGCGGGTTTAATTCAATGTGGGGCTTAATTACAGATACATATTCTCCTCCAATAGTGAACTCATCTCCTACATATTTAGATGTCCAGTAATACATACCATCAACTTCCTTCAAATCTAATTCTTGCACTGTTAGAAGGAGAGTGGGGGCCTCTTGTTGTGCAATGTCGTATGATTTAACAACAGTGTTGTTTAGGCGGATGCCCTTTATGCCCGAAATCAAACACCTGTTGCTCTTCTTCAAAACTACTGGATCGCCAACATAAATCGAAGAATCCAGATACTCGGCAGTATTTTCAGCAGACGATCCTGTAAAAATCGGCTTATCAGTCTCCAAAGCTTTTACATAACTTCTGTCACGTACAAAGGTTCAACAAATTAACAAGAAAATTCACGAAATATCAATAATTACATCCTACGAAATTAAAACTTCATCAAATTTATAAGCTATTATTTACAATTTTCATTGCTTTCTACTTTTATGTGCAGGACAAGATTACCTTACCTTCCAAACGTGTCATTCCTCGTACACGTTTCAGCCTATCTTTCGATAGTGCTGCTGTGGAAAATATCTGTTTGAGTACTGAAGTCTTGTAAACTTGCTTTCCTTCAATGCTTATGGTCTTCGATGAACTTACAGCTTCTGCGAAGTCCTCGGCATCACCTGCCACCTGTGAAGAAATCATATTCGGTGTTATCTTATTTGTTATTTTGTTATTAAACTTAAACTAAGTTCAATATCAAGTTCAATTAAGTTCAATTTGTTAAACTTAAACTAATATAAGAATATACAATACAATATATTTAATTCAATAGTCAATACAATCCCTTGTTTTTGAGCAGCTATTCACAAGGTAAGATATGTAGTTTAAAAAATCACCTCAATCAGTTCATCAATTTGATTTCCGTGCACAATCTCTGCAGCCTCAGGATTAGAAATCCCTACTAACTTCCCGAGTGGTTTCTTTAAAGTCACAGGAAGGCTTCCAGGAACCACACTATCTATGATTGTGTGGTTCTTCTCTTTCAAGAGGTTGGAACTGGCATCCAACATCCCTATTCTCCACAAAGATGCAATGTCTTCATCCCCAGTCTTTAGTTTGTTGCTGTCCCATGTGGACGGATTTGAGTAGTCCAGGGCCAATCTTTTACCTGCTCGAGATTTGTGCTGCCACTCAGGATGACGCTCAACAAGAACTTTGTCGACCTCTTCAACAGAGTTAAATGAATTTACCAGTGACAGAGCATCATCAGGCTGGTTTGCCAATACCATCCTTGCCCGAGCAAAGGTACGCTCTAATGGATCAGATCCATTTTGGACCAAGAATAGGGGCTGGTCTGGAAAGTAAACAGAAGCCTTTGCGGCACAATACACAGCGTCTATGAACGTACTCTGAAGATCGTGATAGAGCACGTTTGGCATGATGGTTCCATTTGTCATCTGAAAAAGGCCCAAAAGGGTGTGAGATGCCTCAGACCCAGTGGAATAATTTTAAAAGTATCTAAGAGTAAAGCACCAGCTTAGGGTAAAGACCAGCTGGTTTTGACATGTTTTCACTAAAATGACCGAAATTTAAAAAAATAAGTTCGATTAGCTAGAAACAATAGAAACGTGCAACAATGTTTTCATTGAATATGGTAATTATTTTAAAATGTTTATGATGGCTATTTAGATAGTTTTCACTAAAAAGTTTGACCAACGTCAAACACGAAATACCGCGGCTGGTTTAGGAATCCGGTGGCTGGTTTGGGAATGCGGCGGCTGGTTTGGGAATGTGATGGCTGGTTTGGGAATGCGGTGGGAATGCAGCTGCTGGATTCGGATTAGGCACCGGGAAAGGTCGATTATGGTATTCAGCTAATTTCATGATTTTGAGTTCATCAATAATAGAATGTATCCAGAAAACTTTAAGCTTTTTGGATTTCTTATTTGAAATTTGACTGGGAATTTAATTCAAATTCCAGATATGGCCGTTATCTCCGTGTCAGTATACACATAAAACATGAGTAAACCATGAATGACCTTTGAGAGCAGTTTCAGCTCGTTTTGATTGGTTGTATCCTGAATGGAAAGGTTGATCCATTATCAGTGTCCTTGATAACATCCATTAGAAGCAGACAGAATTTGGTGGCAGCTTCAACATTTTGCTTATCCTTAGGGTGTAGGTATTAGACTTTCCACAGTTAGTAGGGGGACATCTTTATCAAGTTGCAGTAGTGAAAGTAGATCATTTTTCAATACCGTGACCCCATTCACTACAACGGACTCATTCACAAAAGCTGACCAAAGCCTTTTTACCAAATGTTTAGGGTCAAAAGAAACAGTCTCTTCCCTCGGGCCACACTCTTGATCCACAAATTTCAGCTGGCTGACGATGCTTCCAACTTTTGAAGACGAATCAATGGGTTTTGAGAGAAAATCTCGAAGTACTTTTCTCCGTATACCATCCCCATCATTACAGAAGTTCATTATGTTCTTCCCTGTTCTCAAGTGATGCTGATCACTGAGAGTTTTGTATATGTTTAAAGTTCCTTCATAATCACCCTTTGAGCATGTTGGCCAGCAAAGAATGGCTTTCACAGCTGAAACTGTGTTCAGTAGATTGAAACCAACAACTTGGACGTCTTTGGGCACATGCACCTTGTCATTCTTCACAGCTTCTTGTATCGCTGTTGCTTCTTCAAAGCTTTCAAATTGGAGAAAATCTGGGTTCTCTTTACCATGAAGATAGCATATTCCCTGAATCTGATTGGTCTTTTCATCAAAACGTAAACGAGGGGTAACAAAGGTATCGTCTACCTTTATAGAGACAGCATGGGAGTCAATCAGGTCATCTGTCACGTTTTCTTGAAAACACTTCGCCACAGACCACGTTATGGGGGATTGGAAAGGCTTTAACTGTTTGGCAATTCTGTATGCAGTGGAGACTGATGGTAGCAAGTTTGCCTTGTGGCAAATGTCAAGCAAAGATGGCCCACCTATTTTTAGAATCAGGAATGCTAGATCTTTATGACTTTGATCGAACCTTGCACTGTAAACCCCATCAATAGCATCTAGAACTTTTCCCACTATATAGTGTATACTCCTCTGATTTCTTAGAGCGACACTGAGAAGATTCTTCAAGTTAGGGATATCATTAGAAGCTATTAAAGAAACAAGCCTCTGGTGAAAGTTAAGGTTTTTATTTAGTCTTAGTATCGTCCTCTTGTCATTCAGTACCTGTAGTTTTAGCGTGTTATGTTTCTTTTCAATAAGCTTAGTCTTTTCATCTAGCTGCTTGAAGGTAAGGTATTTATGATTGTGGAATATCATTTCCTCAGAATCCATTTCTGAACGCTGAACCCAGTCCTTATATGCTCGGCTATATATCAACTTTTCACATCTGGCATTGGCACTCTTTGACTCTGGTTCTAGCAGGATATAATTATTTTCCATACATTCACGATGATGTACTTTATTGTAGTTAACTACAAGATTCATGGCCATTATTGACGGGTCATCAATAATGTGGTGAGGGAAATTGTTGCTGATACGTGAAGGCCAGGTGATACCTTCACAGAATCGAAGGTGTGCTTCTGTTGAAACTGCAACAGCGAGAACCTGGTGACGAATAAGAAATTTCAAAACTTGTAAGTCATGTTTCTGGAACACACCAAAACCGCAAAGTTGTCATTAACTGTGATAATGTGATAATATTTTGGGGATTTTTCATTGCCCATTGGAAAATTTATCTACCTAGTTGACTTTATCGACATTTTTCACATTATTTGAGAAGCTGCAGACAAATCCTAATATTTATTTATTTCTAATTTGATATTTTATTTGTAGTGTTGGATGATAGTTAAATTCTGATTGACTTACATTCGGTACTAGGGTAGACGTCTGCCTCTGAGCCTCCTGATCGATGGCAGTATTCTGGTCAGGCTCTGCTACCACTTGTGCATCTTCATCCTGTATAAGTGTCATGTTTTAAAAAGTTCGGCCGAATAATTACCTGAAAATGGTCAATTCTACTGAGATACCACGATTTAACGGGGTTTTACACGTTAAAAGTTACCTGAATTTATATGGCTGATGTTGGTCTAATAAGATAAGTATCAGTTTAAAATGTGCTTAGGGCGACTTAGGCTTATTCAATCTATTTGTAGTGTTGGATGATAGTTAAATTCTGATTGACTTACATTCGGTACTAGGGTCGACGTCTGCCTCTGAGCCTCCTGATCGATGGCAGTATTCTGGTCAGGCTCTGCTACCACTTGTGCATCTTCATCCTGTAGAAGTGTCATGTTTTAAAAAGTTCGGCCGAATAATTACCTGAAAATGGTCAATTCTACTGAGATACCACGACTTTACGGGGTTTTAGACGTTAAAAGTTACCTGAATTTATATGGCTGATGTTGGTCTAATAAGATAAGTATCAGTTTAAAATGTGCTTAGGGCGACTTAGGCTTATTCAATCTATTTGTAGTGTTGGATGATAGTTAAATTCTGATTGACTTACATTCGGTACTAGGGTCGACGTCTGCCTCTGAGCCTCCTGATCGATGGCAGTATTCTGGTCAGGCTCTGCTACCACTTGTGCATCTTCATCCTGTATAAGTGAACATAAATTTCAATGCATAACTTTTTATCCATAATATACAGTATATTATTGAACAGGACAAAATAATACCGATGGAAGTAGGTATCTAATAACTGGCTATAGTTTGAAGAGACACTCCAAATACGCATTGTTTTTTGGTAGATATATGAAAATATTATTCTTATTAGAAATGGGGCTAAGTATGAATTTTTGATACCTGTGCAGATGATACGATATCAGATTCAGATAACACGACATCAGATTCAGATAACACGACATCATCCGCATCACCAATCTCGACACCAGGGAGATCAATCTCTCTTTCAACTACTTTAGCCTACAGAAATTATTGACGTAATTAATATATCATTAAGGCCTTCAATTGGTGGGGTAGAACGGATGGAATAATCAATTAAACATCTTTGTAACGATCTTATTCAATATGTAATGTAAATAATAATACTTGAGCAGGGCAATTATTTGAACTCTGATAGTTTGAAATTTTAGTCACGAATTAATGATTCATACCTTACCTACCTTTTTCACAAAGAAGTCCATCATAGTCCGAGTGGGAGCTTGCTCTCGAGGTCGCTTCTTTAACCTGCATGATTCGATGTGCCGTCGTCTGTTTTCACTGTTAACGTTTGTCAAATCTCTATTGCAATGCTGGCAAAGAACTGGCGATTGTTCTGCCATATAGTACCTGAGAATTTCTGGTTTTATTGTAGTAACAAAGTAACAATAAAACTTGAATTATGGTATGCTCGCCCCATCTCCATAGAAAACAACGTTTTTTGTCAAACGGATTTAAAATAGTCGATCACGCTATTCACTGTGCTCTCCAATACAATTTTGATAACACAAACCTTAAAAATATGGCTTATGCTCTTAAATTTTCCATACCGAGACACGAGTGCATATTAATTAGAAAATTAAGGTTTGTACTAAAAATGATTGGGCAATCAGAACTGGCGGACAAAAAGCCGAATTTAACTTTTAAGCAAAATATGTAACTATCAAAACGAAAATTAGTACTAATTATTAATAAAAAGGTATAATGAATTTGCTTTAACATTCCAAGTGATTGACATTTTAACACACGGCACTTTATATATCTCCCCGGACTCTAACAATAACCCTTGACTCTAGCCCTGGCTCTAACCCTCACCATGGCCTATAGTTGAAAAATTTCGACGTAAAATGTCGTGTGATAAAATGTCGTGACGTAAAATGTCTGTTCCAAAACTCACGTAGAAATTATGGTAGGTATCTAAATTAACGTAGAAATAACGGTTAAAAAGTCGCCAAAATCTCAAGTTATGTCTCATTATTTGATAGTTGATACCACTAAGGTGTTAGCTTATTATATGTTTATCACTGGGATACAGTAAGAAGATCGTCCACAACAAGCAAAATCCAAAGAAAAAGAGGGCAAGTGGAAAAGTTAAATACATTAAATACAATTGAAACGGGGTGAAACGGTATAATTCGCAGATTAAACCAAGAAGTAACAAGCAAATTCAAACGACAAAAATCCAATTGAATCTGTTCCGATTAGTCAATTTACCTTCCTTCAGTATTGTTCACATCATCCATGTGTAAAGAAAGTACCGCCGTGACATTGCATCCAGGCAAGTCATTAGTCTGTTTGTTTTCACAGAAACGAAATCCCCACCCAATTCAATCAACCCAAGTATTAACATCATGGATTATATATTTCCACTTTATATAATTGTGTTTAGATTCGGTGGTATAAATACTCTAATGAAATTACCTCTTTCTTCGAGTTTGTGGTTGAAGTGTCTCCTGTGAAACATGCTCTAGTGAATGTAAGCAGGTTATTTATACACATTGTAATCGGGTGTAATATTGTGACAGGAAAGAGCAGAATTATTTTTTAAATGCCGTTGGGACTACCTTAGTACACTTAAGAACGGCGTCACTTAATTAGTGCGGTTTGGAAAAAACCGCACTAATTAAGTGTATAGTATTAAAGTGCGCATAAAATTAAATGTATGCAATTTTGTGAACTTTGCGTTTTTTATTTTGTTTTTTTCGGGAATGAATTAATTAATAACTATACTACCGAATTTAAAGGTACTTGATAAGTTTATAGTGGCAAAAACATAAGTACATTTATAAAACGAGCTGTATATCGTGACAGTTAGTTTAAAGAAAGAAATTGTAATGGATACTATAACCTATTACTGTAGAAAATTTGATTTTTTTTCATAATTGCTAAATTTTCGATTGTTGGTCCTATAAATACAATGTCCTGCAATCAAGAGGAAAATTTCAAATTTATTCAAATTTCCGAATCGTTTTCTATCTCATAAAAACCGCACTAATAAAGTGCTCCGATCTTAAAGTGCGCGCAAATTACGTGATGCCGTTCTTAAGTGTACTAAGGTAACTGATTTTTGTTTTTTGATAAGGTGACCACCTCAGTTAGTACAGTGGACTAAGTGATTTCGCCTAGGCCCAAACACCACCCACCCCGGCCTCGTGTCTTGCACTTAGTCCCTGATCCCCCCCCGTACTAACTTACTGTATAAAAGAGTTGCGCGCACAAGTGTTAGTTTGTTAAGTTATCGAGCGATCTGCACACATCGGCACACATATGCAATATTTATTATGCGTTATATCATAGCAAATCTTAGTACTTTAGTAGATCTTTCCTCATAGGACACCCACCTCCAGTCACCTCCAGTCATACACAAATGTTGTTCATATCAATAACATTCTCCCTTGGAACAGGACCTGTACAAATGTTGTTGATATATCAATAACATTCTCTCTCGGAACAGGACCTGTACCGGACGTGTAAGGAGATGCACAAGAGGATGGTAGAGCTACTAGAACAGGTGGAGGAAGAGGGTCTCGTCTGTCAGTTGCTCGATCTCATCGACAAACTCAACAACACCTTCCTTCGGTAAGGGAGTAAGGGCTTCTAAGCCAGGGTCCTTAGGCAGTGGACTCGGGGAGAATGGACGGTTCGATCAGAAATTGTTCAAAAAGGTTTTATATGAGAAACTCAGTTACTTTCCTTGTCGTATCTGATAGTCTCATCAGTTGGTCTTCATCAACATGTAGTAACGAATAATTTATTCAATTATTATTGGCATTCACATTTATTGTACGCCATCCTTACCATCGTATATTTTCAGGTATGATCGCCACGTAGCGGCGTCTAACTCAGTACCAGCTACCACTGCCCTTGCTGGTCCTGGGGTTGCAGCCCCTGACACCCCTCCCACTGCTGGTGCCGTGTCGCATAATGCGGCATTTAATGCGGCTAATAATGCGGCACAGGGTGGCGGGGCTAGGGGCTCAGATATTCAGGAGTTGTTAGCCCTAGATGTCAATGATCCCGTGTACAGTAATACGACATCACAACTCGAACAAAGCCGTGAGTTTAATTTGACGTAATATTTTTGTAGAATGTACAAAGTAAGAAAGTACAATGTAGAGCCGTTATCTTGTGTTGTACCCAAGCAGCAGCGTGTAAGTGTGTATGCACTTCTATGTTCAGAATTTTTGACCATTGCATGTTGTTCTCCAGGCAATTATTGCAAGAATTAACCAGGTACCACTTTTGTATCGCTAAACACATGCATGTGGGGCTGTGCCCTTGGGCACGTATGGGTTAAATTCGTATCTCGACCCAGGAAGGTCGTAGAGACTCCATATTGGGCTCAAACGAACCGCAATTGCCACGTCTATATTGGACTTGTTAATAAACATATGTCCTAAAATGCTCTGGAAAAAAGTTATGGGCAAAAACTGTTTTTTCCATACGCAAGGCTTTTACTGCATGATCACCTCGAATTACACTTGACTTAGCCTGAGAGTATGCAGACTATCCATTGCATACCCTGAAAAATTCCTTGCATAGTCTCAAATTTTGATGAAATATCTTAACATAGCTGATAAGACTTAATTTACCTGTTAACTGTGAAAATCTGTTACCATGGAAATATTTTGCAAACTCTGATCTCAAACCCTGGCTAAGTTAAGTATTGCGAATTCCCTGACGAGTAGGGATCGTTCAGATATTACGTAATCAATTTTTGGCCATTTTCGGACCCCGATCATAGAGGTTGCAATACCTCTGTTACTGTGACAAATTGAATAGAAGTTTGAGAGTAAATGAACAGTTAAAACATTTCTATAAGATAAACACATTACATCAATCTTTCACAAACCATTATCTAATTCTAGGATCTTAACAATGGAACCTGTTGTGGTTAATCATCGGGTTCGAAGAATCTGAAGACCTCCCTTAAACTCTTAAACAGAAAATGGGTGGAGCAGACTAAAAAATCTAGTCTGCTCAACCCGTTTTCTGTTAAAGGGAGGTCTTCAAATTCTTCGACCTCGATGATTAACCACAACTGGTTCCATTTTAAGATCGATACGGATCATTTCTTCCTATTCTTCAAGACCCCAGGGATTCCCGGATCCTGGGTTTGCTCCTGTGCCATGATAAGATACTTCTTCAGATTCTTCAAGACCCCAAGGATTATTCTCATGTGGTACCATTCTTATACTAGAACCGATCATTTCTTCAGATTCTTCAAGACCCCAAGGATTATCCTCGTGTGGTACCATTCTAATACTAGAACCGATCATTTCTTCAGATTCTTCAAGACCCCAGGGATTCCCGGATCCTGGGTTTGCTCCTGTGCCATGATAAGATACTTCTTCAGATTCTTCAAGACCCCAAGGATTATCCTCATGTGGTACCATTCTTATACTAGAACCGATCATTTCTTCAGATTCTTCAAGACCCCAAGGATTATCCTCGTGTGGTACCATTCTTATACTAGAACCGATCATTTCTTCAGATTCTTCAAGACCCCAGGGATTATCCTCGTGTGGTACCATTCTAATACTAGAACCGATCATTTCTTCAGATTCTTCAAGACCCCAGGGATTTCCTGATCCTGGAGCAAATTTAACGTCGTTACCAAATTCTTCTGATTCGGCAAGATCAATCCTGAAGAAGTATATTGTAAGCTTAATTGAGTTGGAAAGTTGGTTTTCGAGACGTCTCATAGTGCAGGCATATAATTCCAATGATCCAAGGTTTCAATAACAATTCAAAATTCATACAAAATTAAACCCTATCGACTGTCGTATCTTGAGTTCTAAAAAGAGACCAAGCATGCCGGAATTGAATAATTTGAACTCGATTTAAATTCCCTGCAATAATACAACTCACGATTTGGAAGTTGACATGACGATCGCAGAAATCAAAAGAGTCGCAAAGGTTAGCTTGAACATCTCGGAATCGTCTTTTCTATACTGTAACAATCATAGGGGATTTCAAATTTTGGGAATCATCGAACTGTTGCGCCACACATATGAAAATATGATGGCAATTGCCGTAGCATTCAATCAGGGATAGATGATCAGGAATTCGCAGTTCTGTATAGACAAGGGTCAAGGAATGTATTATGATATATCAATAAACTATTGATTTGCCGTCAAAATGTTGGTAAACGCCCTGACCATCCTGGCCAACTCATCTCAAATTCGTTTAATTTCATAATTATGAGTGTACAATCACCGCCCCCCCCCCCCCTTAAAGAGCACCTAAAACCCTAAGTTCTTCTGGGAAGCCAGGTTAAAGGACCCCTAAAATCCCTTAATGCTGGGGGAGGATAGCCCCTCGTAAGTGAGAATCTAACAAAGAGAAGAAGTAATTGTGGTGAGAATCTAACAAAGAGAAGAAGTAATTGTGGTGAGCCTCCACGGGGTGGTGTTATAAATAATCTCCCCATCAGTGTTAATCTCCTAATTGGAGTTCGATTAAATGTCACTCATCAATGAGTTGAAACGGGAGGGAAAATGACGAGGCCTCACGAGAAACTATGGAATTTTGTCATTCGGATTAAAATAGTTTAAATACCTTTAGTCTTTCAATAATTTACCTGTGTTTGATAAAGTTGATTCACCGTTAATCGATTATCATTACTTAATTAATCTTTATTTCGTGGGGGGGAGGGAGGGTGTCTGATGTCGACCTTCAGTTTTCTTATCTCTGATTAGGGAGAACTCCAGCCACAGTACGTTTTTACCCCATATGAAAATATCGTTGCCGGACAAAAGCGCAAACATTCCTGCATAATTTTTTTCGTGATCGTGAAAGTGATCACAGGTTGCCAACGTGATCAAAGTGATAAAAGTGTGCGCTTTAATCCGCTTGACGGACAAAAGCGCATACTATTTGCAGGGATAGGGTTAGGGTCAGGGTGTGGGTTAGGGTTAGGGTCCGGTAAGTGGGTAAGGGTGTGGGTTAGGGTTAGGATTGTATGACGGAAGTTCCAACGACGGAAGTCAGAAATGATGGAAGTTCGCAGAAAATGAGTAGTTCTGACTTCCGTCGCCAATCATGACAGAAGTTAGAACGACGGAAGTTCGAATTGCTCATTGCTCCTTATACTTCAAGGTTTTACTTTTGTTATACTTTATAGAATCGCGTTAGAGAGTTAGAAGTTCACACGTGTACTGTAATTACAGTTTTACAGGCAAAAGTTGACGATTTGAAAATTCATACCTTCGGTAACGAACAATATTTTTACATAATCTACAGGTAGCTGGCACTAATCTCCCCCGGCACCCTTGATCTACAAATTTATCAGGTTACTATTGACTAACGCCAAGTCCTGGTTACTTGCTTAATTACTATTATGTGTGGTATTTTATATCATTTCGGACAATTTTCGTGGTAAATATTTTCGATGATTACTCGAGTTGAGGGCGAAACTTTTGTATTATTTAAGGGGGGGTTCAAGCCAAATATTCACGTCACGATTAGTTATAAGTGGGGGTGCATGACGCGTCATGTCACGATTAGTTAGAACTGGGGATGCATGACGCGTCACGTCACGATTAGTTAGAACTGGGGATGCATGACGCGTCATGTCACGAGATTAGTTAGAACATGGGGTGCATGGCGCGCCACCACAAGATTAGTTAGAACTGGGGATGCATGACGCGTCATGTCACGATAAGTTAGAACAGGGGATGCATGACGCGTCACGTCACGATTAGTTAGAACTGGGGATGCATGACGCGTCATGTCACGAGATTAGTTAGAACATGGGGTGCGTGGCGCGCCACCACAAGATTAGTTAGAACTGGGGATGCATGACGCGTCACGTCACGATTAGTTAGAACTGGGGATGCATGACGCGTCATGTCACGATTAGTTAGAACTGGGGATGCATGACGCGTCACGTCACGATTAGTTAGAACTGGGGATGCATGACGCGTCATGTCACGATTAGCTGGAGCCTAACAGTCGTCCCTTGCGCTGGGGGAGGGGGGTGAAGGATAGGGTGAAGTGTGTGGACTATTGTCTTATTGGAGTAAGGTGTATGGATGATGCAGGAATGCAGGATGCTTCCTCATTCATGTATGCATGAGCACTGGTGTATTGTATAGTAGTGTGTACATGTATACATGAGCACGGGTGTATTATATAGGAGTGTGTACACAAAAGTGTGGTAATTAACATTGTATTGTGCGATGGAATGCGATTTGTGAGCCTTTTGTTCCGTCAACAGTCAATCTCTTAGCGTATTTTGTTAAGTGGAAAATACGTAATGTTACGTCTCACATGGGGAGAAGTGGTAGTGATATCACGGAATGATAGTAAACTTTTTCTAAGAAAGTTTCTTTGACTTGAACTTTTCCGCCGCACGTACTGCAGTTTTGCAGCATTTCAGCATTTATAATGTTCAAACGCATCTTGATATTTCTATAAAGTTAGATGATGTAAGTAAGCCGGTATGCTGAGAATGATGACAATGCAACCACCCCGCACTCCTCAGGAACCAACCCGTTTATGGTGGACGCCCCGGTGACGCGGATACCCTCCGTTACTCCGGGAAAAGAGGACGAGGAAAACATCTACACCACCGAGCCGGCAAAAGTTCCCGCTACTTCAAATCCGGTAAGTTATTTGACATAATCTTCCCGCTCATTTCTGTGACAGAGCCCGCTGCAGTTCAGTGACAGAATCCGCTGCAGTTCAGTGACAGAACCCGCTGCAGTTCTGTGACAGAACCCGCTGCAGTTCTGTGACAGAACCCACTGCAGTTCTGTGACAGAACCCATCTGCAGTTCTGTGACAGAACCCGCTGCAGTTCTGTGACAGAACCCGCAGCAGTTCTGTGACAGAGCCTGCTGCAGTTCTGTGACAGAACCCGCTGCAGTTCTGTGACAGCATCTGCTGCAGTTCTGTGACAGGACCAGCTGCACCTCTGTTAGCGCATTATAGGATGATAATTCCAGTGAGTTTTAAGTGCAAACAAATTCGTTCATTAGATAAAATCAAAATCGCCACTCGTTTTATATGTTTTGGTGTTTTTATAACAAAAGATGATTTGAAACGAATCGTGATTGAAACTTTGAAATATATCTTAATAAATATTTGAAATAAAAAACTCAATGCTACTTTGCATTTAATATATTCGTATATTCATGAAACTGAAAATCACACTCAACTATTCCTAAATCAAATCAATCGGAAAATTTAATGTGAAACCGATCAATTCAATAACAATTCATCTTCTGTTCCATTTTTATGTTTTATCAACCAACATTCTAAAAGTAAAATCAATGGGACCTAAAAGAGCGCGTAATACAATGTGAGGATTGACTGTTCATAATGTCATTTCATGGAGTTAAAGGTGTAAGCTCAGGGAACAATGTTGTCATGCAAAGATGTGCTCATCAGTCAAATCCAATGTTTTATCTATAGAGGTGTATGGGTATATTACAATCATAACAAAAATACTGCAATCGATTTTCTAATTCAAGGATTGACATAAGAGGCGGAAGAGACTTAACTGTGAATCATCAGCGGTTACCCTACAGTTGTAAGGCTTCCCTGCCACCTGCAACTCGACAAAAGGGTAGTGAGAGCCCTAATTAATAAGGGCCAGTAAAACCTAGAAATTCAACTATGAATCCCGGTTCATTGTTTAGCTAAAAAGTCCGTTAGCTATATAGTCCTCCGCCCACCTGGCACTTGCTAAGTAGCCCATTGTCCGTGGTGATGAATTTAACATAATATGATTATTAATTCTCATTTCTATTATTACCCACCTATTGACAATTGCCCTCTCCTTGTCATATTATTTTGCCTGTTAATAATATTATTGCCTGTTCTCATATTATTGGAAAACGGTCGCGTGTATTTTATTCAGCTCACCGCCATACTCTAATTAAAGGAAATATTTATTGTCCAATAATCCCACAATTAATTCAGCGATCTCGGATCTATGTGGAAAGAATACCATATACGTGACCGTTTTCAAAGCATTCGTGTTATAATGGTCAATGAGAATAATAAATAATAATCATATTGTGCGGAATTTTTGTTAACATATAGTATTACTATAGGTATTACTCCTTCATTGCTTTACAATCTTAATTGCGAATGAAGAAAGTAAGTTGGGTGTGGATTTTCAAATCATAGCCACAAATGGATTTGGAAAGCAGCCGTTTTTTCATTTGTAACTAAATGGACCCAACTTGGTTCTTAGTTCCAATATATCTAACGGTGTTTAAGGGGCAGGGGGTCTTCGGGGTGTCGATGGCCAAAATGGGTTTTTTGGCTAGAAATGATGTAGGAGCATCGTAGCTACCAGAAAATCTTTACGGATTGAAAAATTTTGTTCCTAGCCTAATTTATGCGATTTTGAAAATCGCTATTTCGCCTGTAATTACAGTACGCGCGCTGCGCGCAAAAGCGCTAAATTCTATCGCGATTTGCCGAAAATGATCCTAAATATCTATCTCCTCCTACATGGTACATTTGTTGGAGAATCGTCCTGAAACTTTCCAGATATTATGTTCTAGGGATTAGAAGTAGATTTTTGATTTAGGCCTTTAAAACGAAAATATTCGATTTTTAAATTTTGAACCTGCCAAAAATCATCAAAATTTAGCAAGTGAAGTTTTTGTCCTCAAGGGCTATTTAGATAAAGGACGATAAGTTATTCAGTCAAAATAACAGAGAAGGTTTTCTAGCAGAATTGTCATGGAGACGTCATGATCTACATAGGGGTTTCCTATTTGTTTTTGTCATGGATTTCTCAGTAATCCGTGAATTAAGGTAAGGTAGTATAAAGTGGGTAATCTATCACGCCGAGTCGCCTGCTTGATTGTAGGAAACATTATCCGTATCAGGCCCGTAGACAGGGGGAGGGCCACAGGGGCTGCAGCCCCCCTCGGAAAAAATGGAAACCTCCCAAAATCTTGCTCTGATCTTATCAAATATCGTAATATTCGATAAACTTGATATATTTTGACCCCAGAAAACAGTCTAGAACACCCAATTTTCCAAAATTTTTCCGGGGGCTGCGCCCCAAACCCCTGCGGCAGTGTGCTCACTGTGCAGGGCCCTACCCGGAAAACAAGAATTGCGCCTGCTGGCCCATTTCTTGTGCCCGTTGTTCCCGTATGCAGGCGCTTGATTTCCTGTTCCCCGGAGCTGGTATAAAAACACGCCGTCATTTGATCATCGACCATTGTCCGTCTCATTTACTGACATGATTGAGTTGACGATACAACACTACTATCAAGTGTCACATCGCAATACCTAAGTACCAACATCATTGAATTAATTTTATAAACATACAAACATTTCGTTCATAAGTACGGTATAGACTGAAAACAATAATTGCGTTCGTTTTCATTAACATCGGCGAGCGCTTAAATTTCATGGCGCACAATAAAGTTCGTACGTGATCACAAATCGCACGTGCATTTTATTGCGCGCGCAACACATGCCATGTTCTGTTTGCGCGCAACACCTGCCATGTTCTGTTTGCTCGCGTACCCATTCATTCTTGGTTGTTTCCTTTTGAGTTATGTGCGACATCTCGTGCTCACATCAAGCGTTGCACATTATCAGGCGTTTCCATTGATGACAATAATTATGTAATCATATGAAATCGCATTATTTTCTGTCCTTTCAATTTTCTGCAGTTTGAGTTTATGTTGCTGAGCTATCACAGTCAGAGCTCACTTTAAAATAAAAACTTGATCGAGGATTTCTCATGACTATTGATATTCAACCAAATGTAATGTACTTCCTGGCCCCTGGGCGTCGAAATTTATGATTTTAAGATCAACTGTGCCAGCTTAAAAAGAAAAGGATTACTATTTAAAAAAAACCGAGATTGAAAATTCAGATATCGGAAATTCATCAGGTACCGGGACAAAATTTAATCACTTACTTTCCTCAGCCTAATTGCTAAGGTCAATCATCATTCATCGAACTCAAATTGCTCATTGTCAATTGCCAACTGCTTAAAGAAAAATGTAAATTTGATTGAAACCCAATCAAAATTTGTTGGAGATTTCCAAGAAAATCGATAATCATTGATGCACCTCTTATCATTGAAAAGTTTGATGAAATTAAAGAATGATGAAGTTTTTATAAAACGAATCAATTTCCAAGTTTCAATATTAGGATGGACAGAGCATTGAACCGGAATACCTGTAAGTTA